>JABAKD010000012.1:4200437-4362937 GCA_012845835.1 Undaria pinnatifida | reverse complement strand
CAAGATATTTAAGATACAAGTTGTTCCTGAAGCAAGAAGATAGGCTACGTTGGGTTATTATATTATACCCTGAGATACAAGTTGTTAAACAACAAGGCTGTAGGATCTCGTGTTCGGGTCTTTTGCTTCTTGAGGTCATAAAGCGTATTTTTGTTTTTGCAAATAAATCGCGCGTGCACCCCCCTCACGTGGTCGCTCCTCTTTGCCCACCGTCATCAGCCCTCATCTGCTGAGTAACTTAATCACCAATCAAGATATCGGCGTGGAGTCGCCGAACAACATCATTGTCTGCTCTTCTGTATTTGGAGCTCTTCTCTTTCAAGCTCACCTAACCGTGGCCCTCGCTTGCCTCAAATCATATAGGCTCCGCTAAGAGCTGATACACGCCACGTGCCATCTCAAATAAAAGAGGGTTAAACGGGTTTCGACCCTCGCACGCGTAAACGAGAAGAGCGTCAGCACGTATTCACTATCATCGCTGAGGACGAGTGATCAAGAAATCCACTGCTGCTTACGGCAGCTTCTTCTACATATCTATGAGTACGACAAGAAGAACAATTGTATCGGACGGAGGATCACGAGTACTTCGTTGGAAACGCGCGGTGAGTGAGTGAGCATATCTAGAGGACCCTACGCACTCAATCAGAGCAATTGATGCCAGAGTTGTGATCAAGGTACCGAGGGGTATAGAACACCACCACATCACAGGTTGTGCCAAATCAACCAATCCACGCTCAGTCGGGACCTTGGCCTTGCCAGGGGACCCAAAACAAAACCTCGATATGCTCAAGTAAACAACTGCTGAATGTTGCCTCGACTCCAAATAAGCGAGTCGTTCTGAGCAACATCGGTATAGGGACAACTCTCGGCAGTGCAAGCTACCGTATGCTAATAAAGCTCTGACCTCTAATTCACGGGAACTTCACGAATGATCATCGTAATGACCCTGACAAACCGTCAACTCAGACCAAAAATCGAGTTTAACGAGCCCAATGCACCCCGTTGAGAGTGCGGGCCAAAGGCGTGGCTTCCCAGAAAGAACTCGCCACACTAAACACGACAAGCTGTATCAAGAACAATTCCCGGGAGTAGAGTAACTGTCTGGTAAAGGAGACTCTTATCGTCAAGGCGACTAGCGCAAGCGAGCACCCCGCACCATGGGGAGGGGTAATTTTCGTCGCTGAAATTCTGAAAGTTTATACCTGGTACGTAGTACTCATCACTATGGGGGACGTCAACACCAGCAAAGCCTCACCAACGCCATGAAAGGACTGCAAGTGTTCGATGGGCGCAGCCCAGCCAATTTTCGAGAACGGTATAAACGATTAGCGGTTGTCATCGGAGTATCCAGGCGCGATATTGCCAACCTCATCAAAGGGCGTCCTCAACCGACCGAAGCAACGGTCGGTACAGAATCTTCACCAGCACTTGCACAAGAAATCGTAGCTTATGGAAGAAAAAATCAATATCTGTACGCCATAATTTTTCTACTAACTGAGAAACCAGCATCTCTACTAGTCCGCACGCACGAGGATGAGGCTGGGATGACCGGTGACGGACAAAAGGCCCTGTGAGAGCTTGTTGGAAAGTACAACAAGATCACTGACGAAGTGATCTGGACAAGCTCGTCAACTCCAACATGAAGTATGGAGAAGACCCGGACTTCTATTTAATGTAAAAGACGCTCGCGCGCTCTGAGCTCAAAAAGATGGGCGAGACGATTTCCGACCGCAGATTCAAGGACATGTGTGTTCAAGGAATCACGGCGGAGTACAAGAACATCAAGATGATAATGTACCGAGACCCGACTTTCGACATTGATCAGATGCAAAGCACGATGCGCCACCTTTACTTGGGTGACCTTTCGCGCAACAGCGACACCAAGATCGTTGGTCGTGGCGTACCTATGACGGCGGCATCGTCTTGCAGCCATTGCGGAAAGCAAGGGCAATACGCCCGCAACTGCTGGAAAAGGAAGGACGACAACGACAACAAGTCTACTGGCGCCCACAACAAGCAGAATAACAAGACAACTTCAAACGTCAAGGCAGCATCCAACGTTGGAGCTGAGCATAAGTGGTTTTCTGTACATAAGACTACTTCTCACGACGACACGGAATGTTACAAGCAAGGAGCGCCACGTCCGTCGCAGAGTGGACGTGGTCGCACTGTCTCAGCTGTACAAAGCGCGAGCACACGCCCCAGCGACGACGAAAAGCCGTCATTCAATTTCCACGATGGTTTCGAAGAGGGATTGGCGTTTACAGGGCTACTAGCTGGTAGCGGCAACAGAGGTTTTCACCCCAACAGCGACAGGTTCACGATGGTTGTGGACGGCGGCGCGTCGGACCACTTGATAGACAAGGAGCTGGTGCCAAGACCGCGTAAAAGCATGAGGGGCTACAAGAAGCTGAAGGAGCCGAACAACATCATGACCAACGGGAACAAGGAGGTATTCAACAGCAACAGGCACCATATGGAGACACATCATCGACCAGGCTGGCAAGCGTGTTCCTGTTCGCATCTCGGCCATTTCCCTACTTGGACTGGGGCGCAACGTCTCCTCCTCCATCAAAACAATGAAATCAGGGGTGACCACTATCCTCGAGATGGAAAACCTCCACTCGCAGTTCGACAGAAACACCTCGCTTGCGCTCATCCAACACCCAGAGGACAAGGGAGTATGCTCTTACGACGTATTTCTTCGTACGCTGGGCGGCACGGCTGATACGTCATCAACGCCTGCTGTTGTTCCTGCAGCACAGGCAAGCAACGGCGCCAATCGAGGCGATTGCACCTTCAAAGAGATCCCAGAATTATGCGACAACTCCGGCATCGCCAAGGAGAACACCACGACCGTAACGCTCCAACGGAAGAAGGTACCCGCACGGTATGGACAGAATCATGCGACCCAAAAGGAGTGCACACCAACAGGCGGAGACAGCACGCCTAAAGAGACTACTGTCACGGAGACTGACCGCCAACAAGCTCAAGTCCCGGATATTACGCCCGAGGAAGCCACTGTCACTCAGACGGAGCCCTTTTGTGCGCTAGTCCAGGTCTTGCTACACTACTACTAGAACAACCTTCTGGAAGAGGAGGAAAAGTCATCGACAACAGCCGGAGCGTCATCGGCGGGAGCTGGAGAATCCTCGTCACAACAAGAAGCGTCATCATCACGAAAGGTTGGAGAATCGTCATCAAGGGCTGGAGCACTACCGCAAGAAATTGGGATGCCCTCAACAGGAATCAAACCTGCTATTACGCCCGGGGACGCACATTCTACTACGGCTGGGGTCGCGCCGTGTTGATAGATCTCTAAAGGTGTACACGTAGCTTGCGCGGGAATGCGTGATGATGACTCAAGACGGTGACACAGAACTCTTTCTTATATTATCCAGCCGTCGAGCCTGACTCGGTCTCATATGGAGCAAAACTACGAGTGACAGCTCATGGCAAATCATGCCGGGAAACATCCGGCCAAACAGTCCCCTCACACCTCATGCATGAATCCCTTACCAACATATGGAACTCCCTGATATAAGATGGATCATAACCGTCATGTTCATGAAGACAATCAACACACCGGATGTACCGCATCACGAGACCGACAGTACAAACCCATCGACCGCTTGTGTGGAGTTCACCTGCACCGAAATAGACTCGTTTCGGATCTTGGAGAGAAAAACCGGGTGATTAACACCCCCAACGACATAATAAGATGTCATCCACTTGACGGATCAGCATTGCCTGGAGTCACTGGAACCGGAATTACCGGAGCTAGGATCTCCAACGCATCTTCGCATGGGATCTTCGGAGCAACGTCGTCTAGATCACCATCGCACATTGAAGCAACTGCATTCGGAATCACTGGATCAACTTCATCTTGGATCACCGGAGCATCAGCTGGACCAACAGCATCACATGAGACCAATGGAATCGCTAGATCATCGCCATCTGGGACCACCGGACCATGAGCTGAGCCAAGGGTCCACGGATCGACAATGGACGCTTCACCCGGGATCACACCGACTACGTTTGAGACAAGCCTTGGAGCCAAGCTCAACAACGAAACCGACTGTCAGGAGGAGGTTCACACGCTCACGACAGCAAAGGGACAGCCACGGGCAAACCCCGAGACAGGATCTGCGGAATCAACACAGGAAGATCAAGAGCAACCGGCGTCATCTCGAGCCTTCGTGTGCACCCGCAAGCCAACCTCAGGCTTCCTCTCCATCCTGAACGAAGATTCCATGAACATCGAGGCCAGGACGCAGAGACTAACTGCATAATTAACAGAGGCGGAGCCGATGACGGCAATCAGTTTTTGAGGGAAAATATTTTACCTACCTCTCCAACTTCAAGCTGAAGTTAAGCCTCTAGTTCCAAGCGACGGACAACGGACCAAGCACACCAACGACGTCTACATCAACAACGTCTCCACCAACAACATCTACACCGACAAGGTCAAGCCACTGGAAGCGTGAAATGCGGTATCTCTTTTACCAAAGCTGTACGTAGAGTGTCGCATGCTCTCTTTGTACGGGGCGAGCAGAGACGGCTACTGTTGTTGTGCACGGTTTGAACATTGTGAAATATCGCAGTTTATACCAAGTAAGGGTACAAGTCGGATTCATAATTTTGACTGGATAGTTGAATATTAAGTTTGACTACGCTATCTCCGGTATTTCAAGATGTACGGCCGGAAAACCCGCCACCTGGACAAGTACATACGGAAGGTTAAAATGCACGAGAGATGTCTCTCTAGAATAAGCGACCTTGTCCAGCTGTAAATCGCTGGCAGTGCCCCTTTGCTCCTTTGTTATTGGGCGGCAGGAACACTGGTACGCTGTTCACTCCTATGATTGTTGCGGAATGATAAAAATATTTACTGTTTTAGACTACTGCAAACATCTTATATTCCTTCGTTGATTAACCGACCGGAATGTAGTTCACGTCTGATGATTTTAGTATTGTGAGCTATTAATAGTAAGTTTAACTTCTTGCATGAACATGCAGAAGCACGTACAGTGTCGGAGAAGGATTTTTGGTGTCCGCTTATTTTGTGTTCATCCCTTGGGTGTTTTATTAAAAAGAGTTTGCTTCACGCGAAGCATTTTCCCCAACATTTATTATTGTTGCTGCACGTAGTTCCGTCATGGAGCTTGTAGCATGTTTTTTTTTTTTTTTTTTTCTCACACTTTTACTTTCCAGCTTCTGGACAAGCCGTGGTCACAGGTGTCGTCCCTTCTCCCCCCCGGTTCTTGCCTTCAATTTTTATCGCGCATAAGGTTCAGCATTCCCACTGCTCGTCGATGTTTCATCGAGTGTTGCTAACTCACGCTCTCGCGCTTTCCGCAAGTCAATTTGTGCACAAGAAAAAGTCCCAGCGAATTTATACGCGTATGCACTCGGCGGGGCTCGAACTCACGAAACTGACCTATACCAGGCTCGAGGACAACCTGATACGCCACCGGGGCGACCGGCAGCATGTAACGCAGAGTGAGTGTTAAATTAACGGAAGGAGGTGTTAGAGATGCCACTTTTCAGTAACCATTATGTCGTTACTTGGTAACACTTTTAGTCATCTCGCATACATTGCAAGTTTAGGGTACGCCAGACACTTTTCAGTCCGCTAGTTTTCGTTTATCGATACAGTACGTAGCAAGCACGATTCTCAGCAGTACTATCTTAGATATTATATGAAATACACAGCAGTTCACAGGTTAATCGTACCCGTTACCTGGTACACGCAGTTCGTATCCGTACACGTTGAGAGGGACAGTCTTCGGTATCCCTCTTGGAACCGGTAGCAAGATATTTAAGATACGAGTTGTTGCTGAAGTAAGAAGATAGGCTACGTAGGGTCATGATCTCATACCCTGAGATACGAGTTGTTAAACAACAAGGCTGTAGGATCTTGTGGACGAGGAATGCAAGATGCGGTTGTTCCCTTGCTCTTCTTCCCCTGGGCTTCTCTCTGGGCGTTGTCCTCTTCGTGCACCAATTCCTCCGCTTTTGGTTTGCTTCGTGTCTCGCTAACTTTTCTATTATAAAAATAAAAATACACTCCACCTGTGAGATCGAATATTTTGTCGAAACTCATCTTTGCAAGCTGTGTGTGATACTCCGTTCTAATGTAGTACATTACTCCCTTTCCCCCTCGCGTATCTAGTTTATCCTCACCATGCTCGAGGTTAGGATACGATCCCTGGTACACGTTTGGGGAAAACAATCTGGCGGTAGTCCAAGACGTCTTTTATGTTTACGAACGCTTATTTTGCTGATCCCCTGAGCACTTGACAGGAACCCACTCAATGACACAAGACCAGGGTACTGAGACTCCGTTGTCGGAAATACTACCATCTAAACCAGGTGTATGCTATAACCCCTCTCGAATTAGAGAATAAGGAAACCCACCACGAATAAAAACGGCCGAATTATGACGCAAGTTCACGCCCGCGGGGATGGTCTATCACTCGTCTGCTGCTGCCACAAAGCTAATCTATCATTGGAACTTCCTGTTCTCCCCAATTGCCATCAAACTCGTGTAATAATACAAGCACAACCAACCACTTTGTTACACCATTTACATGTTCTACATTTGCAAGGAAGTCCAGGGTACTTGCCAATGGCGGGCTGTGCCGGATATATTCTTGTTGAAACCTTTATTTCAGTCTTGCGTTTCCACCCGCCCCGGTCTACCCCGGCCCTGGCATGTGTATGAACCAGGTCACCGTCAAGCATCGGGTGCGCTACAATCGGTGCCCATGTGGGGTATACTACGTATTTAGGGAACAATTTTCTGGTTAGCCCATATTTTAAGCGCGTTCGGGCGAACCATCGGCTGCAGGAGGGTATTGCTGGATTAAGCGCATGACTACCCTCCTCCTGTGCATCACTAACGCCAATACGGCAACAGGAACAGACACGCAAAGCACGAGGCCGATCACAGCCCCCGCGCGAGGGTTTGTCCCTGGGAACGTGTAGATCGCGATGACTTGTGCGGCCTCACTGCTGAGTAATGCCACGCAGAGTGTGATGAAGAACACGGTAGCAGTGCCGAGGAAGCACATCCCTATGCCCGTCGGGCCTTTCCATAATCCTAACCCTAGCGCCTGATCGTCGATGCACGTCAGACGATCCTCACCTAGGATGCCAACCAGGAACACCTGATCAATATCGTGCGTGGGTACGCGATGTAGGGTGGTGCGCTGGTGGTAAGTGCGTTGAACCTGAGACACATACTACGGTAGGTAGAGGTGAACGTAATGTTTCTGAGGCTTCTCACTTCAGCAGCGATATGGGTCGCCAAAGCACTGGTTTCGAAAACATGGCATGCCAAGGAACATTCTCATCGCCTGGCTTTGAAAACGCATCATGGTGCAAGTCCCAAATGGGAGCCTAACGATGTTTGGTAGTTCTTCAGCCAAGTAGCGACGCCAGCCAGAAGTTCGTAAGCCAAATAGTGTTGTCCCTATCGTACCTTCGTCTTGGGAGCACGTAAACAACGCCCGGAAACGGCGCGAGTACTACCGCCGCTACCGCGAGGGTCAGAGACAAAACCCACCGGCCGTGGGGAGCGCTCGGGGGGCGGGGGGAAATGAAAAGAGGACGTACAATACAGCGTCAGCGTTGCTGTCTCTAAACCAGCAAACATAACCCGAGTTAAGGCGACTTTGACGTACGTGCCAATCATGCCCATATCCAACTTATCTGTAATTCGTTCTATGTCCCACGAGTTATGTACACACCACTCTTCTGCTACCTCTATCAAAGAGCTATTGCTCCCTTTCTGCTCCTGCTGTTGTTGCCCCCGCTGATGTTGCAAAAAATTTGTGCGCGTTAATCGCACTCATTATCAACTTCAAGATCGTAGTCTCTAGATTGGCACATATAGCCTAGTCAATGTTGGCGTTGACCTACTAAGCGTCAATCGCGCTCGTAAGCAATTTTCCCTATAGCTCAATTTACGTTCCATGAGCTCTGCGCACACCACGCTTTCGCTACATCTATTCCTAGTGCCTCACATTTTTCAACGGCCGGTGTTGGCCCCGCTGATGTCGCCCCCGCTGATGGAGCTCCCGCTCACGTTGCCCCCCATCCACGAAGAGAAGGCAGTCCAGGCAGGGAGAGCGCACATCCTGCCCGGGACAGTGGATGGATGACGTAGATGCGAATCCACTGTTGTGAGCGGTATTGCGGACCAGTAACGCAAACTGCGACCTCAAGCCTTGAGGTGTCTGGCACCGTTCGGCGACGGCGGGATCGGCCAAGGGCTTCAGTTGCTTTGAAAGGAGCACCCTCAACATTAGCTGCTCGCACGCAAGGCCAAGCAGAGGTGCAGTTGACGCAGGGGAAACTACGAACAAAGAGCCGTCGCGAGTCATGAAGGTGCCCTGATAAGTGATGGTATCTCTCGGTTTCTCTTTCCCATCACCCACCCGCCGTGTGGTCGCTGACACTTCCACACACAATGCTTTCCGAAGCTCATATTGCCCATCACGGAGAAGTTCTCTGAGTCGGCCCGAAGTCCGTGATGGGCAGAAAAAGCAATCACACCAAACGCATATCAACCCTAATAAGGCACAAATTACCCCGGGAGTAAGCAGACCCAGATTCATGTTGTCACAAAGATCGTTAGGATCCCTAGTCCAGCAACCAGTCACGGGCGCCTCGAAGTAGCCAGGGTACCCGTGAACCGTTCCGTTCACTCCCCATGAAGTCCACGAGTTGTATGCCAACACCACGCCGGACATAAGCTGGCATGACCCTGTGGCGGGGTGAAAACTCCACCCAGCACAGGCTGCAGCGGTTGTTGTCGAAATTGCGTTGGCGTCGCTACACAATGCACAGCAGTCGGGCCAGTCTAGCGGGGCGTTGAGCACGACAGGATCCCCTTGGGGCTGCCCGTCCACGCTTCCCCACGATGCCTCACAGCGGTACCCATCGTAGCATTCTTTCCAGGCGGCACCGGCCTCTCTCCACTCAGGGAGGGTATTGTCGTCCTTGAAACCGTCGGGGATATAGGGGTCCTCGCCAGGGCAGTCGTCCGGTGACGTAACCTGGTACGGGACACACGGAGGACGCGGATGGAAGCAAACGAAACAGCTACCAGTTAACGAGCCCCGTAGTGCCGCGAAAAACCCGCAGGAAAACAACGAGATAATACGCATACAACTGCTTTATATTTCAGAACCATGGCGCGCAAGTGCTATTGTGCGGTGATGAGGTCTAGACATTTGTGCATTGTACGGTCGTATGTACGCGCCGAAATGGTTGCAATGGGAGCCGCTTAGGTTGAAACCGCCCGCCAATGCTAATCACTGCTTGTATGGATATCTTGTCACCCTCGCTCCCTCGGCACGTCACGTACGAGAAACCCTGCAGGAGTGTAGATGATTTCGGGAAAACTGGAATTTTAGTCTACATCTCGGCATCAAGACCGCAATCAACGCTCAAGATCTCCCTGATCTACTCATAGAAACGACCATTCTGGCGACCGTGTTTGGCCATTGCTCCCCAAACCCGACAACCACTAACGCGAGATGAGGCGGCCTTTAACGTAGCGTGCGAGCTCCCAGAACATTAACAGCCTTGGGACAAAGCAACGCTGGGGATTTATCCTGGCTGTAGGGTTGAGAAATTGTGTACGTGATTTTTTATGCTCGGCGGACTTACACATAGACCAGGGAACCACGTCCCAGGCAAGCGCACTCACGTAGCACCAGGTGCTTTCGTACCCTGCCCCAGATGTACCCAGGCTAAAGTCGACGTGCGCGCCGCACCCTGTGAATGAGTATCCATTGTACCTGCACAGTGGGGCATCCAGGCCAAGATAACAGCGAAATGTCTACACACATATTGACCAATTCAAGACGACACCCCGCCGGCAGTGTGCATCATGCATTTCAACGCCGTTCGCTCATAAACAGCTACCGTGTACAGAAAAAGTTAGCAACCACTGGAACCCAGATACGGAAACCTGTTGCACCTTCCTAACTCCTTCAAATGCGTTTGGTTCACTCGATTAAACACAGGCTTTACCTTGGGAAGGACATTGGAAGCCGGAACAGAAAACAGTCCTGCGCTTGCTAACTTACCTGACATTGGTGCTGGATATAGGAACGTATTATACTAGCAATACGCCTACGGTAGTTTACTCGTTTGCTCTCCTTCAAAAAACAAACGGCTACTGTATAGTAGTAGAATTTTGAAGCCCCTCGTTTTAACCCGCCTTTTGAGGCAAAACGCCCAGACGATTTCTAAGTCCATGCTTTCTAAGCCATTTTAAAGCAGGTTTCCAGTCTGTTGTGTCTGGGTCCTTTCGGTTCCGCATGGTAGAAGAGAGCTGATGGCTGACGAGACGTGTACCCTGATGGCTGCCGAGACGTCGCGCCCGCACCAGCAAAGCTCGCACACCATCGTTCACCCACACGCGATAGCAGCCTCTAATTCCAGCATAATCTTTCAGTTAGAGCTGATCATTCCCGCCTCTCGTAGTTGTGTTGGAGAACGACAACAAAATTCACGTAGCGTATTCGTCTTAGTTATGGAGTAGGACGACGTCAAAAAAATCAAATTGCGTATCCTTGACACGTCATTTTGCCCGCATTCACACAACTAGCACACCATCGTAGTCCCCCACACGAGTGCATTTCATATAGCGTATCCTGGAATATGATTACAACAGATAATTCTACAAGTGTTTTTACGTCCAAAAGGGGTCAAATATATAGAGACCCGCCTCGTACAAGCATATCACAGAACCGCATATATCTCCTTTCGTTCTCCCGCCCTCATCACTCCTCTTCCCTAGGGGGCGCGGGGGATACCTGTAATTCCGCACACTGGTCCCATGGTGGAGGATTCAAACGAGCTGGGCACCATGGGCAGCAATGACACCACAACAACAGCTGCCTTGCCCCGTAAAAAATACGTGTTGTGTTTACCGTGTTCTCACTCTCTAATAGTACTCGTAGAATGTATAGCACAATTTGATTTTGATCGTGACGCACTTTTCCGACAATACAGTTGCTGTACACTGTTGTTTACTAGTCTACAAGCACAGCAAATAGACTGCATGTGGAACTGGCATTGAAAAACGATAATCTAAAATCACGGCAGCGACAGAGGTATATCTCACGGCGGCAAATGCAGCGGAGCAGAGCCACAAGGAGAGAGCTGCCCACTCAGCTCACTGCCAGCATCGCTTCCTTGGCCATTTGAGGAACGCGCCAAGCCCGCTATCTCTGTTGGAGCTCAGGAAAAAGAAAAGACGGACTTCTCTTACATGTACGGGGGAACGGACGGCGAGGGCGAGCCACTTTACGGTCAGGTCCCGATGGAGTCAGAACCGCGCCGGGATCGAACATAAACCGCACGAGAGCGGCAATCTTGTTACTATTCCTGTCGACACCGGAGCCTCAGCCCACTACTTCGACTATCTCATTATCTCTGACGTCAAACGTCGTTTGCAGAACTACACCCCCCTCAGTACACCTCACACGATGCTTACGGCAAGAGAAGTTCTGCTGGACGGCACAGCGGAGCGTGTCCTACAAGGCATAATCACCGACGACGACGGAGAGTAGCACATCGCGCGGGTCGCCATCCAAATTGTGTCCGGTATTGGACGCAATCTTTTCGCGGCCAAAATGCAGCGAGAAAGGGCATCATTTCGATTTTCGGTGTCAACAAACCCAGGCTGGAGGCGGGCGACATTACCGTGCCACTTCGCTGAGTGGATGACGATATCTCCCCCTTCAAGCTAGACCTCAGTGCGGGGGATATGCAGGAAAGAAGCTGACGATACATGCGGTGGCCGAGGCCCAAGTGTGGCACCAGCGGCTGGGTCACCTCAACAACCACAGCCGTGAGCTCATGAACAGGAAGAACGGCAATGGGGTCTCATTTGACGGTTCTATTGCGGACAATGACGTATGTGCCCTTGGGAAAAGCCATCAGCTGGCTCACTCCAAGAAAGCCAAACACGACACCATTAGTGCGACCTCTCAGCTCGTGTACAGAGATCTCGTGGACCTCGTCATCAAGGAAAGGCCGGTAGCTTCGAGATGACAGTAGGTACGAGGGATGCAGGCCTTCGAGAACATAGGTATCCTAAGCGCAACGAGGGACCAAGAACAGCCTGACGCTGTTCACTCTTCTCTTCTCCTTATATTCTTCTTCGCCAGTTTTCAGTGTCCCCGGATCTTTGGACACAGCAGTCCATTGCTCTCAAGCTTTTCTCTCTTGGTCTAAAGAGCCCTTTAAAACATCAATATACTTTTGCCTCGTGCATATTGTACGCTCCTTCGGTTAGCTTAGTAGCTGCCAGCGCCAACCCGTGCGACCACGCCAGGTCGTATCGTCACATACACCAATATAACTCGTATTATTCGCCTTTCTGGGAGATGTTGAATGTAATCGGTCGATGACTGGCCAAGCTTGCGTGTGTGCACGGCGTTGGTTGGCCTCCTTGTAGATATGGGACGACCCAGGCTACGGTAGGGGGGTCCCCTTTTGGGCCTTTTATTTCAGTGGCCAGGGGTCACTCGCGCGAGTAACCCCTTTGTTCCTATGGAATCTTACGTTTTCTTTATGTTTTACATTGACGAAATCAATCCGCAATGCAAAGGTGATATAAGCTGCGGCAAACCAAGTTCCTAAACCATCTTCATCCGTAGGGTACAGAGCTACTCGTGCGAGTGGCTCAAACACACCAGTGAGAATGCCCTACCGTAGCCTTGGTCGGACATGTGATGGGTAGATGGCTACGTCGCGTGGCTCACGTTAATACAGCGATTTGATTGGTAGTTGGCTGGGGAATTATATACGTCGCAATTCAGATTTGTACATGCATATCGTATGAGCCTGTATTTGCAACCAACCTGCACAACCGAACGACGATAACACTCGAAAGTAACCTTGAGAAGAGCTGTCTCGAAGTACGATGGGCTGATGATCTGTCCGGGGCGTGGTGCAATTTAGACTAGTACACTGCTGTGTAGTAGGACCGACGAGTGCGTACATACTCCTGCACAAAAAGTCTCAATCAGAAATCTACAGAAACTTCCTACAATCCAGACAGAACCTTCCTCATCGTTCCAAGTGACGAGACCGTCGCGGACACGGACCAATTTATCCTCAAGCAGTCAGCAGAACGGAAACGTCTCCGCAAGATCCCCTCCAGCGAGCGCAGATCGGGATTGCCGAGCGCCGCAGCGCCGCGTCATCTCGAGACTGCGCGCGAGGGAACAGCTCCAGGAACTCGACCGTGGAGAAATCGGTGCAGGCAACGACTTTATCAAGAGCGAAAGGCATGAGAGTAGAAGGGCCGTTGTTCCAGATCTCGAACACCGGTATATCAGCCCGGATAGAAGCTTCCCCAGCAGGGGTGTTGTTCCATGTATCGAATACCATTATATCAACCCAGGCAGAAGCTTCCGCATAAATACTTATGGCGAGTATTTTCAGTATCGGGCAGAGCCGGAGATGTTTCCGCAAGGTCTACCCACACGAGCTCAGTTGCGGATCGGCGCGCGCGGCGGCGGCGCGTGATGTCGAGAGTCGAGACCACGCGCGAGGAAACATGTCCGGCAAAGGTCGAGGAACTCGGCCGCGGAGAATGCGGTCGAGAGAGCATTTTTTCCGCTCGCCATCGAAGTTGAACGGATACCAGTACAAGAGCAAGACGAAGAAATTGAAAGTTCACATTCCCAGTGTTCTCTTGGCTTTCACGAAAGATTGTCGATATGTCTATGTGGGCCTTTTCTACTGTATGTTTCGTATGTATCTGGTATGAGGTCGGACGATTTGCTATGGGGCATAAACAGCAGGCAGCAACAGTAGCAGGTCGCAGAAGCTAGCAAATCCAGCACCAACCCGTAGAAGCCAGCAGAAAAAGCAGAAGAAACAGCAGCGCGGTTCGTGTGCTTTTACAAGTAGAAAGGGTTTCCATCCAAAACAAAGTGCGTACTTTTGAAAAAAAATACGTCCAAGTTCGCCACCGCTGCATGGGAAGCAATGATCGACCGTCACCACTATGGCCTTCCGCTCGCGCGTACAAGGGCCATGGCAGATGACGATGACGAAAACAAGCGTACGGCGTTGCCTCTATCAATCGCGATGCCCTAGATCGCTGTCCAGCCAGGTTCGTAAAAGCACACGAAGCCCAAAGTCTTCACTAGATGGGCCTTATGTGTTTTGTCAGTTATTTTCCCTATTACCAGTATATTATACAGAAAACACGCCTTTGGGTTTCAATAAAACGGTCATCTGGCCTCCCCATTTAATTCCGAGCATCCCTAAATTTCTGATCAGAATAATAGTTTCTCATTTCGAGGAGGTGATCTTGCGACGTCGGTTGTATATCATGTTAACGTCTGCAGCGTCTGGATAATTTCCAAAATTGGCATCATTTCCAAACGGTAGGTAGTCGCTAAAGTTTTGATTTTGCGGTGGTATACTCTCGAGCGTTTGTTTTGCTTGACGTCTGCAGGGCTTGAGCTCGTGTTATAATACCAGTAAGAGTAGATCGCTCTAATTCGTCTTTTACATTATTGCGTTTGGTGCCGTTAAGGTGGTTCTCATTTCGAGCGTGCTTGGTTTGCATGTCAACCTGATAAAGGAGTTGTACAAGTGAAGAATGTGCATAACTTCGTCGGGTGAATACGCACATGAAAAAATAATATCTGATAAAATATTAATTGGGTACGCGCCAACAACAACGTACAACAACAATGGACAACCTACAAAAAGAAGTAAACAAATAACGCGCGAGCGATGACGTGCTTTTCGAAGACGAATGTGCATACTACGACATCTATCTGCGAAAGGTTCCCTACGGCCGGCAACGAAGGCGGGGATACAGCTTTGTTTAGGAAGCAAAATTAGACGGACACCCTCCACAAACAAAAAAAAAAATCCCTAGATAACGTATATGATGCAAATGACCAGCCGAATTGCGACCGCTTAAATAATTGCGATCTTTGTTAGTAGGCTTTGACCCAACAGGCCAAGGTTTTTTGCGCGACCTATTGTGCAAGTAACCAGCCAAATTGCGGTTGTTTTGCTTGACGTCTGCAGGGCTTGAATGAATACAATACGGGGAAGTGCGAGTAGTTGTCGAGAATGCGATGCAAGAATATTAAAAAGGCTGCAAGACGGACATGATACGTCCAGAAGAACGCGTGTTATACCAGCAGTAGATCGCTCTAATTGGTGTTTTTTTATTATTGCGTTTGGTGCTGTTGAATGTTTCTTATTTTGAACGTGCTTGGTCTGCATGTCAACCTGATATAAATAGGATGAAAACCGTTTTTTTGCGCGACCTGATTACGCAAATAACTTCTGCAGAAGGAGGAGTTGTGAAGAATGTGTATAACTTCGTCGGATGAACACGCACATGAAAAAATGATATCTGATGAAATATTAACAGGATACGCGCCAACAACAACGCACAACAACGACGGACAACCTACAAAAAGAAATAAACAAATAATGCGTGAGCGATGACGTGCTTTTCGTAGACGAATGTGCATACTACGACATCTGCGAAAGGCTCCCTACGGCCGGCAACGAAGGCGGGGATATGACTTTATTAGGTAGTAAAAATGGACGGACAACCTTCACAAACAAATAAAAAAATCCCTAGATAACGTACATGATGCAAATGACCAGCCGAATTGCGTCCGCGTAAATAATTGCGAGCTTAGATGATGCAAATGACCAGCCGAATTGCGACCGCGTAAATAATTGCGAGCTTAGTTAGTAGGCTTTGACCCAATAGGCCAAGGTTTTTTGCGCGACCTATTATGCAAGTTACTAACCAAATTGCGGGTGTTTTGCTTGACTTCTGCAGGGCTTGAACGAATAAAAAACGGGAAAGTGCGAGTAGTTGTGAAAAATGCGATGCAAGATTAGAAAGGCTGCAAGACGAACAAATCTCGGCCTCAGTATGCGATTAGCGGAACTGGAATTCTCGGTCAAATAGCTTCGCTCGAGCGCCATCTTCGGAGGGTGGCTCCAACGTCCCTCGCCCTGACGTATCCGTTCTACACGTCAACGTGAACGCGGACAGACGCTGAGCGAGACAAGCGAGAAGTGCGCTTTATTTTTTAATTTGGGCGGTATACGCCCGAGTTATTCTTGGATCTTGGCGTATGTAGGGCTTGAACAAAGAAATAGGGGACAACATTTCCAAATTGGCATCTAAATTACTTCCCGACGATGCCTTTTTCATGGCCGCCTCCAAGCGCACGCCCTATCGTATCTACTACTGCTATGTGTCGTTCCCTTTCGGCTCAGTGGGTACAATTCTATATAACCAACGAAGGATGTGTCGTGAGTACGATTCTCACCCAGATCATATTTGGTATTCAGGAGCGTGCGCGCAGGAGACGTTTTGAATGGTTAAGATAGTTGCCAGTGTTCTTCTGAGTACGACTAACTACTTGTATCACGTGGAGAGAGGATAGCTCCGGAAATCGCTCTTACAAAGTCGGTGATAATTAAGTAACGAACTGGAAACATATTTGGTTGTTTGTTTGCATAACCCACTCATGCGAGTGTTACTGAGTCAAGTGACAGCAGTGGGTAGTGCTATGTGCCGTGCGTTCGATTCTTACCGTCTTCATATTTGCACTTTTTAAGCGTGCGCGCTGACGACATCATGAATGGTTATTTTGGTAGTTTAGCATATACCAGTGGTATATGTAGTCGCACTAGCCACTGAGCTACAGAGTCAAGTGATTAAGTATTACCTCAGTGGGCAGTGCTGTAGCATTTCTCGGTCAAATCACTTTGTTCGAAGGCCACCGTCCAAGCGAGAAGCGAGCAAAATTTTGTATTTTGAACGGTACTCTCCAGTCATTCTTCGGATCTTGATGTATGGAGAGGTTGATACAATAAACTTGGCATGTCTCCGGCCGTTTGCATGATCGCCTGACAACCTTTACCAAACGAAGTAGCATATGCCTAACAAATTAAAGTCACCCTCGCGTTCAATAGTGGTGACATCGCATGCCCACGTCACCTCGCTTGGTGTATTTGTAAGATGTATCTCTGTCTTCGATTTGGCGATCTCAAAGCCCCACATCGGCACGGCTAATATCATAGGCGTAAAAGCGTGTATGTGAGACAATAATAATGTGAAAAGGAGATACAGACAGATATGCTAAAATTGCGGTAAACCGCACTACCAACTTATTACGTAAGGTATTCCGTACATACCGTCTGCATGATCGCCTCCCAACCTATGCCAAGCGAAGTATGACTAACGAAGTAACGTAATTGAGCGCGTGTACACCAAGCGTTCCTTTCAAAACATTAACGATTCGCATCTCTCCCTGTCGTTCTCAATGGCGGTGACATTGCATGACCACATCACCTCGCCTGTTGTATTTGGCAATATGCATCTCTTTCTTATAATTAGCGATGTCAGAAAATAATGGTATCTACATGATTGTACCTATCGATTGAAATATTCTATCTTTCGATCCATGAACAATAACAAATTATGAAGCTTTTTACACGTTGTTTACCACACCTAAGAACTGGGTTGCATACTACATGTGACATCAAACCTTTTAGAAAAATAAACATTACCAGGCCGGTGATATAAAGGGGTGTCTTCTTGCTGTAACCGTCAGATTCGTCCCCTTCAAGGGTTTATAGTTTCCGCGCACATTTTGAAATGCTCGTCCCCCCCCCCCCCCCCCCCGATCCCTCTTGTTTAAACGCACCACCTGAAATCAAAATCTGCCAGAGGAGTAAACACTACCAGCCAGCTGATATCATCTCATTATCCATCTAGCCATCCATGCCGTAGCTCCAACTCATCTCCGCCCCCCCCCCCGCCGCCCCCCCTCCCTTTGTTCCCCGCCCAGTTCGTTCAAACGCCCCACTCACAATCGAAATCGGCCAGAGTAATACACACTTCTAAGCAATTGATATCACCTTATTATCTTTCTAGCCATCCATGACGTAGCTTTCATTCATCCCCCCTCCCCCCCTCCAACGCCCCCTCCTTCCCCACACGCCGCACGATCGCCTAGACCCAGCACCGCGCGTATAGCAAGCCGCTACATATATGATTAATACGCGCGATCGGAGGATCACACACAATGTTGCGAACATCAGTGTCGACCACATCCTTGATTTGAATATTTTATGTGACCTAAACCTCTCGATAACCCTTCCCCCCCCCGCTTTTTTTCCCTCGCTTCCTCTTGCCTACACGCCCCACCTACTATCGAATAAACACTTCCACGCCCTGGGTATCGCCTCGTTGTCATTTCAGAGCCGTCCATGCCACAGCTGCAATTCCCACCCACCCCCGCCCCCAACGCCCCCTCCTTCCCCACCACCCGCACCATCGCCTAGACCTAGCACCACGCGTATAGCAAACCCCTACATCTATGCGACCTAAAGCCCTCCCCCCCCGCCCCCGCCCCCCCCCGCCACATCCCCCCCCCCTCCCCCACAAGAATATTTATAGTTTCCACGCACAAATAAACCTGCCCCACCCGTCCCCTCCCCCCCCTCCCCCCCTCCCCCCCTCCCGCCCCCCTTTTGATCAAAATCAGGCCCCCACGTCGTTAAAAACTCCGCCCTCCCCTCACCGGATATTCGACTTACAAGATTCACTTGATAAACTGATGCATTTCCTTCCACAGCTGTCAGATTTTGTCCCCCTCAGAAACGGGTTTTATAGTTTCCGCGCACAGACTGCCTAACATCACCCTGTTGACCCTGAT
Organism: Undaria pinnatifida; assembly: GCA_012845835.1. NCBI lineage: Eukaryota > Phaeophyceae > Laminariales > Alariaceae > Undaria > Undaria pinnatifida. Next base: position 4,344,179 of record JABAKD010000012.1, on the reverse strand, counting down.
AGCTACAATGTAGTCGCAAGGGGAGTCGCCGACCTATATCCTTAATGAGGACACACAACCCGTAATACGCGCGATCGGAGTATCACACACAGCTTGCAAAGATGAGTTTCGACAAAAAAATCGATCTAACAGCTGGAGTGTATTTTAATTTTCATAATAAACTTGGCAAGACATGACTTCCAAATTGGCATCATATTTTGTGCCAAAACGAACAAAAAAATTACTGTAAAAAAATCCACATGGTACTGCGGTAGGGATCATAGTGCATTTGTTTATTGAATTTCGGTAGTTACACGTACATACATTGATGTAGACGTGGCAAGCGCACGCATGACTAAGCGAGGAGGAGGTAGTAGTGATTACGATTACTGCGCCAGGAAAAGCCACACAGCAGCATTGTGAGTGGCCCCGGGGCCTCGAGGGTTGTATTATTTACAAGTTCCTCCTCCTGTTGTTAAGCTGCGCCACACGAAGGTGGTGGTAAGTAGACAGTAGGATGGCGTGCTTTGTTGTTGCTGTGGTCCCTGACTCCGTTGCTGTGATCGTTTGCCGGTCAAGTGCAAGCGGTCGTGTGTTGGTACGTAACTGACAAATAAGTTTGTGCTGCTTCGTACTTGACGTGCTCCTTATTGCTGCTGATTGCTGATTGATCATCTCTTCTAGTGATTTTTTTTTTTTTTTTTGGCACACTTCTACTTTCCAGCTTCTGGACATACAAGCCGTGGTCACAGGTGTCGTCCTTCCCTTCCCCCCCCGGTTATTGCCTTCATTTATTTTGGCGCATAGGGTTCAGCACCCACTGCTCGTCGATTTTTCATCGAGTGTTGCTAACTCACGCTCTCGCGCTTTCCGCAAGTCTATTAGTGCACAAGACGAATAATTGTACGAGTACGCACTCGGGGGGATTCAAACTCACGAAGCTGACCTATACCAGGCTCGAGAATATAACCTGATACACCACCGGGGCAGTGAGTGATATAGAGCCGGTCGCCCCGGTGGTCTAGTGGGGTTACACTCGAATACTACTACTATTAATACTAGCGTTGGTCCTTGAGTTTAATAACCACCGTTGTGAGCTTTGTTGGCTTTATTTATTGGCAGAAATAAATGGGGAAAAAAGGATCAACTAACAGCTGAAATCGCCTAGCAGCGTGGGTAGGTACAAATCGACGCGAATCGACGAGGGAAGAAAATGCTGAATTCTTCTCGTGATAAAAATTAGGACAGGTGCCGTAGTGGGGAGGGGAGAGGGGAACCCGCTATATGACCCCGGATCTGAGTTATACTACTGCATTGGGAGGGCCAGAGTAATGCGAGCATCACAATAAATGGGATGGGAAAAAGAAAAGAAGTGAAGTGTATTACTGCTGCTGTAATAATACGATACCCAAGCCAGTTGCACCGATCGACTCGATCTGGACTGACTGCTGTTGCACTATGCAAAAAGTTCCATGTACAACTTCTCCACTCACACGCAGCGCACATGGTCAGTCACCTTACTGGCCCCGGATGCTTGATCGAGTAAAACTATCATAAGAAACGCACTCGACACGTTTCGTCGCCAGACTAAAGGGTCAGTCGGCGTGTGCTCGGATTTATCCGATCGAAATCTTATGAATGAAGCTCGGAATCGGATTCACATAACTAGCGGTAGCTATTATTAGTAGCACATTGTTATGATTGTTAGTCTACATCAAACTCTTGGCATTACCTGACATAATGCACGCGCAGACTCCTTCGCTCGAGTCAACATCGCTGTCACTGTCAGATCTACCACCACAGGCTGGCTGTTGCGGCGCCTCTTGTCCCTCTCCCGCTAGGCTGATCGGGATACTCATTCGCAGCGCTGTTGGTTCCCCGCAGTAAAGAGCGTGTGTGGTACACAGGAGGCCTTGCAGCTACAGCTTCGTCTGTGGCTACACGGTTAGATACTACAGTTGATACCCTTGTCTTCTCTCTGCAGCCTTCATCAATAAAAATCCTCGAAAACCTGGTCCAACTCCGCAAAAAAACAAACAGCACCTATCTGCATTATCGGTGCAAAACAAAATGACGGAACAAAATGTGTCTGATTGGTGAAGGCTTGCCTTTCGGCCGACTGATTATTTTGCAAAAACGCCTGGCACGAAACACGTGGCGGGACCACCTCTGCCGACCTCGAGCCCCCCAAAGGGTTGGGATTAGGGCTATGGTTGGGGTCGGGTTAGGTCTGGGCCGACGTGCAAGGTAGTCAATGACTAAGAGAGTGTGCAATCATTTTTTTTAATCGACAATGCAAATAGGGAATGCCCAAAAACACAAGTACAGCTCGTTGATTTAGATCATCTCAGCCTAGATTTGCTTTTTGATTTGAATCAATCCAGGTCGAGATCTCGGTCAGCTTTTGACCCGAAAAATCAAATCTCGGAGCAACTCCTTTTCAGAGTTGAGACACAACACTACCACGAAGTCACAGTAACTCTATGGTCTAGTGGATTATTGCTATAAGGCTTAGTTTGAGTAAGCTATTGGTTAACTGTTTTTCGCAAGTAATAAGTGGCCAAACGAACTAATATCCCACTAATTCCTTAACAAATGGCGTCGTCGGCTGCGCAATCTAGGTTTTCGGGTCGTGGGTTCGAATCCCACCATCCATAATGACAAATTTCAGCCCCTCAATCTTATTACAATAGTCCTATAGGCCTACTTAAAGACTTTTCGTCTTTTTCTGGGGTATTTTTTTATTTTCCCCTTTGTTCCCTCCTTGCGTGTCCAGGTTTTTGGCTCTTGTTCGGATTATCTTATTTTGGTTTTACTTTACTTTATTTTATTTCATTTTATTATGTTTCTTTTCCGAGCTTTGGCTCTCCTTTCCGGTTGGGTTGTTTCTTCGATTTCCCCTTCATTTTGTTTGTTTCATTTTTTGTTTTATTTTTATCTTTGTTTTTATTTGTTTTCTTATTTTGTTTTTGTTTTTTGTTTTTGTTTTTGTTTTTGTTTTTGGTTATTTCGTATCTCTCTCTTCCAATGTATTTCTGTTGCTGACGTATGTATGTTGTGCCTGTCGTACCCAGTACTAGGGCATGACATTGCGTTGTCGAATGCATTACGATGCATTATCTCTGTGTCGTGGCTTGTGACCACAGAGCTGATCTTTCTAGGGTGAAGAATCAGTACGGACACTGGGTGTGCTGGATGTCGACGAGTAGAAGAACGGTTTAATGTGAAGAACACACACACACTTAAAAGTATCGATTTCCTGAGCGGCCTCCATTTTTTTCGCGTCCCACATTAACTCCTCTCCGGACGGCTGAGCGGGCTCGGATGGCTGAAACAGCGCTTCTCAGCGCTTCTCGGTTTTTTTTTCTGTTTCTATTTCAATATCACGTACCGGTACTACTACACCAGGTTTGTTCATACTAGGTACTACGTTGTTGAATCGCAATGCACGCCCAGCTCAGCTCAACCCACCTATATATATAGCTCAGCAGCGCAGCAGAGCGACTTGCGGTGCCGTGCGGTGCGGTGCTGTGCCTTGCACTGCGCTGCGGTGTTATGTCGTGCTGCGCTGTTCTTTCTTTCGAACATACAGCGGTACCAGGTATGGAACGAAGTACCAGGTATCATGCTCGTCAGGCACCGCTATGTGCGTGTTTTGTACTGGTACTGTATTTTTACTTTTGCTTGGGTTGATCTCTCTCGGTCCCCGTGTTTCCCCCGCACACAAATGACACCCGTACTGCCGATCAGAACGTGACACCACCGACAAGCACACAGCACAGCAAAGGGCAATTCGCTTTGCACAAGCAGTTCCTGGCATTGTCAATTCGCTGTTCGCACCAATTCATGGGCCTCTTCTTTTTGCCCCCTTCATATGTTTCAGTTGCATTCTTGCTTGCGCGAGCGTAGCGGGCGGCGTCAGCCGCCTGCAGAGCGGGGTCCTTGAATATTATACGAAGCCTGGTCTTCCTGCGAGTACAGAACGAATTATGAATACCCCAGCCCTCTGACAAGAAACCTGAAGTCGTGCTCAAGCTGAATACCTCACCTGATATTCTGGGCGCGGAAGGATACATTCTTATGTTCCAATTTCACGTTTCGGTTCCCGAGGAGACGTCCTTCGCAGTGCATAATGAGTAGTATTTTCGTGTCGGCTTCTTCGATGAAGCACTAATATTAACACAGTAGCAGTAAGTGGATATCTTTCGTACTACAAAAGTCAAACGTATGGACTTTTCAGGACCAACGCCCGAATGGGTAGGGTGGACCGTAACTGGACCAAGTCCGGCGGAAGGCCATCTCCCATGGCCAGGGGTTTTGTTAGTGGGTAAGCTTGCGCAAGTCCCACACTACCCGGAAAGATGACATTCCGGGTGGCTATCTCCACCGAAACTGACCCTCAGGGGACAGGCCGGGTCGACATACACACGCACCCGTATACAACGGCAGCTTGCGCTGCCGGGGTTGTAACGAAGACCACTGATAGGGACAGCTTACGCTATACCTACAATGGGACCCGAAGGGTGCGCCAGCTAGTGTTGGGCTGCGAAAGCAACTGAGTTAAATCGACACACGACGCGTATGAAAATACGTGGAAGTGTGGTGAGCTAAAGCTTTATTTTTCCCCATCCGCCGGAGGATAAAAAAAAAAAAAAAAAAAAGTATGGACTTTTTCGTGCGTAAAATTGACGAGCGGAAAGCGCGAGGGCGTGCGTCAAGAAATTCGATGAAAATCGACGAGCATAAAAGCTTAAAAGTAGGAGTGATGCTGAACTCTACCGCCTACGAAAGATAAGCCAGATCTCACTCTCGTTGGTGGTCTTCATCCGATCAATACAGGTATGTGAGTATGCGCTTTCATTTCATCAAGAGATCAAGAGCAGAAGAGTGATCACTTCGGATACAGGAGCGATCGACGTCCACCGCATGTTGCATCATGACTCGACAGCACTGACAACCCGAGCATCGGGCCTGGGCTGGACCTCCGCTGGCCTGTCACACATACAGGGAGTACACAGGAACTTGCGTACAAACCCTGTAGACCCAAGTAGCCCACTCCAAAGTTAACTCACACTATAATTACTTGTTTTATGCATACTGAATTCCACAAATGTCTGGTTTTGTCCCCCTCAATGCGGGTTTTACCATTTCCGTACTCAGAACAAGGCAGGACGTCTTAGTCCTGTTGACCCTGGCATTAGCAGGGGAGTCGCCGACCTGTATTTTTCACGAGAGTATCTAGTCACATACGCACCCCGTAACACGCGCGATCGAAGCATCACACGCAGCTTGGAAAGCTGAGACTTTCTTTGATCAAAATCCCTTTGGTCGATTTCACAGCTGAAGCGTATTTATTAGGGCTGGGCACTGGCTCAGTATGCACTGGCAGTAGTAATCTGCAGGCAGTGTTAATCTACTGATTGGCCCGGCCAATATATTCGCCAGCAGTTTTATTTGACGTACGTCCAATAAACACGCCATATTATAGTACGGAAACCCACCCAATGCTGGCGAATGAGTTACAGTACGTCTTCGACCCCCGCCCCCGCCCCCCCTCTCCCTCGCTCTCTGGGTGCTGTTCTCTTATTTTAGAGAGACTTTCGTGTAATTTTATTGTTGTTGCAGATATCTGGCATACGACGCGGAGTTGCGGTGTGTCTTTCAGCTTTTCGCCTATGTTGCTATGTTGTCTTTGGTCGACTCTGTTTTCTTTCCTTCTTTGTGGTTCACTCGTAACTTATTAGAGGTACGAAGTAGTCTTTTTTTTGTTCGCCAAAAGATCTCCGCCATCGCCTCGGCTCATGCTCCTTTTCACGCGTTCCTTCCTTTTGCCTGTTTCCCTGTTTGTACGCTAAAATATCTCCGCCACCCGCTGTGAGATTTCACGCATTCCCTACTTCATTTTTTTCATATGTTAGGATCTTTCTCTGGGTTGAGTACCTGATACGTTATACCGGTTACGTGCACGAGTAGCGTTCCTTCGTTTTATTGTTTTGTTTTTCGTGTTTTTGTTCTTGTATTTTTTTTCATGCTTTCCTGCGCTTTGCTTGCTGGTACCAGGTGAGAGCCTACTAACCGGTGCCCCCAGCCTTGAAGGGTAGGAGCGATGGAGTGACAGTGAATATTAAATATGATGTAAGTTTCAGAACGACGTAAAATGCACTTGCGTTGCGAACATCAACAACATGAAGAACGCTACATCGTCGCCACACGTAGCATGCATTTGTCTTCACTTTTTGTTGATTTTTTCTTCGAAAATGACCACAACCACCCCCGGCCAATACAGTTTTGAGCTCCGATTCGTAATGGGAAATGAAGCGAAAATGCGTACTTTTGGGACTTCCGGCGGCACTCCAGCGGGGCACCTGTGACTACGTGGGAGATTGAACGAAGGAAATACAGAGCTTGTGGAGATGTGGTGAATCGTTGGTAGGATGGGAAAGAGCGGATGGGGAAAATGGCCAGACAGCTGGAGGGGGTGCTCAGTTGTGGTTGAAGTGGAGAGATACAGAGGAGGTAGGAAACGGTTGAGAGAGACGGGAAGACGACCTTTCGTGCGGACAACTCTACGCGAGGGTGCGTGCGATCAGTGGTTTGGTGCACGGAGTAGGAGGTCGGCGAGTTGAAAGGAGAAGGGTTTGTCGAGGAAGTCGCTGACGGTAAAGCCTCTTGATAGGAGATGAGTTGGAGAGTATAAACAGAGTGCACACCCACTTTTTGGAATGCATGTGATTGCCTTCTTTCTCGTTGACTCAGTACATGAACAGCATTAAGCATTTTATTTGTGTGTAAGGTTTACAGCATTATACCGCTGACTATTGAAAACATCTGCTGCCAAGCCATCTGCTGCCAGTCCATCTGCTGCCAGTCCATCTGCTGCCAGTGTTGGTACCTTGGGCCTAGGCCAGCGAAAGGAAGGAGTCCACTTTCTTACAACTAAGGCAGTGGCTAGGCTGAGAGCTTTCTCAAATTTTTCAAAAATTCCAGGCCGACTTTCTTGTGGGCCGGTCAGGGCCGGTACTGTTTTTTTCAAGGATGCGCATTTCCCGGTAGCGGTAATCACCCCAAATCATTAGGGCTTTGTTAAGGTATGGCCTTGCTACAATTAGCTGATTTGATAGGTAATTGGCAGGTTTTCGCATGATAAGGTTGGCGTTTTCTATTCGGGATAGTCAGGAAATAGAACGGAAGCACGTGCCTCCGTTCCCAGGAGTCATCCGAGGCTCTAGTGGAATTTGATAAAGCTACGTCTCTCCTAAGGCTGAGAAAGTGGGTACTCTCCGAGGACCTGCTCAATTGACAGACCTGCAGGGGACACTCTGTGTCCCGCCCAATACCCTTACAATATGGCGTCAGCGGCGAGAACGCGCGCCGCCAGCGACGTTCCCCCCCAAGGAAAAAAATGGTAAGAACCGCCCCAAAACCAGACCAAAACTCTCAGAACACCACGAACGACCCAAAGACAAAGACTCAAACCTCATAACCCCCAAAAATTGGAGAACTGTCACGGAGCGGTGGCGGCTTGAACGTCAACTGGCCACCGCCGCGCCTCGAGATTAATCTACGATACGTTGGATCCCCCGAGGAAACCCACTGGCGATGTGAACTTGCAGGCAACAAAAGCCTCGTACGGCTCCCGTCGAAGCCGTGTAGCGCCGGGGGAATAGGAACTTCAATCGGTCCCGGGTCGTCCAGAAAGCGGACCAGGAATACCTTGTCCTCGGTAGAGCTCGCGCTGATTTTCCAGGCCACCATAACCCATCGTCTCCCTTGTACCAAAAGTGGGCTCCTAAGAAGCACCGTGTCGTGGTAGCGACGGAGCCAATCGGCGCACCCGGCCTCCCCTAGTCGGTTCCGCACCTGCACTGCGAATGAAAGAACCAAGAGATCTCGTCCGCGCCGCGGCCGGGCCGTTAGCAGCGGCCAGCGCTCGCAAAGGTTTCCCTTCGGAGTTTCCGACCTATTTCTCGGGCGCGTTGGCCAATTAAAAACCGTGAAGTTTTGGAGATAGCTTCTGGCGCCGGCCCTGACCTTTCGCTGTCAGAACACGGCCCCTGTTTCGCCGGGGGTACTGTGACGCTGGACGGCGTTTCGTTCACTATGAAAATCGCGTGTATCAGTCGAGCAACGCTCGACTCGAAGAGGCACTGGACTCCTCTAGGTTTGGGGACCGGCAGCATTGTTTGGGCCCCCAAACGCCTCCGAGGGTACTGTAGGAAACAAAGTACCGCACATCCTCCGCCCATAAGACACAGGAGAGCATTGGCAAAGTGGGAACCCCAAATGCACGAGTCCAGCGGTAGCTTGAGTTCGTCACCGCGTTCGATTGCACACTGGAGGTAATAATATTTTGCAGAGGAAATTCCTCACGCCCCCTATCCCCACGCTAGTAACACGCGTTCATATAGCATGGAAACCCGGTTTGTTTGTTTTTTCAACGCTGTAAGGCTGTGCATCAGAGTAGCAGTACGCTAGTCGCCCACAGAAAACTGTGAGCTGCGCCAGGCGCACAGGCTCAGGACACGACTGAGAGCTTTGGTGTTTGATCTTATTAAGATGGGACTATTTGGAAGTTGGCAATATAGCCTTGTCCATTATGTTGCGTACACAGGTGATGTTTTGCTGCGAACACCACACACATCACGTTTGATATTTTATACTTTTTTAAGGTTTGGTCGGTCTCCTGCGCTACTTGCTTTTTGCGTGGAAGCTCATGAAACCTTCCGTGGAAGCTTCCATGCAAGCTATGGAAGCGTTCATAGAAGCTTCCGTGGAAGCTTTCATGTAAGATATAGAAGCTTCCACGCAAAGAAGAATATGCAAGGTTCCACGGAAACTTTCGCGAAAGCTTCCATGGAAGTAGCTTCCACGAAAGCTTCAACGCAAGCTTCCATGGAAGCAATGGAAGCTTTATTTCCACGAAAGCTTCCACGGAAGCTTCCATGGAAGTAGTGGAAGTTTCCACGGAAGTATCTTCCACGGGGGCTTTCACGAAAGCTTCCATGGAAGTAACTTCCACGAAAGCTTCCATGGAAGCAACTTCCACGAAACCTTCCACGAAGGGTTGGGGGTTAGGGTTGGGGTTAGGGCTAGATTCCGTTAAAGCTTCCGTGAAAACTTCCGTGGAATCAAACTCACTTCCACGAAAGCGTCGGTGAAAGCAATTTACTTCCACGAAAGCTTCCGTAAAAGCTTCCGTGAAAGCTTTGTGAAAACGTTCGTAAAATCAAATTTACTCCAGTTTGAAAGCTACGGTAAAAAGCTTCCACGAAAGCTTCCACGAAAGCTTCCACGAAGGGCTAGGGGTAAGGGTTAGGGTTAGGGTTAGTTAGGGTTAGGTTCCGTGAAAGCTTCCGTGAAAACTTCCGTGGAAGCAAATTTACGTCCGCGAAAGCTTCGGTGAAAAGCAACTTACTTCCACAAAAGCTTCCGTGAAAGCTTCCGTGAAAGCTTCCGTGAAAACTTTCGTGGAAACAAATTTACTCGAGTTTAAAAGCTTCGGTAGACGCAAATTTACGTCCGTGAAAGCTTCCGTGAAAGCTTCCGTGAAAGCTAGTTTGCTTCCACAAACCTTCTATGAAAGCAAATTTACTTCAACGAAAGCTTCCGTGAAAGCAATTTACTTCCACGAAAGCTTCCGTGGAAGCAAAGTTATTTCCAGGGAAGCTTTCGTGAAACCAACTTACGATTTACTTCCACGAAAGTGTCCGTGGAAGTTTCCGTGAAAGCAACTTTCGTGGAAGCTTTCTAGAAGCTTCCGTGGAAGAAATTTCTGCTGAAGCTTTCATAGAATCTTCCGCATAAGTTCCTTCCGTAGAAGCTTCCGTGGAAGCTTTCATGGAATCTTCCGTAGAAGTAAATTCCCTGGAAGCTTCCACGAAAAACTTCCGTGGAAGCAACTTCCATGGAGGCTTCCACGGCATGGAAGTGTAAAAGCTTTCATAGAAGCTTCCATGCTTCCATCGAAGCTTCCATGCTTCCCATGGAAGCTTCCATCGCTTCCATGGAAACTTCCACGGCTTCCACGGAAACTTCCATCGCTTCCATGAAAGCACTTCCATGGAAACTTCCATCGTTTCCATGCAAGCTTCCACGGCTTCCACGGGAGCTTCCCACATGGAAGCACTTCCATGGAAGCTTCCGTGGAAGCCGTGGAAGCTTCCATGGAAGCGATGGAAGCTTCCATGGAAGCTTCCACGAGCTTCCACCAAAAATGCAGATAGTGCAGGTGGACCGGTTTGATTTGTAAATTATGGCGGGCGGAGCCGTGGAAGGGATACAACTAAATAATTAGTCTAGTCTATATAATCATGCGCGAGGTATCACATTCAAATGGAACGGGTGTGAACTCGGCGCAGATGCAGCTGGGACGTTGGGATTTCATTGAAGTGTGCATGTTTGTTTGTGTTTACAGTCGAGGATACGGTCGCGATCGCTATACACACTCAGTAGCGCGCTGCCGTGGCTGCTCGCGTCGTGCTTTGTACTTTGAATTGCTGATTTTTCTCGCAATATAACTATGCATTCGTACATCAGAGATCGCGATCAGCACTACGGCACCAGAGTAGTAGTGATTTTCCAATATTTTGCAATTTGATGGACGGCTGCAGGACGAAACCAACGACGGCATGAACACGTGAAAGATCAACTGACACCGATGAACATAACTCAGGCGCTCGCAGCCTGCCGCAGCCTGCCCTGCCACTATTGTGTGGAGTGAAAATGACTGAAAATGATTGCCCAAAGGCCTGAACGAATCGTACACTCGTACGTGATGTACTTGTACGAGTGCATGGACCAGCCCGGGGTTGATATTTTTGTCCCCCCCAAAATGATGCCTTTTTTCCCTGAAATATAGGAGGAAATCGTGGGGGAAAAAATTAGGAAAAGCTATGAAGAAAACTCTTTCCCAGAAAGTTGCGCGTTCCAGGTGAGGAAATGCCGCATCATTTGTTTTTTTTGGTGTTGCTCGTCCTGGCCGATGCTACAGCAGGATCTATTTGAAAAATGAAAGAATACACTTTTATTTTCAGCTGTGAGATCGACAAAAAAAGTTTTTTTGATCAAAACTCAGCTTTCCAAGCTGCGTGTGATACTTCGTTCGCGCGTGTTACGGAATGTGTATACCGTCGTGAAGGATACAGGTGGGTGACTCCCCTGCCAATGCCAGGGTCAACAGGACTCTAAGACGTACAACCTTGTTCTGCGCACGGAAACTGTATAACTCGCATTGAGGGACAAAACCAGACATATGTTATCCATCTAGACCTATTATCTTCGCGCTTTTTCTTTCTCCCTCCCTGGGCATAACTCAGATCAAGGGTCACCAAGAAGTAGGCTCTTCTCCCCCGCGCGCACTGCAGCAGTAGCACGTCCCTTCATCTCTATCGCAAGAAGACTTCAGCCCTTTCTTCTCTCGTCGACTTGCATCGAATTGCGCCTACCCACCACGGTGTAAGGAGCTCAGGAGTGGATTTCTCTGACGTTGTATTTTGCAAGTAAACTCAAATAAACTCAAAAAGTCCGACCCACTAACAACCCCAGAACCAACTCTAGCACGTAGCAGGAGCATTCGACGGTAAAACCACTGCAACGCTCTTTAGACCACCGGGGCGACTAGTGCTGCCGCTGCTACACCCCCATCTCAAGAAAAATCGATATATTATCAAGTTGGTTCTATAATATGTATTATAGGGATATAGTCTAAAAAAAAAAAAAAAAAAAAAAAAAAAGTCTAGACTAGATTTGATTTTCTTATTGGGCGTGTCCCACTAACTACAACAACTGTAGAACACCACAGAAAGACAGAGGGGCGTACAAAAAAAAGTGAATTTTTTTCTGTTTTCATCAAGGAGAAAACGGTACCACCCTTCTATTAATACCACAAAAGTCAATTTTTATACTTCGAAGTAGTAAGTCAGAAAGGCACAACAAATCGGAGCGTTGTGGTCTGTGCAAATCGAGGAAAAATTTGACATTTTTCTTACAACTTTTTGTTTTACTCGGTTTTCATAACCCCCTCGTGTCTGTGGCTCCCTGAAAAAAAATCCCGGTACGACGTGAAAAGTTAGAAATACAACATGTTTTTTTTTTGTGCTCCCGTGTGTGAGCTATGATAAAAATAGAAATAAATACACTCCAGCCAGCTGAGAGATCGAAGATTTTGTCGAAATGCATCTTTGCAAGCGTATGTAGTCTATACCAGGAGGTATAATGACTTTGGAGTCACAGATGCCGTCGCCGTGTTGTTGCTCAAACATGTCCTTTTCCCCCCGTGATGCTTATATAGGTAACGTTTTTTGCGGGGTTCTTCTTTCGTGAGGTCCAGGAGGGAGGTAGTGTGTGAGCTCCTTTCGTTGTCAATACACCAGGTACCAGGAACCTGCATAGTCTACAGGGTGCCCTGTACCCACTGGTGTATGTACGAAGGTGTGCGGGATTGGGCAGAATTGTGCATGCACCCCTGGTATTTACGTAATGATGCAAGAACTACTATCAGTACATATGTCATGCTGCTGTAGTCTACATGTCTCCAGCACCTTTGTGTGACCACGGACTCTAGATTTTTGACAAAAGTTACTGTGAGAAAACAACAACATTATTATTACAACACCTACCTGCTGTGCATCCGATCTACACCAGTACACTCACCTTCGATTTTGTTTTGAGTGCCTGGTGTTGTTCGAAGGAGGAATCGAAGGCGTGTGAACGACGCAATCAATATCTCCGTTGATTTACCTTGTGTTGGCGAAGCCGGATACGCCATCGACACTGCACGTACAAGCTGATGTAATGGCTGTCATGATTCCCCCACTGCACCAGCCGCTGCGCGCGTATCTGCCGTCGCAGAGTTGTGCGCGGTTTGCGATACTTAGTATGTTATCTCTTACATGCTCTGCCTCGTAGCTACCAATAATAATAATGATAGCTTTCGTGGCCACAGAGCGTGTTTTTGCCTCTCCTCGTACTTCATACGTATACTCGTACAGGTACATACATGCATACGCACAATACATATGTTATTATTGTTTTCAAATATATAAATCATAGCAGGCAATAGGATGGAAAGGCAGCATGGACATTGGTTGGATGTGCTGGATATATATTGACCTGTGCCAAGTAGGAGGTATGAGCGAAGTGTCGTATTACGTCATGTGTTTCGAAGTGTTCATGTGCGATACATGATGAAATTACGAAATTCCGAAGTTGTTTCAAAGTACGAAAATGTAATAATAATAATAATGTCGGAACAGTCTGGAGTTTGTAGCGGAACGGAAAGGAAATGTCGGAGAACCGGGTAGTAGCGCGGGGGTGGTTCCAGGGGAAAGGATGATGGAAAAATAGGAGAGTCTCGGCAGCATCAGCATAGTACCACGGCAGCAGCACAGCAGCAGCGAGTATCGGACACAACAATCGGTACAGGTAGAAGGAAGAAGTGCCCACGCAGCAGACAGAAGCAGCAGTAGTAGCAGTAGGGTGAGATCGACGGCAGGAGCACAAGGGGTAGAGAGGCCGCACGGGAGGACACCAACCGCAATCTACATACATAGTGCATAGTCTACTGGGCAGAGTGCGACAGATGCAGCTCGGCCCAGTGGAAACAGCAGCAGCAACACAGGAGCGGCAGCAGTAGTAGTAGATGGAGAGTCGTATGATTTTTTTTTATTTTTTTTTTAGCACACTTTCACTTTCCAGCTTCTGGACAAGCCGTGGTCACAGGTGTCGTCCCTTCTCCTCCCCGGTTCTTGCCTTCAATTTTTATCGCGCATAGGGTTCAGCAATCCGTCTGCTCGTCGATTGTTCATCGAATGTTGCTAACTCACGCTCTCGCGCTTTCCGCAAGTCAATTTGTGCACAAGAAAAAGTCCCAACGAATTTATACGAGTATGCACTCGGCGGGGCTCGAACTCACGAAACTGACCTATACCAGGCTCGAGGATAACCTGATACGCCACCGGGGCGACCGGTTATGATAGGATCATATGACCTGTTAGGGACACCACACGTACAACAGCAGCAGTAGTGTCACTGATCGCACAATCTGCACACATCGCAATTTCATTTGTGTTTTTACATTCATCACTTATTTCCTTTTACTTTCCAGCTCAACAGCTCAACAGCTCGTGTGAGAGGTTTTTACCTTCGGCGACCTTCTTCTGGTCAGTGACCATGATCACCGTGATCACAGCAAGTAGGTGTCTTCCCTTCTCCCCACGACAGAGTAGTACGTGCCTTGATTTTTTATCGCGCATAGCGTTCAGCTTTTGCCCACTGCTGTTGTTTGGTCAGCTTTTATATCTTCGCTCGTCGATTTTGTCATCGATTTTTTGCTTACCTGGTATGCGCTTTCGCTCTTTCCGCCATTTGAAAAAGCGGTCACGGTTTTATTGGTATAATACATATGCTCGAGAATAATTCGTCCTTTTTTTTTTTACTCACACTTCTACTTTCCAGCTTCTGGACAAGCCGTGGTCACAGGTGTCGTCCCTTCTTCCCCCCGGTTCTTGCCTTCAATTTTTATCGCGCATAGGGTTCAGCAATCCCACTGCTCGTCGATTTTTCATCGAGTGTTGCTAACTCACGCTCTCCTCGCGCTTTCCGCACGTCAATTTGTGCACAAGAAAAAGTCCCAATGAATTTATACGAGTCTGCACTCGGCGGGGCTCGAACTCACGAAACTGACCTACACCCGGCTCGAGGATAACCTGATACGCCACCGGGGCGACCGGTGGCGTATCAGGTTTTCCACTGGTCCCTACGCTCGCCTGAAGAACACCCCAGGGGAAAACTCAAACCAAAAGTGGTACACACGCATCAAAATATTATTATTACTATTTCATTTGCCATCTGACAATGTAGCGTGAGTGTCAAAAACCATAATCATGATGAAAGAACACAACATCCAGATGAAAGCGTGAAACGATGTTTCCAACACTCAAAAACTACGAATACTAGATGTACCTCCCTGTTCTCCTGGTCCTGCCCCCTCCAGCCGAAAAGGCCAAGTACCCCCTCCATACGAACACTTCCGAAGAAGCATCGAACGACAACCCGCTGTCCACATAATAAATGGCTGGTTTGTAGCTGCTGCGCGTATGTTTCAACGCGCAGAAGTCTGTGCGGTGTTGCTGCCTGATGCTATCGGTCGTGGCAAGGAAAGATTTCCCGCCGTCTCGCTCTCTCTGTGGCCCTGCCCTCTTCATCCCCTCCACCGCCCCCACCCTTGCCACTTCCAACTGCACGGTCCAAGTCCTCCCCCCTATACGCTTCCGAAGAGGCATCGAACGACAACCCACTATCCATAAAGAAAATGGCTGGTTTGTAACTACTACGCGTATGTTTCAACGCGCAGAAGGCTGTGCGATATTGCTCTTTAATACTGGTATCGGTCGTGGCAAGGAAAGGGTCCCCGCCGTCTCGCTCTCTCTCTGTGACCCTGCCCTCTTCACCCCCTCCCCAAAAACACTACCTCTCCCACCCATAAGCTTGCCACTTCCAAACGCAAGGGCCAAGTCCTCCCCCCTATAGTCTACACTTCCGAAGAGGCATCGAACGACAACGCGCTATCCATATAAATGGCTGGTTTGCAACTGCTGGTTGCGTGTATGTTTCAACGCGCAGAAGGCTGTGCGGCATTGCTATCGGCAGTGGCAAGAAAAGAGTCCTCGCCGTCTCGCTCTCTCTGTGACCCTGCCCTCTTATATATTATAAAAATAAAAGTACACTCCAGCTGCGAGATCGAAGATTTTGTCGAAACTTATCTTTTTTTTCGCAAGCTGTGTGTGATACTCCGATCGCGCGTATTACTGCGTGTGTGTCCTCATTAAGGATTTAGTTGAGGTTGACACAAAGTCTGCGTTCTGCAGATGGACGAAAACTGGTACACAAAGGAAAGTGTATGGAGCTTAATCTTTTTGTTACCCGGATCCCCTGGAGGATAAAAAAAAAAAAAAAAAAATTAGGTCGGCGACTCCCCTTGGAACTACAGCAGTGTTGTAGCTTGTACCAGGGTCAACAAGGTGATGTTAATCAGTATATGCGCGGACACTATAAATCCCGTTTTTGATGGGGACAAAATCTGACAGCTAGCTGTGAAAGGAAATTCATCGGTTTATCAGGTGTATCCTGTAAGTCGTATAATAACCGCCTTCGATCCATGTATCATACAGCAACAAATTATGAAGATTTAACACGTCATTTACTACACTTAAACACTGGGTTGCATGCTGCATCTAACATCAAACCTTCTAGAATAGTAAACATTAAAAGCCAGATGATATAAAGGGATGTCTTATTGCTTCAATCGTCAGGTTTGTCCCCTATGAGGATTTATAGTTTCCGCGCACATATTGAAATGTCCCGCCCCCCGCCCCCCCCCCCATCCCCTCCCCCTCCCCTGACCCCTCTTGTTCATGAAAAACCCCAACCCTCCCCCCCCCCCCCCGTCCCCCGTCCCCCGTCCCCCGATCCCCCCCCCTTCCGCCTAGTTTGTCCAAACGCCCCACTCACAATAGAACTCGGCCAGAGTAATAAACACCTATACGCAGTTGATATCACGTCATTATCTTTCTGACCATCAATGACGTAGTTTTCAATTCTTCCCCCCCCCCCCCCCCCCCTTCAACGCCCCCTATTTTCCAACCACCCGCACGATCGCCTAGACCTAGCACCACGCGTGTAACAAGCCCCTACATATCTTTGATCTCACAGCCGAAGTGTATTTGAATATTATTTGTGACCTAAACCTGGACCCAGGCTACGGTAGGGGGGTCCCCTTTTGGGCCTTTTATTTCAGTGGCTAGGGGTCACTCGCGCGAGTAACCCCTTTGTTCCTATGCAATCTTACGTTTTCTTTGTGTTTTACATTGACGAAATCAATTCGCAATGCAAAGGTGATCTAAGCTGCGCCAAACCAAGTGCCTAAACCATCTCCATCCGTAGGGTACAGAGCTACTCGTGCGAGTGGCTCTAACACACCAGTGAAAATGGGGGTACCCCCCCTACCGTGGCCTTGGTCCCTGCTAAAAATCCCCCCCCCCCCCCCTCTCGTTCTCCCTTACTCAAACGCCCCACCAAATATCGAAATCCGCCAGATTAATAAAAACTTCACGCACAGGATATCACCTTATTATCTTTCGAGAGCCATCCATGCCGCTGCTTCCCCCCCCCCTCCGCCCCGAACGCCCCTTCTTCCCCATCACCCGCACCATCGCCTAGACCTAGCACCACACGTATAGCAAACCCCTCACCTAAAACCCTTCCTTCCCCCCCCCCCCCCCCCGCCCTCGCCCCCTCCCCACCCCCCCCCAACCCATCCCAACCCCACCCCCTCGAGCACTCCACCCTCTCTCTACTCACTGATTGTACGACTTACCCCAGGATATACATGATAAACTGATGCATTATTTCCAAAACCGTCACATTTATCCCCTCAAAATAATGTATAGTTTCCACGCACATATTGAGCTGCCCCACACGCCCCACCCCCGCCCAACCCCTCCCCAATAATAAACTGGTGCCAAAACCGTCAGATTTATCCCCTTGAAAGGATTTATAGCTTACATGCACAAATTCTCCCCCCCCCCCCCCCCCCCCCCTCCAAACCCGCTCGCTTTTGATCAAAACCAGGCCCCCACGTCCTTCAAAACTCCGCCCCCCCCCCTCACCGGTTATTCGACTTACAAGATTCACTTGATAAAAGGATACATTTCCCTCCACAGCTGTCAGATTTTGTCCCCCTCAGAAACGGGTTTTATAGTTTCCGCGCACAGACTGACTAAAATCACCCTGTTGACCCTGATAGCTACACTGTAGTTGTAAGGGGAGTCGCCGACCTATATCCTTAATGAGGACACACAACTCGTAATGCGCGCGATCGGAGTATCACACACAGCTTGCAAAGATGAGTTTCGACGAAATCTTCGATCTCACAGCTGGAGTGTATTTTCACTTTTTATAATAACCGGTGAGGGGAGAGCGGAGTTTTTAGGGGCGTGGGGGCCTGGGTTGAAACAAGAGGGAGCGGGCGAGCGGGGGGCAGGGGGGGGGGGGGGGGGCAACTCAATATGTGCGCGGAAACTATAAATCCGTTTAGGGGACAAATCTGACGGTTGCGGAAGGAATGCATCAGTTTATCATGTATATCCTGTGAGTCGTGCACAATCAGTGAGGAGAGGGCGGAGAGTTCGAGGGGGTGGAGAAGGGGGGGGGGGGAGGGGGGCTCCAACAGCTTTAGGCCGCATAGATGTACGAGCTTGCTATACGCGTGGTGCTAGGTGTAGGCGATGGTGCGGGTGGTGGGGAAGGAGGGGGCGTTTGGGGGGGGGGGCGATTTGATTTGGAGCTACGTACGGCATGGATTACCAAAAAGGTAATGAGGTGATATCAACTGCTTGGTAGTGTTTGTTGCTTGGGCAGATTTCGATTTGAGGTGGGGCGGCGGGAGAGAACAAAACGAGGGGGGTGGGGAAGGATCAATCCCGTTAGGTCGCATGAATGTATACGTGGAAGGAACTTTACTAAATAAACGTGCTAGGTCTAGGCGATGGTGCGCTGGTGGTGGGGAAGGAGGGGGCGGGGGAGGGGGGGGGGGATAAATGAACATATATAGACTGCTTCAATCGTCAGGTTTGTCCCCTTTGAGGATTTATAGTTTCCGCGCACATATTGAAATGTCCCGCCCCCCGCCCCCCCCCCCCCTCCCCTCCCCCTCCACTGACCCCTCTTGTTCATAAAAAAACCCCAACCCTCCCCCCCCGCCCCTCCGTCCCCCGATTCCCCCCCCCTTCCGCCTAGTTTGTCCAAACGCCCCACTCACAATCAAAATCGGCCTGAGTAATGAACACCTATACGCAGTTGATATCACGTCATTATCTTTCTGACCATCCATGACGTAGTTTTCAATTATTTTTCCCCCAACCCCCCCCTCCCCCCCCCCTCCAACGCCCCCTCTTTCCCGACCACCTGCACAATCGCCTAGACCTAGCACCACGCGTAAAACAAGCTGCTACATATCTTTGATCCCACAGCCGAAGTGTATTTGAATATTATTTGTGAACTAAACCTCCTAAAAAATCCCCCCCCCCCCCCCCCCCCACCCCTCTTGCTCTCCCTTACTCAAACGCCCCACCAAATATCGAAATCCGCCACATTAATAAACACTTCACGCACAGGATATCACCTCATTAGCTTTCGAGAGCCATCCATGCCGAGGTGTGCCCCCCCCCCCCCCTCCTCGAACGCCCCCTCCTTCCCCATCACCCGCACCATCGCCTAGACCTAGCACCACACGTATAACAAACCCCTCACCTAAAGCCCTTCCTCCCCCCCCCCCCCCCCCTCCAACGCCCCCTCTTTTCCGACCACCTGCACAATCGCCTAGACCTAGCACCACGCGTATAACAAGCTGCTACATATCTTTGATCTCACAGCCGAAGTGTATTTGAATATTATTTGTGACCTAAACCTGCTAAAAAATTCGCCCCCCCCCCCCCTCCCCCCTCTTGCTCTCCCTTACTCAAACGCCCCACCAAATATCGAAATCCGCCACATTAATAAACACTTCACGCACAGGATATCACCTCATTATCTTTCGAGAGCCATCCATGCCGAGGTGTGCCCCCCCCCCCCCCCTCCTCGAACGCCCCCTCCTTCCCCATCACCCGCACCATCGCCTAGACCTAGCACCACACGTATAACAAACCCCTCACCTAAAGCCCTTCCTCCCCCCCCCCCCCCCCCCTCCAACGCCCCCTCTTTTCCGACCACCTGCACAATCGCCTAGACCTAGCACCACGCGTATAACAAGCCCCTACATATCTTTGATCTCACAGCCGAAGTGTATTTGAATATTATTTGTGACCTAAACCTGCTAAAAAATTCGCCCCCCCCCCCCCCCCCCTCTTGCTCTCCCTTACTCAAACGCCCCACCAAATATCGAAATCCGCCACATTAATAAACACTTCACGCACAGGATATCACCTCATTATCTTTCGAGAGCCATCCATGCCGCTGTGTCCCCCCCCCCCCCCCCGCCTCGAACGCCCCCTTTTTCCCCATCACCCGCACCATCGCCTAGACCTAGCACCACACGTATAACAAACCCCTCACCTAAAGCCCTTCCTCCCCCCCCCGCCCCCCCCCCCGCCCCCACACCCCCCACCTTCCCCCCAACCCATCCCAACCCCACCCCCTCGAACACTCCATCCTCTCTTTACTCACTGATTGTACGACTTACCCCAGGATATACATGTTAAACTGATGCATTATTTCCAAAACCGTCACATTTATCCCCTCAAAATAATGTATAGTTTCCACGCACATATTGAGCTGCCCCACACGCCCCACCCCCGCCCAACCCCTCCCCAATAACAAACTGGTGCCAAAACCGTCAGATTTATCCCCTTGAAAGGATTTATAGCTTACATGCACAAATTCTCCCCCCCCCCCCCCCCCCCCTCCAAACCCGCTCGCTTTTGATCAAAACCAGGCCCCCACGTCCTTCAAAACTCCGCCCCACCCCCTCACCGGTTATTCGACTTACAAGATTCACTTGATCAAAGGTTACATTTCCCTTCACAGCTGTCAGATTTTGTCCCCCTCAGAAACGGGTTTTATAGTTTCCGCGCACAGACTGACTAAAATCATCCTGTTGACCCTGATAGCTACACTGTAGTTGTAAGGGGAGTCGCCGACCTATATCCTTAATGAGGACACACAACTCGTAAAACGCGCGATCGGAGTATCACACACAGCTTGCAAAGATGAGTTTCGACGAAATCTTCGATCTCACAGCTGGAGTGTATTTTCATTTTTTATAGTATACTGGTAGACTATATGATCTAGCTGACGCAATTAATGCCTCCGCCAGAAAAATATAAAAAGTGAAGTGAGTAGGTCTATGATATGCCAGGTCCATGCTGACTGGTACACCTCACTATTCGCGCCTGAAAGACCGACTTGCCACCCAGAAAAGACTACCGCGTACCAGGTATATATTACCCATAGTACTTGTAACTACGCATACGCACATCAGACCCACAAGTCAACTGTAGTAGAAATTTTAAAGAAAAAAAGATAAGATATATAAGAAAAGAAAAGAAAAGAAAAGAAAAGAAAAGAAGAGCAGAGAAACGAAAAGAAAAGAAGAGAAGAGAAGAGAAGAGAAAAGAAAAGAAAAGAAAAGAAAAGAAAAGAAAAGAAAAGAAGAGAAAAGAAAAGAAAAGAAGAGAAGAGAAAAGAAAAGAAAAGAAAAGAAAAGAAAAGAAGAAAAGAAAAGAAGAAAAGAAAAGAAAAGAAAAGAAAAGAAAAGAAAAGAAAAGAAAAGAAAAGAAAAGAAAAGAAAAGAAAAGAAAAGAAAAGAAAAGAAAAGAAAAGAAAAGAAAAGAAAAGAAAAGAAAAGAAAAGAAAAGAAAGAAGAAATGAAAAGAAATAGAAAAAGGAAAGAAAAGAATGTGAAAAAGGAAATAAAAAAAAAGTGAAAAAGGAAAAGAAGAGAAAAGAAAAGACTACGAGCTGGTCCACCAGCTGTAATCACGGAGGGGTACTTGCCGGCGTTTTCCTAACTCAGTTCTTGCGATTTACGATCTGAAAATAGTGTGTGTAGACATTCCTCAGAGCAAACTGGACCGATTCCTCTTTTTCGCGAAAATCTGCGTGTTCATTGATATCATCATGGCGTTCTCCCCGGGGGGGGGGGTGGAAACTGGCGGGTCTCCCTCGTCCCGTTTCCCTTCCCCACCCCCCTCCCCCGTTGTCGCCCTATCCCGGCTATTGTACGCGGCTGACCTGCCCTCTACTGCCCACGGAGCAGAGACAGAAGCAGCAGTAGGACGTAGAAGAAGGGTGAAGATCAACGGCAGGAGCATGAGGGGTAGAGAGGCCGCACGGGGGGGGGGGGCAATCGCAATCTCCCACCCATCCACACGATTGCTTCACGAGCAGGAGGGCTAAAGCGCGCGGGGGGGGGGTGGGGGGGCGGCGAGAGGAGGAAGGGAAGGAAGGGGGGATTAGTTCCTTCTTCTTCGTGTTCTGAAATCTTCGGAGGGGGGGAGGGGGGGGGCTTCCGGTTGTAGAGGTTATCTTCCTTATACTTACCGGTTGTCGTGTCCGATTCTCGCTGCTGCTGTGCTGCTGTTGTACTATGCTGATGCTGCCGAGACTCTCCTATTTTCCGTAATTATTTCCCCTGGAACCACCCCGCCCCTACTCCCCGGTTCTCCTTCCTTTCCTTTCCTTTCATTTCCTTTCATTTCCTTTCCTTTCCTTTCCGTTCCGCCAAACTCCAGACTGTTCCGACATTCTTACATTTTCGTCACCCCTCCTCTTCACCGAAATTTGCGTGTTCATTGATATCATCATGGTGTTCTCCCTGGGGGAGGGGGGTGGAAACTAGCGGATCTCTCTCGGCGCATGCTACGATAATATTTGCATGTTCGTTGATATCATCATGGTGTTCTCCCTGGGGGAGGGGGGTGGAAACTAGCGGATCTCCCTCGGCGCATGCTACGATAATAGAGGTATACCTTTTTTTGGCGAAAATGGTTTCTGAATGACGAGGCTCCTTAACCCCAAATTGTCGGAAATAGGCCATTTTGATTTCCATGGTTCTCGTTGTTACCTAGCCATTGAACTTTTCATCTGGTAACAGCAGTTAGTTGTAGTTTTGTCGAAACAAATCAGTTTATGGGAGGATCATGTCTTAAGCTCCTAAATTGAGGAACCTCAGAGAAAAAGTGGTGCACCTCTATCGTAGCACGCGTCCCTCGTAACGTGTCCCCTGCCCCCTCCCCCTCCCTCGTTCCCTACCCCGGCTATTGTACGCCGCTGACCTGCCCTTCACTCCCGACAGATAACCTCAACAACCGGAAACCCGTTCAGAAGCCGCGTTCCATGCCTGCACCTACCGTTGCCCTACCTGTCCCCACCCCATCCCGTCCCTTGCCCCGGCGGTCTACTAGGCGCTCCTTTCCTTCCTACTATCTATAAGAACCCTGGACACCAAGAGGGGACATCCCATGGTAGACATCACGTACCCCCTAAATACCTGCGACGCCCACTTCGCTTTTTTCTGGATCACGCATGGCCGTGCTCCCATCTCCGCTGGCCTTGTCGCTCCCCCTATCCTTCCGGAGTGCGGCGCGCATTCATCCGGAACCAGTTCCCCCCCCCCCCCCCCCCCCCTCCCATGCCCCCTCCATTTCCTCTCCACTCTCTCCAGCCCGTTCCTTAAGCGAAACGTCTCCTTCCCTCCCATACCCTTCGTCTTCCCACCCACCTGTACGCCACCCGCGGGGCGTTCTCCCTCCCCTGAACCATCCTCCCATAGTACTCGACCAGTCTCACCATTAAGTCCAGTGCGTTCCCTTTCCGCCTTCCCCACCCCCCCCACCCGGTTCTTCTTGTTCTCACGGCTACCGCCCCTTTTCTCCCAGATGGTCCCCTTTACCCCTTTGAAGTGTATCTCCACCGTATCTGCTGCCTTCCTCTTTCCCGGCCCCCAACTCCACGCCTTTCTAGAAGAAGACCACACCTCCCCTCCTCAAGCAGTAAACGCTCGTGCAGCTTCCGGGCTCCCCCTCCACCTGAATTTCAGCCGCAAGTCGATGAACAAATACCCTCTCCGCCCATACCCGAAGTTTGCTGCCCTGGCTGGGCCCACTCCCACCTGCCGAAAGGCGCTCTTCACGTCCAGCTTTTATACCAGGATCCTTCAACCTGTCCCAAATTTGTCCCGCAGACCCAGCACCCTCTTGATACTCTGGCCCATCACACCCGCCAGGTGGTATTCCGGAATATGGTCCCAGTGCGTCGTCTCGTTAATCCTTCCCCCTCCCCCCCCCCCTGCTCCGGTTCGGTGCTGAACGCCCGCGTCTTCTCCCGTCTTCCCCAGGCGCTCCATCGCACCCCTCCACCTTTGGACCGCCTTCCGTTCCTCTCCCCCAAAGTGCGCGACCCCGTTTTCACGCTCTGTCCTTCCCCCCCCGTGCGTAGTACCTTTTCTACGACACACCTCTCCCGTTCCTCTTCCCTAAACTCGTGCGTAGCCCCGTTGCCACGCTCTGCCCCCCCCTCCCGTGCGGAGTCCCATTTCTACGCGACACCCCTCCGGTCCCGTTGCCCCAAGGCCTCCAATATATATTTTGTTTTTGAGTCTCTGCGGCCCAGTTGCCGCTCGCTCCCCCATATTTTCTTTACGCAGCCCCGTCGCCGTGGTCCCCCTCCCGCCTGGTTGTGTACCACCCCGTTAGCGCCCACCTCCCACCCGTTTCTTTGCGCGCGCCTGTTGCCGCGTTCCCCCTCGCCTGGTCGGGTGCGGTCCGATCGCCGCACACTCCCCCCCGCGTTCTTTGCGCGGTCCCGTTGCCGTCTTCCCTCCCGGCCTGATCGTGTATGGTCCCGTTGCCGCACCACGTCCCCCCCCTTTCTTTGCGCGCGACCTCGTTGCCGCGCTTGCCCCTGGCCGGGTCGTGTACGGCTCCGTTGCCGTACCCCCCCCCCCCTACGCGACCCCTTTGCCACTCACCCCCCTTCATATTTTGAGCTGAATATGGTCCCACTCACCGACGCAGCCTGACTGCCGTCGCTATGCCCCCTTTTCTGCGGCCTCGTTGCCGCGTTCCCTCCCGGCTTGATCGCGTACGGCCCCGTTGCTGCACCCCCCCCCCCCTTTCTTTGCGAGGCCCCGTTGCCGCGCTCCCCCCCGGCCGGGTCGTGTACGGCCTCGTTGCCGTACACCCCCCCCCCCCCCCCCCCCCCCTTGCGCGGCCCCTTTGCCACTCACCCCCCGTTTTTTGAGCTCGCAGTCTGGCTTCCGTCTCTCTGCCCCCCCTTTTCCGGGTCGATGTTTTATTTATTTATTTTTTCCGGCAGCCCTTTCACCGCAATGCCACTAGCTCCTCCTTCCTGGTCCTGTACGGCTCTTTTTCCGTACCCCCCTTTCCCTCCTCCGCTCGCGCGCCCTTTCCCGCGTGTTCCTCTATCGTCTTCGTAACCTATTACCTCCCCCTTTCCCCTCCTTATGCCCCCCCCTTTTTGTTCCTGTCCTTTCCTGGTCCTTCTCCCCTGCCAACCCCCCCCTCGGGCCCCTATTTTCCTGACTTGACCGATTTGACCGACCTTGGTGTCGGTCCCCCTGTGACGTTGATCTCACAGCCTTTCCGGCCCGCACGGTGACCCTCGCTGTGCTTGCACTTGTCCACCGGTCCCCGCTTGTCCGTGGCTGGCCCTGCTGTCCGGCAGGGCTCGTGCCCTCATTCGTCCTTCTTGTTTTTCTTCTCCCACCTCCCCTCCCCCCCCCCGAGGCTGCTCGCTTCTCGCCCCTCCCGCCTCCCCCCCGCTCATCTTTTCCTCCCTTCTCGCCCCCCTTCTCCATGTAAGGACAGGTCTTGCCGTTCTGAAAGAAGTTCCATTCCCTGCTTGTGTTGTTCGTAACATGCCTGCCGCCCATGTTGCGCTGCACGCAACACGCCTTCCGGCTCAAGCGCAACAGACGCCGGGGTCCTGATTAATGCCCTGAAACACACACGTGTCGTCGGTGTTTGAACTGTTTTTTGTATAGCTGTACAAGACCACGCCCGGACGAGTGCTACGATGAGGGTAGCATTTATTGGCCAAAGTATTGTGTGTGTGATTGACGGCTCAACCGACAGCTACGGAAAGTCGTTGAACTATCATTTATGTGTGCTTTACCTCGCATGGTATTCGTTGTATACACCAAAGCCATGGGATAAATCAGGGTCGGATGGCACTTTCATTTTTTCTTCAAGGTCAGTGGTTGGGTGGGGAATGAAATTCTCCAAGCGGGTAGCCTCGAAAAATCTGGTGCACCCTTCCAAGTCCAACGCAGCAACAACCCCAACCCAACGCAACCCAGCCCAACCCAGCTAAAATGCGTTGCTGTATCATTGGGCGTTGGTGTGTGTACGTCTCAACGTTGTCGGAACCCAACAGCATTTGGTACGATATGAATATGGGTTCTACCATATCACTTTGGGTAGATCCATATTTGGGGGGGGGATGATAGTTGGTCGGGCAGAATATGGGGGGGAAGATAGTTGGTTGGGCAGGATATGGGACATGGAAAATCGGGCACGCTGGAATACTTTGTATTGGCGTCGCCGGATATTCCGTCGACGCTGCACGTACAAGCTGCCGTAATGGCTGTCGTCATGTTGTCTGCAATGGTTCCCACGGGTCACAATCCGCGCGTGTAGCTACCCCTTTTCTGATCATTGGTCAGAAAACTGCGGGCACGAAATGCCTCTCTTACCGCAATCAACACGGGGGGGCAGGGGGGGGGGGGCGCATGCGCATCAGAAAAGGGCGTGCAATCTGCTCCGTTTGCTCGCAAGTACCGTATCATCGTGTTATTGATTATCAAGGTACATACACGTGTGCAGGTACACTTGGATCAGTAGGTTTTTATAAAGAAAAAATGGGTTTTTAAGCGAACGGCAGCCTAAAAAAAATCCTCATTCATATTTTGCATACTTCCCACCGGTATTTTTTTTTTGTTGCGGATCTATCATAGCTCTACCACTGTTTTGTATCCTTGCACCACTCAGGCGGCAGGGCGATGCCCTCGGTTCAGGTCCTCCTGTTGTGCGTTAGGGGGACGCCGCTTTAGGGAGGGGGGTGGAGGTACATGTGACCAAGGGGGGGCGCCGCTGCAATTATACAGCGGGTCAGCCTCACTAGGACACTGTAGCCAGAGTTCCGTCCACGTCGTTAACCCCTTTAGAGCTCCCGAACCCCTCCCTATACTAAAGCCAAGTAATTTTGTCCCGCAAAACGGGTTTCCAGTTGTAAAGGGGTTAAGAACGCGTGAAACGCATACTATACAACCCTGTGCAGTGATGGTTCCGCGATAGTGCGGTAACTTTTGTTGCGGGGGGCTCGTTTAGTGCGGAAGAGGTTGCTTGCCACGACTTCGTGCTATAGAGCTTAGTTTGGGTAAGCTATGGGTAAACCTTTTGCAAGTGATCAAACAGACTAATACCCCACTATCACCTTAACAAATGGCGTCGTCGACAGACCATGGGTTTTGGGGGTCGTGGGTTTGAGTCCCACCACCACAATAGCTTCACTGTAGTTGCAAGGGGAGTCGCCGACCTATATCCTTCATGAGGACACACAACCCGTGATGCGCGCGATCGGAGTATCATACACAGCTTGCAAAGATGACTTTCGACAAAATATTCGATCTCACAGCTGGAGTGTTCATTTTTTATGATAGACTTTTTCAGACTTTCCCCATGTCGAACTTGAAAAGTACTCTCCCCGGTATACCCGGGAAATGAAACCGCTTGGATATTGACAGGTCCGCCCGTATATCCGGCCGACCTGCTATCCCGCCGTTCCAGGGGGGGAGAGCGTTATAAGGCTTAGTTTGGGTAAGCTATTGTTTAACCTTTTGCAGACCTACTATCCCGCCGTTTCAGGAGGGGGGGGCGTTATGAGGCTTAGTTTGGGTAAGCTATGGGTTAACCTTTTGCAAGTGGTCAAACGGACTAATACCCCACTAATTCCTTAACAAACAGCGTCGTCGACAGACCATGGGTTTTTTGGGTGGTGGGTTTCGAGTGCCACATCCACCATAATAAACTTTTTCAGATTTTCCCCACCATGTCGAACTTGAAAAATACTCTCCCCGGTATACCCAGGTCATTGAACCGCTTGGATGTTGACAGGCCCGCCCGTATATCCGGGTTGGCCTGCTGTCCCGCCGTTTCAGGCGGGGGAAAGTGCTGTAAGGCTTCGTTTTAGTATAATCTATGGGTTAACCTTTTGCAAGTGGTCAAACGGACTAATTCCCCACTAATACCTTAACATTCGCCCTGCAGAGTACCGCCCTATTCCGGGATACTCTGGGGTCTCCCTTTAGTGCTGGTACTGCTGTCATATGTGGCAAAGCACAGCGCTAATGAGGGACCACAGATGTATGCAAAAACGAGGCATGCCGAGATTGTTGGGCCCAAGAGCATTTCTGACTGGCTCATGGGGCTCCTCAATCGAGAAACTGCCCAGATTAGTTGCAAGTTTCCTTTGTTATACTTGTAGTATAACACATGACGCGTGCTACGATAGAGGTGCACTCCTTTTTTCTTGTGACATTTCCCCAATTTGGGAGCTCTCCTACCAAAAACAGATTATTAGGAGGAAAACGAAACTTCTGCCGTATGAAAAATCGCATGGGATGGCCAAGGTACACAACGAGAATCATGCACAAAAAGAAATACGAATCCTTTTTTTTTCCGACGATGTTGAGGGTTAAGGAGCCCCCCCGTCATTCAGAAACCATTTCAGCCAAAAAAAGGTATACCGTAACCCCTCTATTTTCGACGATTTTAAGGGTTAAGGAGCCCCCCCGTCATTCAGAAACCATTTCAGTTAAAAAACGGTATAATACCTCTATCGTAGCATGCGTCACATTAGTTTAGTACAAGTTGGCCATTCGACAAACGTGCGGCATGATGGTGAGAATCGACGTTGATCACTCACTAAAATTTGCGACCTTAACATGTTGGAACCCCCCCCCCCCCCCCCCTTAAAAACCCAGCCCTCCCCCCACCGGTCATAAATATACTTACTAACTAATTTCTGCTGAAAGTGCTCGGTTGATGCACCCCTGGCATTTCCGGGGGTCCCACTTCGATACCGCCTCCGCGCGTTACTTGCGGAACGGTCCAGCTTTTCTTTGAATTCTTGCTCCGCCACATTATTTTTGGTTCTTCTGCTCGTTTTGCCAGTTGTTTAGCGGAGTACGACTTACAGGATTTACACAATTAACTGATGATGCATTCCACAGCCGACAGATTTTTCGTCCCATTCAAAAACGGGCTTTATTGTTTCCGTGCACAGATCGAATAACATTACCCTGTTGACCCTGGTACAAGGTAGTTCTAAGGGGAGTCTCCGACCTATATCCTTCATGAGGATACACACCCAGTTCTACGCGCGATCGGAGTAACACACACTGCTTGCAAAAGATGAGTTTCGACGAAAAAATCGATCTCACCACACACAGCTGAATGAAGTGTATTTGAATTTTTTTTGTCATAGTAAATATTAGTCTAGATCTAGTCTAGTCTAGACTAGACTGGATTGCCAGAAATTGTAAGAAAAACAACTGAAACCCACAGAAAGGGAAACCTATGCCCGATGCACCAACTTCCTTCCTTATGTGCCTACTTGCGGCAAGGTATACGATTAATTGCGATTTTACGCCGTAGGGCTTTTGTTAGTCGCGTTGCGAGCACGTTTTCTCGTTGTCGGGGGATGAATGACGGGTGGGGAAAAGAGCTCACGCGTAGCCGAAGTCGTATGACCATACAGTAAACTCTCGCACCTCGTCAATGCCGGGACGGAGCACGTTGAGCTTTCACCGACCGGGGCAGACATCGAGTGTACCACGCGCAAAACGCCCTGTCTGTGGTGCTCGGCGAGTCGCATAGAGGGCGACGAGCTGCATCCAGTTGTGCCTCTCACCTGTTGCTGTTGCTGCTGCTAGTAGAAGCTGCTTGCTGGGTGGGTGTGATGTGTTTTGAATCAGTGGTAACACAAAAGTAGTAGCAGCAGGTTAGTAGTAGCACGGCGGTAGCACAGCGCCAACCAGCTATTATTATCGCACCCCAGCCGCAGCAGATTGTCTCCCGAGCTCGCCAACCGCGTACACGTGGTATACAGCATGCAACAGAGTTCGTCTTCTTCTGCTGCTGTCTACTACGCTGTCGGCGCGTGCGAGGACAAGAAGTCGTGGGAACTACTACGCACTACAGAATTGTGTCAACTGTTTTCTACGTCGTACTCTCAGTAACCGTAACACGTGTAACTGTTACTCATGATTCGCAGCATGGATTCTCGCGGGCGCAGCATGCGGCATTTCGATTGATCTGCATTGCTGTGCCTGGTATATAGTGTTGTTTTGATGTCAGGCGGGTAGAAAGATGATAACAACACAAGGTATCACATCTCTCGTGTCATACGATAGCACATGTAGGTTGGATCTTTCAGCCTACAAGTCGTACCGGCAGCCGCGCAGCGAGTGAAATCTTAACGGGAGCTTCGGTTGCGTGTGAAACGTGTGGCATTTTGAGCTATTGCGTAGTTCCTTCCATCTCGTGTGTCTCTGTGAGAGTCGGTAGTGGAGCGCTCTCGTGCTGTACGTAGATAGTATCACACTGGAAGGGCAAGAGGTCGGTAAGATTGCGGACCTGCAGAGGGCCTTTCAGGAAATTTCCAGGCTGTTTTTTTCCGCAAAAAATGATGTGTGTGGGAGTTTGTATCATATGGCGCGCTTTTTTCGCAGCATGTCGCAGTTGGCAATGCCGCGATCGGGGGCCCCTCACGGCCGGTACACTTTACCAACGTCGCGGCTTCCCCCTCCCGCCTCCCGCCTCTCTTGCAGGCAGCGAGCATACTACCTGTCTGGCAATACCATGGAAGAGGAGAATGGCATGGGAGTAGGGACATATACACAGCAGCAGCAGCAGCAGCAACAGGCGCTACCCGGTCTTCATGGCGGTATTCTCCGTCAGGCGCTTGTCAACCCTCGGGCCCCCGCTGTTGTTGTGGACGTCAATATGCCGGTGAGTGGGCGCAGTGCGCAGAGGCTGACTAAGCTGCCACAGGTGTATGTACTGACGGTGTGCCATATTGTGATGATTCGGCGAAAGACCAATAGACAAATAATGTTGTGCTATCGGTCTTTTCCCTTGTTCTGGTGTTGCAAGTCGAATCATGCAACACCGCAACACGAAGATTAAAATAATTATCAAAGCACTGGTCGGAGTCTTTCCCGCCGTTCACAGCAGTTTTTATTTTCTCTCGTATCATACTTCTGCTGGCTGTTGTACTCGTAGTACCTGGTGTCTGGTATTGCACAGCAGCTGGGGTTCCCTCGCTAGCGCGGCTTGCCAGACGGCGACAGCCGCACTACAAAAAAAACGTGGGCCCATCCCATCGCTCTTACCGCTCTTACCAAGGATATTGGAAGGTGCCAATACAATAATCAGATACAAGTATAACGTCGTACTGAACTACAACGAGATATACGAGAATTACGTAAACTCGTATCATACAGATTGCAGGTGGCAGGTAAGCCATTTAGATTTGTAGACACGAGCATGTGACACAATTTCACAGGACGACGCTATTTTCCGGTACCGAGACCCACGCCGATCTGATCCCACCCAGACCTTCGTACGTATGCCATCCAAACTCACTCTCCCCCTGGGGCAGACTAGTCCATGCAATCATCAATAGCCGCCGACACGGCCTTGTTGGCAACCTGATCGCACACGACAGTAAACACCTACCAGCATTAGACTAATAATTTATAAAGAAAAACGCGGCAATAAGAAAGGCAAGTTGAGGCATTGTAGTTATCCTGTAATGTACCCGACCTGATCCACCAAAGTAGAGGGTTTCTACCGAAGCGGCCACTGCTAAAACGGCAACAACACTAAAATCAGTACCAGGTACCACTTGCTGTAGAATGAGTCTATTGTAGTGTCTGGCTTGTGATGTTTTCTCCCAGGTACGTGTCGACAATTAGTTGCACCCTGACGCCAACCACCGGCGTTTTTCGTAAGTCAATTGCCTGGTGTATATTACTATCGATACCTAAGACTGCTGTATACCGTAGTAGTGCTGGTAAACGCCCCGAGGGCACTATGATTTTAATAGCGTAAGCACGCGCCCCGTGGCGGTTGCTGTATGCCCAAGGCGTATTCCAGCTGGACAAGCATTCCTGGAAATTTCGCCTCCCGGGGCGATTAAAAATAACATAAAGAAAAGTTAATTTTGTTTTGCTACTGCTGTTGTAGTCTGTGACCATGGAGGGTGGTCAGAACGGCTTTTCAACGCTAAAACGCACCACCACAACCGCCACCAAAAGGCACACATCCTTGTTGTGTAGAATTGCAGGAATCAGTGTTGTCTTTCTCCTCTTTGCTCGCGTGAAGGGCCTGTGTGTCTGCCGCGCAAAGCATGTACCTATTGTACCAACGCACATGTTTTCAACGTACTTCATTATGTTGAGCACCCCACACGTGTGGTTGAATACCTATCACAATTGTCGATCCTTAAGCGAAAGGAAGAACGAAGAAAAAATGAAAAGACGAAACAGATGCCTTGTCGCATGCGACCTGAGGTCGCCGATGGCTTGTCCACAAACCGATGGCTTATCCACGAGCCACAACAACGACCAAAGGCCTCGAACGCCATTTATGTGGTGTGTGGATAAGTGCCGCGCGGATATCGTCCGTCGTCTGCAGCGGAATTACCGAACGGCGTATGTTTTTTTTTTTTTTTTTCTTCTTTTTCACACTTCTACTTTCCAGCTTGTGGACAAGCCATGGTCACAGGTGTCGTCCTTTCTTCCCCTCGGTTCTTGCCTTCCATTTTTTTCGCGCATAGGGTGCAGCAATCCCACTGGTCGTCGATTTTTCATCGAGTGTTGATGGTATGTGTTGGGATTTTAGCTTGCCCGAAAGCCTAAATCAACAGCATCAGATGCCTAATTTCATAGTGATACCAAGGCACCGTTCAAGAGACCTCAAGCCCGTATGAACACACGCGCAGATCCAAGATTTGTCTGTGGACTATGATAGTGAGATGATGCCGCATGGTAGAGAGTTCGAACGGACACACCGGAAACATGGAGTTATATTTTGATGCCAAGTGACCTCGCTCCTGACACAGCCTGAAAACTACATCTAGATTCTGTCTACAAATTCTGTGTCGTTCCGTGATTTCCTGGTGTACGGGACTGGCAACAAAAACAATCTTCGGTCGCTATGCCGTGACTCGATCACCAAGATAAGTTCGGAGGAATTTCCCAAAGAAAGCTGAAATGCGCGGAAAATTTACAGCACTTACCTGCTCCGAACCGCGACGTTAATCCTTTTCCAACCCCTAAAATCCTCCCATTCCACTGTGCTAGCGAGTTTTTTGTCCCCATATTATTAAATACCCGGTATAAAATAAAGTCCAGCTGTGAGATGGAAGATTTCCTCGAAACTCATATTTGCAAGCTGTGTATGATACTCCGATCGCGCGTATTACTGGGTATGTGTGTCCTCAATAAGGATATAGGTCGACGTCTCCCCTTGGAACTACAGTGTAGCTTGTACCAGGTTGTACCAGGGTCATCAGGGTGATGTTAATCAATCTGTGCGCGAAAACTATAAAACCCGTTTTTGAGGAGGACGAAATCTGAGGGCTGTGTAAGGAATGCATCTGTTTGTCACGTATATCCTAGAAGTCGTACAATCGGTGAGGGGAGGGCGTGTTTTCAAGGAGGAGTAGGGAGGGTTGGGTTGACAAGGAGGGGGGGGTGGGCGGGGGGGAGGGGGGGGGGGGGGGCGAGTCAACATTTCCAAGTAACACACATGTATAGGAGCTTACTGGACGCGTGGTGCTAGGTCTAGGCGATGGTGGGGGTGGCAGGGAAGGAGGGGGTGGCGGGGGACGTTAATTGAATTTGAAGACCACAAAATAAATCAGTGGAGCTACCTCATGGCTGGCTCAAAAGATATAGAGGTGATATCTCCTGCCGGGTAGTGTATTATTCTGGCATATTTTGATTTTGGTGGGGTGGCGGGGGAGGGAGGGGGGGGGGAAGCTACTCATTGGTTGCTTGCCTTAGTCATTTGACCATTGCCCCCACGCATCCCTCTCGACACGGAGCACCGTTCCTACTCCTTATAGAGACACCTCCATCATTCGGGCGCTCATTGCGCTTCTTCCATATGTTACATAGAAACTGTTTGCTTATCCTATCCCCGTCCTGTTTCGCCGTCTGCGGCCACCATCTATCTCCTAGGATATCGATCGTTTTCTCGCTACTCTCTAGTCTACCAAACTCTTCCATGTCACATGCGTCTGATTTCCTCATCCCCTCCTCTAACCCATCCCGCTCCTCCGTGTACAGCTCACATTGTCCTACTATGTGAGTCCTACTCTATTGTGCGGGGGAGGGGGCGGGGGGGCTTTGTGTGCGTGTGTGGGGGGGGGGGTGATCCCGATATATATCGGGAATGCAGTTCTCACAGGGTACAAAAAATACGCCAAACCTGGTACATACGCACGTGCCCATACACAGTGTCGTTGCGTCGTTTATTCTCGCATAGATCATCGTATGCAGCAAGGGTCGGAGGTAGACTGTCGCCCTTGCTGGAAGTTGCGCTGGGGTTCCAATCTCTGCTGATGTTTTTATTATTTCACAGGGATTCATTCTGGTTTTCTCCCATCGTCGAGAGTGCGAGACTGGGAGTTGACAAGAATTGATGCAAACCGACGAGTCAGTAAAAATGCTGAACCCTCTACGCGATAAAACTGGATGAACGTACCGTATACCGGCGGAAAGTGGTGACATCTGTGACCGCGGTTTGGCCAGAAGGTCAATAAAAGTAAAACTTCCCACGTACAAGTTGAGCTCGAAAGTAACAGTTATGATAAAAAGAACACAAAAATCCAAAGTGTACAAGCTCAACAAACGATACAGTCTACTGCTGGGTATTCCATTTCATGTACATCGTTTGTTGCACGTGACATGTGTAATTTTTTGTTTTGTTGTAAGACTGGCTGTCGTCTAACGAGCCCCGACTGAATGTTATTTTGTTTTGTTCTCTTACGTAGCTGTAGACTATGTGCCCTTTCGTGACCACGGGCTACAGCACGGTTTCCTCAAACACCCTGGACGCTCTCCGGACTGTTGAGGGAGCACCGCTAGAGGCGAGAATATTAATTTTTTTTCGCTTCGTTTTTATCTTAGTCGGCAGTCCATTGCTGCAAGAGTGACCACGTGAAGGGTGGGGGGTAGACACGTAAACGCGAAAAAAGCGAAAGTTAAGTTAACCCCTTTGGAGCTTCAGAGGGAGAGGATGTCAAAAACAGATGTCAATTACAGCATGTTCAAATGAAGAAACCCTTGCTGCTGGGGTGGGGATGTGTCCAAACTGGAGTGTAAGGAGCTGAAAGACCCTCCATAGACGTTTGATGATTTCCCACTCGTTGCTTTTTTGTGGGAATACATGGACTTCAAAAGGATCAAACAACGTGCAAGCGAACGTAGTGCAAGCGTCGCATAAACACGAATACATCACATGTTACGATTTGTGCAATGACGAATTAAATCATGCGCGGGTAGAGTTCCCGTTCGTGAAGCTCACGTTGGAGAGCCAGAAATGGAAAAGTGGCAACATTCGAACGAGCCGTGCAACATAGGTAGCACTAAACTTGATTGCTGCATGCACTGAGTTGCCGTGTTTCCAGCCAGTGCTCTTTCTCGCCGCACAGCCACTGCGTAAGCGCCCATTGGTTTTCAACAACGGATGGGGCGAAGTATCCGCCGTAGCGGTGCTCGATTCTGTCGAGGGCTCGTGTTCGGCGACACCAACAGAGCCCGTGATTCTAAAAAATGGCCTTGATGACTGCTCGAGCGTCCCTTGTGTTCTCGATCTTTCCCTTCCGTCTCTCTCTAGCAGCTCCCCCTCTTTCATTTCTCCCTCTCAACAGCTTTATAGGTTGCTATAATGTTGTGGCGTGTTGCGTTTGTATGGAGTACCTTGAAAGTTGCATGTATAGCGCACTGACAACCGGCCAGTGCGGACAGCGTACACGAATCCAGCACACAGCCGTTCCACTGCTGATTGCGGGAGGCACCTCGAACTAAAAGACATTTGTATACATTCCACTTTGTCGACTTGTTTAAATTGTCCCCTCGCACACTTGTCAGGGGGGAAGACGCCATCATACGTTTGCGGACCTTCGAGCGTTTGCACTGGCCATAAGGCAAGCGATGCCAGCGCCGACTGAACCAGGTTCAGGACGAAATATAGGCATCCTCGCCGACGGCGGTGGCTTCGCGCTTTACGCCTCCTGGCTCGCGGTTTTGTGGGAGGGCTGTGCAGTCGTACCGTTAAGCGCCGAGACGCCGATCGAGCGACTTGGCAGTATCATGGAAGACGCCGAAGTGTCAGTGGTACTCGTCACCGATGAAGGCGGCGTGGCTGTCGGAACACGTCTCCGCGCGAAGGGAAGCTGCTCTACCGTTTCAATGTTGGACGTCCGACCACTGGAGGCAGCAGGCGGCGACAGCGTAACACATACGGGATCAGGGGAGCCATTTATGGTCAATGACGAGGAGGGGGGCACCAGCGTGTGTCAGACTGCGTACCTCTACTACACCTCGGGTTCCTCTGGAGAACCCAAAGGTGTTTACTCTGGCCATGCGCCCATGATGAATCGCCTCCGCTGGATGCAGCGACAGTGGCCGTTCGCGGAGGACGAAGTCTGCTGCCAGCGGGTTGACCACATTTTTATCGACTTCGTGGCTGAAGTTTTCGGGCCGCTCTCTTGCGGCGTTCCAATTCTTGTTGTGCCGTACGCTGTCCGCCGGAACCCGATCCTGATGAGAGATTTCATCTGTACCCACGGAGTCACCCGGATAACACTTATTCCGACATTAGCTCGACTTTTGGTGGAGGCAACAAATGCCCCTGCGCCCACTGGAAGTGCGCTACGTCGTTCGCAAGAGACACCCCGCGACGATGTCGACACCCCCATTGCCTTCTGCTTTGATAGCGTTCGACTCTGGGTTCTATCGGGAGAGGCCCTGCCATGGATCGTTGCACGCGGCCTTGCCAAGTTGTCCCTCCCCACCGCTCACCTGTTGAACATGTACGGTTCGACCGAGGTGGCAGCAGACGTGACGTTCTATAGCCGGACGTGTACCGCCATCTTGATGCGGGGGTCAAGAGTACCAGGGGAGCACAGCAAGAATTACGGAGGTTCCCTCAGCTACCCGATCGGCCGGCCAATCACCGGCTGCGGTCTGGAGCTTATGGATATTGCAGATCTCAAGAGAGCGGGTCCTACGACTGACGGTCCACCAGCAGTCTTGTGCAAGATCCCGTCCACCTCAATAGGACGGGTTGGGGTGGTATATATTTCGGGAGCAGCACTGGCTTCGGGATACTGGGGCCGGCCGGCCGCGACAGAGGAGCGCTTCCCCTCTTACACGTGGAACTCGACGTCATCCTCGTACCACCTTTGCAGCAGCTCGTTGACGGGTTATCGCGAACCCGAAACGGCCCCGAACCTATCCCCCACTCATAAAGAACCAGGCAATTGCTGCGAAAGTGATGGTGAAGCACGCAAGCCTCGGGATCAACGCTCAGTTCGTTTTTTTTGCACGGGCGACCTCGCATCGT
This sequence comes from Undaria pinnatifida, assembly GCA_012845835.1. Classification (NCBI taxonomy): domain Eukaryota; class Phaeophyceae; order Laminariales; family Alariaceae; genus Undaria; species Undaria pinnatifida. The sequence goes on along the minus strand of JABAKD010000012.1, from coordinate 4,306,983 downwards.
TCGAGCGAAGCCATACCGCTGGTGGGGACGATGGTGGTGAAGGCTGGAATCTCGTGTATCGCGGTCGCCTGGATCAGCAGATCAAGCTTGTTGGCCGAAGGCTCGACCTAGGGGAGGTAGAAGCTTGCGTACTCCGGGTCCGCGGGGTGACACTTGCAACCGCCGTGGCCGTGTCCGCCGGAGACCCTGGTCGTTGCCAGGACGGACGTGAGGAAGAAAATTTGGGTTCGATAGGGAATTCCGTGGTTGGGGTGGTAGTGTCTCCCCTGGACGTAGAGGAAGCTGCAGTGCGTGCCGAATGCCGGCTGTCCTTGCCAGACTTTGCGGTACCGCAACTGGTGGTCATTGCCCCGACCATACCAACCCTCCCAGGGAGCGGTAAGGCCGACCGCCGAACAGTGAAACGGATGCTTCTGGACAAATTCCATCATCGACAAGGCATTGACGAGGCTTCTAACCAGGCCGATGGTTTGGCAATTCCCACGCTATCCAGCACCCGCCAGGGCGGGACAGAAACCAAAGGGGACGATGTGGATAAGATTGTGGAGCTAATCCTGGTCGCCATAGCATCCACATTCAAGTTCCACGGCGAGAAGAAAGTCGAACCGGGGGAAGACGCCCCAAGAAGACCTTCTGACACCCACTTCTTCGCCGAAGCAGGCTTGTCATCCGTGCAAGCGGTAATCTTCCTGCAGGAGCTACGGCACAAGCTCGTTTCATGCGGAAGCAACCAGGGACTTTGTGTGCGACACACAGTCGGCCTAATTGACCTGTACTCATATCCAACCGCCCGATCACTGGCTCATTGGTTAGTGTCTCGGCCGCTGCCAGCAAGCACCGAAAGCAAAGATGAACGGAGAAGAGATCCCATATATCTTCTTCCAGAGGCCACTCACGGCACTGTTAATGCTTCCAATTGGTCCGCCGGGAATCGTAGCAGCAGCGAAGAGTGTCGTGGGCATGAATCGCTCTTCAACGGTGTCACTATCAACCCAATGAGTGCCGACCTTTGGGCAAAGACGAGCGCCCTATTTAGCAGCGTATTTCTCAGCAGCGAACCGTTGATAAGGGCGAGATTTGATCGATACCGCACCACGATAGGGCCGGCGGGAACGGCCGTTGTGAGGCGGTGCCACAAGCGTATGCTATCTCGCAGCCTCCGCTCTATTCTGCGAGGGGGGGGTCGAGTTCTGATCGCCACTTCTGACACCACAGGCCAAGTTGTTGGGTTTACGGTTGGCACAGAGCTTGTGGAACCCGCCCAGGGCTCGGGTTTCCTCGCGAGCGGCGCAGGGGGCGGACTTGCGGAAGAAAGGGCTTGGGCCCGACCCCGATCCGCTGAGAAGACGGTGCGCACAAAGAAGACACCTTGGGAATCTTGCACAGATTGGCTGTGGGGGATACCACTCCGGTCCTTGATGCGCCCAATATCCGACATTCTCCGGGAGCTCATGACCACATACAGGTTCGAACGAGGGTGGGCGTACGCGCCAGGTGACTTGATGTTCATATCGGAGACGGGGTGCCGGCTTGACCAAAGGGGAAAAGCCGCAGGCAAACCAAACAAGCGACATGGTCGAAATCAAAACGAGCTGATGGCGAACAAACGTACCAGAGAGGGCGACAACGACGCCAATGACGGCGGCAGTGGTGGTAGTGGGTTTCGGGCTGCCGTTCTGGCAGAATTGCTGGAGAGACGCCTGCTAAGCGAGGCAACTGCGGCCGGCTTCATTCGCGCAGTGACCATTTGCACCAATGCCGTCACCATACATGTGGCTCGGGAGTTAGGTTTCAAGGAAGTAGCTCGTGTGTCTCCTGTTCAGACGTACCACCCCCCCAGGCGTACAAGGGACGGGGTTCCTACTCGGAAAAAAGAGAAGAGACAAGGACCGTTTGCACGGGTGCCCCAGGAGCATGCCCACGTTGTTCTGTTTGAAAAGGTTATTGCGCCTACTGTGCCGCTCGAGCTCCTCCTAGACCGGCGCGATGAGGGGGCGGCCAAGAGTGACGGACAAGGGGAAACCTCTACCGCGACTTTTCCCTCTGCGACCGTCATAGCAAGCCCCACCGATCTCGGTGAGTACAAAAATGTATCCGCCGCTACCGCTGGACGCGAAATGTGGAAGATTGTACCTGTTGGGGCGATGGCCTGGAGCCACCATTGCGAGATGCTCGCAATCCTTGCAAACTCGCTTCCATTCCTCGCGTCGTCTGGACGTGCGGTAGAGTACATGGCTGACGACATCGAGCAAGGGCAAGAGGCCTTTGCCCTGCTCACAGCACCGCACACGGCTTCGGTGAGGGCCGAGGGACACAAACTCGTACAAGGAGTGGAGGCGGCGGCCGGGGCAGCGGTGGGGATGGTAGCGGGAGCGGTTGAGTCGGACGAGGCCCAATCCGACGTTTTGATTGGCTCTCTTCCGGTAGCCCCGGTGTGGACTGTAGCAGCGTGCATGTCCTGGCGCCGGGGGAGGAACACTTCGGAATTTGCACAGAATAGAAGACAGGCCGGCGCGGACGAGCCCGTGTCTTCCGACGAGGGGACAAATGGCGGGAAAGATAATTGTAGTGCCCCATCGTCCTGCGAGCCTTGCCAAGAGCTGCTGGTGTTGGCCGTGGGCAGGCGGTGGCGTTACCGGGGTGTTGGCGCGTCGCTAATTCACCGTCTACTCGCGGAAAGTCGTCGAAAAGGGAATTCTTTTGTTTACGTGCGTAGCTTGCTAGAGGCCGTGAGCTTTTACGAACGACGCGGGTTTCGACGGGTTAGAAGAGAACATATCGAAGGAAAGGGCGAACTTTTGCCTCCCTCTAACGGTGAATACCTCATGGTTTATGATCTCGCACGTTGTTTCAGCCACGCTTAGAGAGGAAGTTGGGCGAGGGCTCACAAACGTTTGTGTTCCTAATTTTGTGGGCGTGTTGGAATGAGAATGCACTTCGCCCTTGTCCGTGGCGCACACGCGTGAACCACAGTGTATGCAGGAGATGGAATGATGGTGCATCTCGCGCTTGTTCGCGTACTGACTACTTGCATTGCACTACGTTTAAGGTGGTGAGGTTAGGTCTTCATCGAGAAGCGACTAGGCGGGGTCCATTGGCGGGCGGTAGCTTGGGTGCATGAGTGTTTTGAGTTTTTTTGGTTTTGTCATATAATTTGATAATGACTGTGTGCTTGGCGAAGTAGGAAGGAAAACGGCCGCAGCATTGCGGGCCGTATCGGGCCGCTATTGGGCAAATAAATGGACGCCGTTGATACTGTGCAAGGAATTTCATATGGTGACGACTCATTGTGGCCGTCGTTTTTGCCACATTTTCGTGATTATCGAGATATCTGCGTTTATTTCATCGTGCCGTTGGTTAGACCTAGACCTCATGATTTGTTACAACTCAACGACAGCGGTATGTCAGAATTGTGTCTGCTGTATTCGTGAAGTGTCGACAGGCAGCGGCGTATGGCTTTCTCCGGCCTGTTGTTCATTAATTCCTTGTAATATACCCGTGGGGCTGAACCTTAAAGCGTCGAATATACTACGCACGTGAACGGACCTGACTAGGAGCGCTGACTAAAAGCCAAGGCGCGAACAAGCATCGTCAACGGGATTTCCGCGAATCGACGCGAACTCTATCACGCAACAAGCAAAAGGGAGATAATCCCACGCTCCTTCAGAGGGAGTCGACCGATCGTGTCTAGTCCAATCAGCGAATCGTTGCACGGAAGATATCTGATATCGTCGCCATATCACAGAAGAAGGCGCGCCCTCCTTGTATCACCTTCCCTATTGTTGTAATCGCGATGTTAAACCGTGTTGTTGTAGTATGGACATTTACCGCATTGCTTCCAAACATTCGAGCATAGGCCAAGTGCGGTCGAAATTTGAAGGAAGTCAACAAGTGAAGCCCATCGAAACTATCGAAGCGAACTTCCCCGTCCCCCCCCACCCCTTCAACGACGTGTTGCGTCTACAATCTTTTGGGGTAGCGCAGGAGTTGTAGAGAGGGCCCTACGTCTTTGGGAAAGGGAAGGGCGGGGGGGGGGGGGACTGCAGGCCCTTTCTCTGCCCAATACGCGCAAAAACGCTGGAACAGCACCTATCACAGTAATCTTTGGAACCCTGTCGCAACATCAGCAGCAAGGCGAGTGGTTTACAGTCCGCCAACGCCAATGTCACACGTAGACATACGCGGCAAGCTTCCTGGTGGGATAAACACACGCAGCAATAGCAACGCTGCCCGCGCCCCATTAGTATGAGCCTAACTAGACAGACGCAGCAAAACGTCTGCTGGAAACAACGCACGAAACAGTCAAAATGTGCCACGTCCCTAGAATATGAGCGTATCTGCTCGCATTCGTTTCGTGTGAGCATCCAATGGCCACATGTACGCAAGCGCGGCGTCGGATCGAGGATGCAATTGTGATACTCCACAACGTAACGCCTCTGTACAAAGGGCCCCCCCTCCCCCAACTTTTTTAAATATCAGGCCACCTTACAACTTCAGGCCATTCCAATGACTAAGCTCTCTTCCTCAGTCAATACGATTGCATCGCGATCGCATCGTTAAGCAGTCAATACACGCACCACGCGGGAGTTATCCTCGCGACCTCAGCAGCGAAACAAGTACAGTATACACTTCAATTAAACGACCTCATGCTGAACCAGGAACTACCAGGTAAACAGCATGGCTTCTCGCAAAAACAACCGACGGGAGAAGGGAGACGTTCCATGTTCCCAACACTACAACATTTAATAACCAACCCTGTTCGGGTTAAGCTTGATGTTGTGTGGGTTGTTGTGTATGTACTGTGGTATAATTCTAGCCTTAGGGTTTCAACCACCTGTTTAGGCGATGCAATATCGTTATTACATTTCAAAAGGACAGGTACTGCAACAGCTTAGGTTACAGCTAGGCGCCAGCTTCGTACGCACAATAGATCGTCTGCAAGTACAGCAGAATTAAGGTTACACGCAACACATCGATTTGGCCAAGTAAAACTAACGGAAACTGCTGCTGACTGTACGTGGCCAGAACGAATGCCTAAAGACATGGACTAACGCGTCAAAAACGCCACACGTATCTCAACAAAACCCCACCAAGATGCATTCTTCCTCGGGAACACTCGCTGAACACCTGTTTCATCGTCCCGCCATCGATGCCGTCGTTTGTCCGTCCGTCCGTCCGTCCGTCCCGGTACATCACCACCCACAAAGCACAGGGGGAAGGATTTTTTGCAGGGTCCCGCATGGTGCGTGGAGTTTTTTACCGGATTATTGCAATATGCATGCCAGTCCGTGCCGAATACCGATCACAACCGCATACGTGCCGTCGGTACAAGTATAAAAAACGAAAGCAAGCGGGACAGGGGCCGAGGGACGTGCATGTTGGGACCAAGGCAACGTTGGGCGATGTATCACTTTATCGTGTTTTTTCGCGGGAGCTCACAAAACGTTCCATGGGCGCCCATGGGCGCCCACGACGTGTTACGGGCTCTCACGTGGGCTCGCACAGCACACTCACACGTCCACCTGACCCCCGACGGCCGATCGCCGACTTTCATCGCTTAATTGTGTATACGCTGACAGCGGAACAGCGTATTTGCGGTGGCCAAAGGGCTCGTGATAACTGAGCTGTGCTGATATTCACAGGAACACAACAAACTTGAAAGCCGTTTCATACCAGTAGCTGTAAAATAACGCACCCTGGTTCCTGGTATGGCATCGAACCGAGGTCAGCATTCCAGCTTCTTACAATGAACATTCTCGTACGTAGGTCAGGTGTCATGTTGCGTTGTTGTTCTCACATTACCGTAGATCATCGCCATGATCTTGTCCGTGGTCACAGGCCAGGCTCTATCGTGTCTGGAATGGAAGGATACCTTATTCTTTCTTCCTTTTTTCTTCGTCCCATTTATTATCCTCGCACTCTACTCGCGCTCCCTCCCAGTAGTAACTCAAGTCCGGGGTCACATAGCGGGCCCTCCTCCTCCCTCCCCACTACGGTACACACCTTTATTTTTATCGCGAAAAGAATTCAGCATTTTCTTCCCTCGTCGACTCGCGTCGAATTGTACCTACCCACACTGCTAGGCGCTCTCAGCAGCTGATACCGTTCTTTTTTTTGCATTTTCGCAAATAAAGTCAAACCTCAGCACGGTGTAAATCGAACTCAAGGACCAACGCTAGTATTATTCGAGGGTAAACACTATATAGACCACCGGGGCGATCGGCTACCTATGCACTGTTATTACTGCTGTGCCTTATTACACGTAGGTAGATAGATACTGTTTAGTGTGCCTAGACGCGTGTCACGGCATTCGAGGAGCGCTTGTAGCCAAAGCATGTTTTTTGGGGATTTTTCACACTTCTACTTTCAAGCTTCTGAACAAGCCGTGGTCACAGGTGTCGTCCCTTCTCCCCCCCGGTTCCTGCCTTCAATTTTTATCGCGCATAGGGTTCAGCAACCCCACTGCTCGTCGCTTTCTCATCGAGCGTTGCCAAATCACGCTCTCGCGCTTTCTGCAAGTCAATTTGTGCACAAGAAAAAAAAAAGTCCCAACGAATATACACGAGTACGAGTATGCACTCGGGGGGGCTCGAACATCACGAAACTGACCTATATCAGGCTCGAGGATAACCTGACACGCCACCGAGGCGACCGGCAACATGTATGTATGTATGTGTGACTCGCTGGGCTCCTCAAGTAAGGAACAATCTAATACCTTTTGTAACATACCTGGTAACGCCATTCACCAAGGCTACGGTAGGGGTCCGATTACCCCCATTTTGACCACTGGATTTGAGCCACTCGCACGAGTGACTCTGTATCTCACGCACATACTGACTTTCGGCGATTTTCTTTTTGCACAGAGGGTCCATTGCGAATTCATGTCGCAGAGTTAAAAACCGCAAAAGCTCAAGACCGCAAAAGAACTAGAGGGTCAATCACGCGAGTGACCCCCGAGCCCCTGCAAATGAAGCTCCCAAACAACAACATAACCCCCCTATCGTGGCCTTGACCCTTTGTAAAACCGTTCAGGCGTTGCACGAATACTTCGTTAGACCAACAAGCATACCTCAAGTCCACGAGGGTGTTTAACGGGTTGCACCACTGGCATGCTTTCTCAATGTCAGCTTGCGAGTGAGAAGTACGGAGATTTTCAAGTGAGTAATCTGAGAAACATTTGGTGCACCCGCTACCGTGGCGTACGCCCCCCACCGCCCCCTCTTACCTGCTGAGGCAAACACCCTTGGTCCCCCTCACATTCTGGAAGTCGTCCACGACAAGCAGCTGAGCCGGGGTGTCGGCAAGGTATGTCTGATCCAAACGCGACAATAATATGAGGCGACGAGACAGGCGGTTGGGTCGAGGGAGGAGGGGATCGACAAGACAGCAGGATGGCGTTAATCCCTAACAGTAAAATGACGATCCATTTGGAGTACCCTCATTTGGTGCAAATCATGGAGCCACGGCTTCTATCGGAATGTCTCAGATTGGGTATCGCAAAGTGGTCATTCCTGTTCCTTCCTTCTGAAACCTCGTGAGCAGTGTTGGTCACGGAACTATTGAGACCATCCCACCCGCCCGGCAGCAGTATTCATACGTATATGTATCCAGATAATTGACTGGTACGAACCGCGCGCTGAGCATACGCCGACCAGGCGCCCACTTGGCGCGGAGGGGACATACCAGACGGGTACTTGTTGCCGGCGCAGGAGGCCGCACAAAAATCCAATACTTACGTTAAATAATCCACGGTAGGGAGACGGAATACAGTAGGAAAACACGCAAAAAATAATTACTAGATATAGTCTAGTCTAAACACATAGACTAGTATTTTCACGCGCAGGTTCGTGCCCTCCCGTCGACACTAAGTGTGAAGCAGCCCCCCAGAGGATGCCGGGTCGTCAGTGCCGGGTAGACGTTATCTTACCTGGTACTCGTTATTCAGGGCATATCATTCCTGAAAGTATTACAGGATCTAATGCACCGGCCACACGAAGCAGCCCTCGAGTCTGGGGTAGGGGATGCGCCCGACGCACGACGTGGGCAGAGATATACAACATTCGACTTTCAGATGGGTACGTCGGGGCATGGCATGTATTGGGTGCCCCATTAAATACCCATGGGAAACCCACGGGATACCCAAGGAAGACCCATGCGAGACCCATTTGACGCCCATGGGTGACTAATAAAAGACACATGGGAGATCCATGGGGAACCCATGGGAGACCACAAGAGACCCATGGAAGATCGACGCGATCCTCATGAAACACCCATGGGGGATCCATGGATGATCCATGAAAGACCCATGGAAAGCTCACGGAAACCCCATGGGAGACCCATGGGGGACCCACACGGTACCCACACGGGAGACCCATGGGAGACCCAAGCGAGACCCCCGGGATATCCATGGGAGACCGATGGGAGGCCTATGGCAGACCCTTGGCAGGCCCATGGGCCAATCGCAGAAACTCACGTGTGATCCATGGGTCAGTACCGTAAACTCGTGGGCGTACTTTGGGTGACCGATGGGACAGTCTATCATCTCAGGGGTGACCCATGGTTGCTGGTGAGTGACCCCTGGGTGCCCATGGGCGACCCATGAGCAAGCACAAGCACAAAACCTTCATAGGAGCCCCATGGGCAACCCAATGAGCCGGCACTATCAAGTCCTTGGTGACGCATGGGCCGCCCATGGGCGACACATGCCCCAGCGCATTGACCCCGTGGGCGATCCATGCGTAACTCATGGAGGACCCGTGGTCTACTCACTGATGACACATGAGCGCCCGAGGGGCCAGTGCATCAAACTCACGGGTGGCGACCCATGCGCCACCAGAATAAAGTTATGATCGACCCATGGACGAACCACGACTCATGGGCGAACCATGGGCCAGCACTATAAAGTCATCAGGTGACCCACGGGAGGAGATTTGTGGGCGATCCATGAGCTAGCAGCGTAAACCGGTGGGCTCATGCTACGGTAGGGGCGCACCTAAAATTTTGTGAGGGTCCTCACATGAGGAGCTGCATGCTCGCCAAAAACCTAGCTTTGAAAAAAACGAAAGTCCAACGCGTCGAAAATCTCACGACCTAGGTATGCATATTGGCAGACAGAAAGGACTTTGAAACGATGTTGGGCAGGTTCTCAGTTGGGGTCCCGTGAGTCCGAAATAGCTTGGCCACAACGTGTGACCCCTATCGTAGCACGCTTCCGTGGGCGACCCATGGGCGACCCATGGGCGACCACTATCAAGTCATGGGTGACTCATGGGCTAGCCATGTGCGACCAGTGGGCAACCCATGGCCCAGTACGTTAACCCCGTGGTGGCCCATGAGTGGCTCTTGATCGATCCATTACAAACTCATAGGTGACGTATGGGCGACCCATGGGGTAGCACTATATACCCATGGGTGACCCATGGGCGACCCACGGGTGACCCATGGGCGGCCCATGGGCGACCCATGCAACAACACTGTACATCCATGGGTGATCCATGGCCTATTAACAGCGCTATCAAGTTACAGATGACACATGGGCGACCCAAGGGGGACCCGCGGGCGACCCACGGCCATAGGTCGCCCTTGGGTGGCCCATGAAATTGGAATACTGGCCCATGGGCCATTCACTGATCACGTTTGATTTCGTAGCGATTGTCTATGGGTCACCCATCGGTTCAATTCACCCGTGACTTAATGGTGCTGGCCCATGGTTCGCCCATGGGTCATCTATAAACTTGTACGTGTGGCCCATGGGTCGCCCATGGGTTTGTAGTGCTGGCCTATGAGTCCCCCATGGGTCACCCTTGAGTTTTTTTGGGGCCATGGGTCTCCCATGGGTCACTCATGGGTATATAGCGTTGGTCCATAATTGCACGTTGGCCGCCAATGAGTCGCCCATGGGTACACTTCATACACCGCTGTCTCATGGGCCGCCCACGGGTCGCCCGTGAGTTTGTAGTGCTGGTCCATAACTAGCCTGGGGATCACCCATGGGTCGCCCACAGGTTTAACGTGCTGGCCCATGGGTCATCCATAGCCCTCCCATGGATCGCCTGTGGATCACCCATGGATCACCCATGGGTCGGTCGTGGACCGTCCACGGATCACCCATAACCTTCGGGGAAATATCTCACCGATGGATACCTATGTCCGTGGGTTACCCATGGGTCGCCATGGGTCGTCCACGGTTCACTCACGACTTTAGGGGCAAAATCTTGGCCATGGATCACCCATTGCTAGATATTGTTGTCCCATGGGTCGCCCATGGGTAATCCATGAGTTCGTAGTGGTGGTCCACGGGTCGCCCATCGGTCGTCCATGGGCCGCCCACGGGTTTAAAATCGCTGACCCATGGGTGCCCATGACTTGAAGGTGCTGGCCCATAGTTTGCTCCTGGGTCACCCACGAGTTGATAGTGCTTGCGCGTGGTTCTGTAGTGCTTGCTCATGGGCCACACATGACTTTATACTGCTGCCTCATGGATCCTATACCCTGTAGATTTTAGTGTTGGCCCATGGGCCGCCCTTGGCTTGCACGACTAACCCATGGGCCGCCCATGGTTTATACGTGTTACCCGTAAGTATCCCATACCTCTACGGTGTTGGTCCATGGGCCACCCATGAGGTTCTAGCGGTGGCCCATGAGTTGCCCATGGGTCACCCACGAGTCGCCCACGGGTTTTTAATGTTGGCTCATGAACCACCCGTGGGTCGCCCGTGGACTGCCCATAAGTCACCCATGACTTGATATTGCTGGCCCATAGTTCGCTCATGGATCACCCGTTCGTTTGTAGTGCTTGCTCACGGGTCGCCTATGGATCGCCCATGGGGTACCTATCACTTGATAGTACAGGCCCATGGGTTGCCCATGGGTCACCCATGAGCTTGCAGTGCTGGCCCGTGGAATACCCTTAGGTGTGCAGTACTAGATAAATGTTGCCCATGGTGTATACCAGGTATGCTTGACCCTTGGGTCGCACACGATGTACTCATGGGTATGCAATGTTGGCCCGTCGCTCGCCCATGCGTCACCCTTGACTTGATAGCGATGTCCCATGGGTCGCCCATCGGTCACCCATGTGGTTGTGGTGATGACCCAACCCATGGGTCATCCGTGGGTCGCCCACGGTCTTGAAGTTCTGTCCCATGGGTCGCTCATGGGTCGCCCATGCAGTTATAGCACTGTCCCATGGGTCGTCCATATGTCGGTCATCGGGTTATATTGTTGGCCCATGGCCTATCATATGATGCAGGAACACTCATGTCTGGTTGTCTAGCTGTCTGTCTGTCATCATGTTCTCATCACTCAGCGCGTCTCAGCTCCATCTTTGCCGTATGGGTAGGAAGGGTACGCGACGCAACCAGCAAAACACCAGGTTTCGTGCCGCGCATAGCCACGGCCGTGGCGTGCTGAGCATTGCCGACAATCCCGAGGCAGTCCTCACAGCGATCAAGCCAGACTTGCAGCTAAAGTACAATTTTGAATGTCGATTCTGGCCGCTGATTGGCCTATCAAACCCCTGCCAGACGCCGCTGGCTTTTTTCTAGAAGGTTAGCGCTGAACAGGAATATTCAAGCCATAGAGGCAGTCGTAAAGGTTCCGCCGCATGCGGGAAGGAAAGGATATCCCCACTTCAAGAATCCGTCCAGATACCTACAACTTCAACCAACCGCGGACGAAAACGGCAACCACCGGGATGGACACCGCCCCGCATGGTGAATAATCCATGAATCTCCGATGGGTCACACATGAGTATCTCGCGGGTAACCCATGGGCCTGAGTGCCCCGTGGGTCTTCTGTCTACCTTTTTATGATATAACCTCTAAATAACCGTGGAAGGCGCCCCAACGTTCTCATACAAAAGTCAAACAAGGTGCATCTCTGATCAATGGTCACCTTGTTATTGTTGTACGTAATCGGCGCTGACGGTACGTCCGTTCCATCTTTAGCCCGAATAGTCAACCTGGGCATTTGCTGTAACGGTGCATCGATAGCAGTATCAGATCTTTGAGCCACCGTGAGGGGTGGGGGTGGCACGTTAGATTCAACCAGAGGGCATCACAGGGAGAAATAGGCTATTTTCACCGGCCAGTGGGTGTGTCAGCCAATAATTCAAGGCAGTTTGTAAAACAATTTAATTTGTAATGGTTTGTCGGTGCAAGGGAAGAGAAGGGAAGGGAAGGGAAGGGAAGGGAAGGGAAGGGAAGGGAAGGGAAGGGAAGGGAAGGGAAGGGAAGGGAAGGGAAGGGAAGGGAAGGGAAGGGAAGGGAAGGGAAGGAAGGGAAGGGAAGGGAAGGGAAGGGAAGGGAAGGGAAGGGAAGGGAAGGGAAGGGAAGGGAAGGGAAGGGAAGGGAAGGGAAGGGAAGGGAAGGGAAGGGAAGGAAGGGAAGGGAAGGGAAGGGAAGGGAAGGGAAGGGAAGGGAAGGGAAGGGAAGGGAAGGGAAGGGAAGGGAAGGGAAGGGAAGGGAAGGGAAGGGAAGGGAAGGGAAGGGAAGGGAAGGGAAGGGAAGGGAAGGGAAGGGAAGGGAAGGGAAGGGAAGGGAAGGGAAGGGAAGGGAAGGGAAGGGAAGGGAAGGGAAGGGAAGGGAAGGGAAGGGAAGGGAAGGGAAGGGAAGGGAAGGGAAGGGAAGGGAAGGGAAGGGAAGGGAAGGGAAGGGAAGGGAAGGGAAGGGAAGGGAAGGGAAGGGAAGGGAAGGGAAGGGAAGGGAAGGGAAGGGAAGGGAAGGGAAGGGAAGGAAGGGAAGGGAAGGGAAGGGAAGGGAAGGGAAGGGAAGGGAAGGGAAGGGAAGGGAAGGGAAGGGAAGGGAAGGGAAGGGAAGGGAAGGGAAGGGAAGGGAAGGGAAGGGAAGGGAAGGGAAGGGAAGGGAAGGGAAGGGAAGGGAAGGGAGGGAAGGGAAGAGAAGGGAAGGGAAGGGAAGGGAAGGGAAGGGAAGGGAAGGGAAGGGAAGGGAAGGGAAGGGAAGGGAAGGGAAGGGAAGGGAAGGGAAGGGAAGGGAAGGAAGGGAAGGGAAGGAAGGGAAGGGAAGGGAAGGGAAGGGAAGGGAAGGGAAGGGAAGGGATGGAAGGGAAGGGAAGGGAGGGAAGGGAAGGGAAGGGAAGGGAAGGGAGGGGGGGGAAGGGAGGGGGGGGAAGGGGAGGGAAAATGCCAAGGATTGCTTACTCTTATGATGAAGCCGTTCCTGGCGATTCTCGTGCTCCTGTTCGACCACTGCTTCGCGCACTGACACGCCTGAGTAAACGCTCCGTAGGGGGGATTCTCGAATACTTCGTCCGTCGGTACCCTCTCGAAGAATACCGTCTTGTCCACGGGAAGAGCCTGAACAATTCACAAGTAAGTGGTAGCACCAGCGAGACGAGGGGGCGGGAGAGAAACAGGAAGGAGAAGGAGAAGAAGGAGGAGGAGGAGGAGGAGGACGAACAGGGGGAGGAGGAGGAGGAGGAGGAGAAGGAGGGGGTGGAGGAGGAGGAAGAGGCGGAGGAGGAGGAGAAAGAGGCGGAAAAGAAGGGCGAGGACAAGCACGAGCACGAGCACGAGCACGAGCACGAGGGGGAGGACGAGCAGGACAAAAACGCGGACGAGGACGAACAGGGGGAGGAGCAGGAGGAAGAGGAAGGGGAAGAGGAGGGAGGTAAGTGCAGTACTGCTACGTTTTAGTACCATCTGACCCGGAGCCGAAGCCTTGAAGCAAGCATGGTTGACCGTGAGCAGAAGAGCGCAACCCAACCATACCCTAAGCACAACAAATTTGTATGAGTGGTTTTCTTTGAGGACTGATTGGAAGTTTTCTTGCTTCGACGAAAAAGGTGGGAAAACATGAATTGACTACAAAACCAGACGCTAACCCTAAATTTAACCCTGACATCTACCCCGACCGCCCAAGAAATTCTCGGGATGGGGACGTAACGAACAGTTAATGCGGACTACCAACCTCCTCGTCGAAGCCGAGTCGTGACTGTTATTATTTTTGCGGTGTCCCCTACCCTTCGCCGGTGCATCACGAGGGTTTAAGTTTCCTTCCGTGTTTCGTCAACTCACCTTCCGAACCCCTTCCCTGCAGTCCATGTTGACCGTCTGGTAGTCCATCACGAAGAGGACCATCCCTCTCGTATCATCCACCCTCGGCCAGCCCCCGAGCAACTGCGACCCCGATCCGCCCACCTCCCCCGTCTCCGCCACCTCGCCTGCCCCCCCCCCTTCACTACTAATTCTGCCCCCCCACCTCTCCCCTTCCACCTCCGCCTCCTGGACCGCCTGCCCCTCACTGCTAGCATTGCCGCCATCCCCCCCGCCGCCCACCTCCGCCTGCTCGTCCGCCTCCTTGTCCGCCACCCGCTCACTACTATTACTACTGTTTCCACGGCCGCCGTTGCCGCGGCCGCCGCTGCTGCTACTACTGCTACTGGTGTCGCATGTACCACCGACACAGGCACCTCCCGCCGCGACAGCGTCATAGATGGTGGCATACTCTCCTCGAACTTCTCTCGGGGTGAGAATTCTTTCAAGGGGGAAGGCATCTAGTACCGCCTGCTGCAGGTTGTGGAACGCCCGCTGGTCCTCAACAGCAGTGCGATGACCGCAAATCTATATAGCGAGAGGGAAGGAGGGTGTGAGAAAAGGGGTGTCCAGGGGTGGGGGTGCGGAGTGACGGTTGGGGCTGGAATTAAGGGATCGAGAAGAAATAAAAACTATTGATATTAGACTATACATGTGAGTCTACGACAATGTCCAGCTCAAATCTGAAGGGGGTGAATCAGTAATGAGTAGATAGAAAGAACTGTGTTGTGTCAGTGAACGGCAACACACAAGCACACATCACGAGTTGAGAATACTTGGAACCTAGCATTCTTATTCACGCCGGAGTGCGCACCGTCGGGGCAATATTGTTGCAGTGGGTGGGGAATCAGCCGGCAAACGGGGTCTAGTTTAAGGATCTTGCTTCAGCGGATGAGGGCCACCGGCGCGAATGTCCATCGTATTCGTTATGAAAGGTGACGCATGCTACGGGAGAGGTACACCAAAGAAAAATTGAGCATCCTTGCTTGAAGATCTCCCCACCGCATCCAAAAAACATATTTCGAGAAGGTACAAAACCGATGAACAAGGTCATAGCAGGCTAACAACGAGAAATTAAGAGTAAACCTCGACTGAGTTTCCCGCGATATCAGGTAGTTTGTTAGTTGAGCAGCCCCATCAGCCAAAACTGGTTTGCAGGAAACATGTTACCCCTCGAGCGTAGCACGCGTCATGCCTTAACCCGCTTTCAACACCTAAAATCATCCTAGTCAAACTCCAAGTTTTTCTTCCCCATGTCGGGAGTGCGGTGCTAAAAGGGTTAACCTTTGTGCTTGTTTTTCTTCGCGGAATGCACCGCCATGAGATTGCTTACTAAGCTGCTCCGAATGAAAATACGCCCCCTCGCCCCCCTGCCATGGTTTGGGCCTGAGCCGCTTACCCTCAGGAAATCCCCCGTGAGCTTGAGTTCGATGTCAAGGAAGAGGATGTGGTGCATCGGGTTCAAATTGCTCCACGCCTTGATCTCCTCGAGGCACGACACCAGACAGTTGCATGTCGAAAGAGGGTCGATCATGGAGATGTGGTATACGAACCATCTGAGGGCGCATATTGGCAGGGGGTACGAGTCCAAAGGTGTCCATAGGCGCGAGTAACGAAGCAGTTGGCCGACCGATGGAATTCAGCTGGTATATATGCATGACGGCTTGACCAAATTATGTATTTCACGGACATGTATCTCATATGACATATCCAAGTTGAGTTCGTCGAACATCGTTATGTTTGTGTTTGCTATCCAAACATGAGCAGCGTGATGGTTGATCACAACAAGGCACTAATAAACAGAAGTAACGACTACGACGAAATCGCAACAATACGTCAATCGTAACCACAAGAGTTTGACGCACAAAAAAAAGCCTCCTAGGAACTGAACAGCCCTCCGTGCATCCCATCTATCCAACAAAAACCAAGCTCCCCCCTCTTACGTGCTTCCAACCAAGCATCGAACAAATCCTAGTTGTCCACAACCAAAACAGGTATATACGTTCTTAATATGCATCAAGTACTAATAGCGACAACCCCCCCCCCTCCCGTTCCTAAGCGCCTCTACCGAGGGAACAACCACCCGGTGTAGATAATGAATAGCTGGCGCCTTACTCTTATCAGCGTACCTCCTGGTCTTCCAATCGTAGTGGATGTCCAGCTCGAGGTGGCGCACCCCGGCATCCAACTGGTCGGTGAGGGACGGGAACCGGTACGGCCAGTATTGTTTCAAGGCGGGAACGCTTGTTTGCCGGTGGTATGAATTGTGGGTGCCGATCACCTAATACATGTAGTCGAGACACGTGTTAAGCGCAGAACGAGGAAGATCGATCGGTCGGTCAGTCGGTCGGTCAGCCAGTAGGTTGGAACATCGACAAAAAGGCTGTTAATATGCCAACTATCCTCGCTTTGCCCTACGGGCGTGTTTTGAGGAAAGTGCAAGCCTTGCCGAAGGCCGCCTTGCCGAAGGCCCCTGGTTGTACATCACCGTGTAGTGGCATAGGCAGTATGGACCTAGGGACCGACTGCTGCTATGTCGGGGTGCCTCAGGCTCTGTAATGGTCACTCGCACGAGGGTTGCCTGGATGTTTCACCATTGGTATTGGTTGCTTGCTGTCCGCCGGATACCTTCTGACAAAGGGGGGCGGAGCCGTTTGTTCAGGCAGGCGACATTGCCTGTCAGCTATGAAAGGGGCAAATGTTATAAATCGTAACGCCGCCACGGGAGAGAGGAGATACCATAACACTAACCCACCCTGAAGGGACTTATATGCAGATCAATAGAAATATCAGGTGGAACTAAATCCATCCGGACATACGGATAATGTGGAGAATGGATCGAACACGCGTGGCTTTGAAGCCCATTCACATTCCCACACCTCAAACTCGCAAGCCAAAAGCTAATTGGACGGGTGCAAAGCAACGCAGGCACCAAATGTCCCACGTACTATTAATAGTACGTGAAATACTGTAGAACGCGTGTAATGCGAATAAGACACCAAAAGTCTAGACATGCGGGTAGGTGAAAACCAATGGAACGCGCACAAGGCAAATCAGACACCGACAGTCTGACCATACTGGTAAGTGAAAGCCAAAAGAGCAAGCTAAAATCGGATAACCAGGCTTGGGGGAGCGGTGTCGCTCGTATAACTAGCAACAGAATGAGTTATAATCAGTCCGGCGAAAAAACGTTGTGCTACTGACGATCCAGATACATTTCACATAAATGGCGCTACTCGACCCACGGCTATGGCGCGAAGCATTTCGAACGGGGGCAATCCATGGCGAAGGCGCGAAGAACTTAGAGCCAGGGCGACGAAATATAGGTCTGCTACTGAAAATCTTGACGTACAACACAAAACTCTGCTACCCGACCCATGGCGAAGGCGAAAAGCACTTCGAGCCATGACAACGAAAGGGGAAAGAATGTTGAATGCGTACTTTCGCGGCCCGGCTCACTCAAGTAGTGAGGATAGGAACTGATAAACCATGGGCGGAAAAACGGCAACATATTTGGTCGCGCTATCAAGGGGGCGGGACTGATGTATGCGAAATTTCGGCCTACTCTCACGCAAAAGGTAATACAAAGAACGTGAAAAATAGCAGACATCGTCACGATCTATAACATAGAGCGCGGAGCACGGGGCGCAAGAAAACGAACCGTTTGGCCGACGCTGAATCGGCAAACGGTCGTTGAGGGACGAAGTCCTTAACCTCGGGCCTGGATAAGCAATACAATAAGGCGGAAGGGGGACGCAAAAATGGTGCCGTCTCCTAGGCAGCGGGAAAACCGTACGACAGCATGCGTATCTAACGTTGCGCTTCCTCGGCCTACACTAAGGTGGAGAGCAGATGAAACGAGAAGAAGCAAAAATGGTAGGGGCATTTGCACCGATCCTGGAAAGGTCGAAGGGGTTCGTGCGAAGGGGACACGCAGGCGTTACGAACTGTTCCGTCAATCTCAACCGGAGGAAGAGGAAAAGGTGCAAGAATTTACAGCCAGGGCACGCAGGGGACCCGTGACGGGGAGGCAGCAGGGGTGAGCGTACTCGTGTACCTGATATTTTCAAACGTTACAGCCGGCACCCATAAAAGCAGGAGGCGGCCGGAGAAATCGCTAAACAACAATTGGGACACCGGAGAAAGGTAACTAAAACCATAACAAGACGCGTTGTCTGCCTACGGTAAGAGCGCTAGACGAAACATAGTTATGATAACAAGTCTAAAGCGTCAGGGCCGGTTACATCGGCTGCGCGTGACTTATGTACGTTACGCCCCACGATAACATTATCCCCAAACCCAGTTGTTCTAACTAGTCTAGAGCGGGGGTGTTATTTTCTGCACGCGATTAACAACTTCGCCATCGCCCATGTATAGGCACCCCTTTTCCACTAAAAACGTACGTTTGACCACACGGGCCGTTTGTGGACGGAAAATGTAAGAGGAAGTCACCCGATGGAACCGAGGGACTTCCACGGAGATGGTACCAAATGGCGCGTCACACACCGGTTCGGCGCGTTGGTCACGCACCCAGCCAGTGTGCGTGTATCGCTCGACAGATTCCACGTGCTCGATTTCGATCGATATTGGTATCTCTGAGGAAGCAGCGGGAGTGCTGGCGCTCGAAGGTGCATCGGGCGAGAAGACATCTACCAAGGGTGTAGCACTGGTGGCTGCATGAGTAACGCGATGGATGGTCACCGTATAGACAGGGCCGATGATGGGGCCTTCGGACAAAACGCCCGAGGGCGAAACTATCCGAGGTGGGCGCGGTGTCCGCAGGGCGGCTGGTCGGGCGGCAGCGGTGAAGTACGGTCCAAGATGTTGAATCCGTAGTCCACGACAGCCTGAGGCATACCAGCGGCGGTCGCTCGAGGGCAGCGCGTTCGCGTCGACAACGGCCCTCCAGAGTCGAAACGACAAGAAACGGTCAGATACGGCCGAATTTTGCCAAAAATCGCCAGAATCGCCACAGTACCGCCAAAATTGATCCTCTCTCGTGAATGAGAGTTTTACGAGAACGAAAATATGGCATCTATCTGCTGCCTTAATTATTTTTGAATATCGTTTTTGGCCGGGCGTTTTCCGGTCGTATTGCCATTTTACCTAACGCCAGTCTCTGAATCATCTTAGGCGGTGATATATAATATGTCGAATACGTTTGTGCTACCTTAAGAGGATATACGAGTGTATCAATATACCCTCGCGTACTGATATACTTCGGAGTATATTAAAGTCGGACGGTGCCGTCTCACACAGCTTACTTAATACACAACGGATAACAAACAGCGAACAAAAGACTTTTCGTTGGAATAGCGTATGATTCGACATCATACGAGTTTTCGGTTGGGATTTGCCGCCAGTGGGGCACCCGTACATACTAACAGTATATGCATACACTGATGATGCGCGATCACAAGGCTGTGGGAAGTCGGAGGAGATACAGCGGACTCTACCACACATTGGCAGGCAGGGGTTTACCGGTTACCATAGAGTACGTGCTTGGTCATGACGTCTGGTATTCACAACTTCCAGAAGCTTACCTGCACTATAAAACCGTCAAAAAATTGATCCTCCATCCAACCGCAGCGTTGCAAGTCGATACCGGTAAAGTCTGTGTGCTTCGCGAATAGTGCATACGATGTACGCCGAAATCACCGAATCTGTATCGTGTAGTATCGTAAAATCTCACCCGCGCCTGCAATCTCTGTGTGGCTGCTTAATGCCTTACCTTTGGAAGTATTGAAGAACGCGCTGTTGTTGTCAATTCTGCAACTACTGCCGTACCACGTTTCATGGCCATACATGCATACACCAGTGCTTACCGGTACTTTGTATGAACACGTACGTGTCGAATTTCTGCTGCAAAACAAATTGCCCTGCACTAATTTTCCACTCCGTTTCCTAAAAACGTGGGTGCAGGTCTATCATATGATACCTAACAGTAAAGTTCTGCACGCTGTCCACCTAAATACAAAAACCATCACACCAGCCCTACCCTGTTCGTTGTTGCTGTGCTATCATGCACATGCTTTTCTACGTTAAATTTCTGCACGTTGCTCACCCCAATACACAACCGTCACCACCCACCCACTCTGTCTGTTGTTCTCGTGCTATCGCATGCATACATCATGTGCCTGGAGCTAATTAATGTACCAAGGAGCTGATAAATGCAATCATACCTGGAGCTGATTTATGTAGAGGGTGGAGTGCGGCTCCACCTCCCCCGCCGCCGCCGCCGCCGCCGCGATGTCGAGCGAAGACGAACCCCCCACACGACCCGAGGTCGCGGCGGCATGCTGCCCACACGTGGTGCACACGGGGTACAATGACCAGAAGGTTATGAAAATAGCCACGGAGGCCCCGATACACGTCGTAGCAGTCCGTACCAGCGCTCCCATGCACCCCGCGAGCTCCGCTAACCGTCGCCGCGCTAAAATTTTATTCTTGTTGCTGGTGGAGGTGGTGGCGTTGTTGTTAGCATCGCCGCTGGGAGGTGGTGTAGGTGGTGGCGTTGGTGTAGGTGTCTGTGTCTGGGCCGGTGTTGTTGGTGCTGATGGTGTCGGTGG
This sequence comes from Undaria pinnatifida, assembly GCA_012845835.1. Lineage (NCBI taxonomy): Eukaryota > Phaeophyceae > Laminariales > Alariaceae > Undaria > Undaria pinnatifida. The sequence goes on along the minus strand of JABAKD010000012.1, from coordinate 4,286,361 downwards.
TGATGATGACGATGTCGCAGTCAGAAAAGATGTTTTCCGGCGGCTACGAGTTGAAAATTCCGTAAATGATGATGAGAATGATCGACTTTCCCGTTGTTCAACGTTATGATCAATACCACAACCACCCTTATGATAGCCCCCGCCATCATCACCATCACCGCGATCACCATCACCGCTACCGCGATCATCACCATCATTGCCACCGTCACCATCACGGTCCTCACGGTCACCGCCAGCGCTATCACAGTTATCGCCGTTGAGTTTGGGAGTTCCGAGCAGAGGGCTCGGAGATTTACAGATTTCCCGTTCCACAACACGACCTCCACGACCATCACGATCGCCACCATCACCATCGCCATCGCCATCGCCATCGCCATCGTCACGGTCAACACCATCACCACCACCACAACCACCAGTACCACCACCGCCACCGCGACAACCGTCACGATCACCATCACCATCATCGCCATTATCACGATCAACACCATCACCACCACTACAACCACCACCACCACCGCGGTGCCCGGGAGATCCCAGCAGAGCGTTTGGGGAGTTGAAGTCTTTGCTGCTACTCGGACAACAAGCACCGTCGCCATTTTCGAGCCCTCGCAAAGACACCGTCGGCGCTATGTACAAAGCCGCAGGCTGTTGCTCCGCCGGGAGCATGGTAGTGTGATGAGGATGAGGATGAGCATGAGGATGATGGCGCTTGCTCGAGTCCGGCGGTAGCGGAAGCGACGGGAAAGCCATCGCAGCTGAGAGAACGGGTGCTGCGTGCACCCTGCTGCTGCTCCAATTGTTGCGAGAGGCTTACGGAAGAAAACTTCAATGACACATGGAATGTATGGTGTGTGGCCTCTGCGAGATGGACAGACAGAAGCCGAGATACCGGAGAAATAGATGAGCTCTCCTGTGAATCAATAGCAGCGCCTACAGCGTGGAGAAGACGGTGCCCGTTGCGTGGGCGACCTGTTTTCCGCTTGCTGTGGCCTTCCGTGCCCTTCTGTGGCGTAAAAGCTCTCTGACGCTCTCTGGCTAGCTTTGACCCGTGTTCCTTTCTTCCTCTCTTGGTGAGAGTTCCTGTATGGCGAAAGTTCTGCCCCAGCTCATTCGCTCATTTCTTGGTCAGGTTGGGCCTCAGGTTCAGCCTATTTGCCGAAAACAAAAGTCCGACACACGCCCCGCGTTTTCGGCTTTTTTACGTTTCCAAGTTCACGCAGCAGCAAAAGCAGTGCTGCTGGATCTCGAACTGCGAACGAGAGATCAAGGGGATGCTAGCCCGCCCTCGGCGCCTGGGTGCCTTCGTAAGTAGCCAACAGCCGCCCAATACATATAAGAGGTGGGCAGATCATATCCAACATGAACGAAGCTCGTCGCGTCGAAGATCCATCTGTCTAATTATTTCTCCGCATTTTTTCGATTCGAATTTCGAATGAAAAAGATATATTTTTTGGCATGTGTCGATTCGTTTTTGTAACGTCCGGCGGCGTAACTTTTGCCGCTGTGCTTGCTACGCACGGTTCTGTGGTAAGTACATGCCACACACCACAAGTTCTACCCACACACCATGTCTGAGACGAATTTTCAGAGCCGAGTTTCTCGAAAACCAGCGGGGGACACAACAAAAGTGGCGGCTTTGGCTAGCTCTCGTCGACATATTTCCATATACTATAGACTCGAGACTCTTCGCTCTGCCTTTGCACTCTCCACGTCGTCGAGGAAAGCACCTTTCTTCTTTTAAAAAAAAAAATCGTCCGACGGGGTTTGCTGTTACCTTGAGCAGCCGCGTTTCTCGCCCTTTTCTGGCCGGGTTTAGGGTCCGGGTTGGGGTCCGGGTTGGGGTCAGGGTAGGGGTTAGGGTTGGATTTAGGGTTAGGGTTAGGGTTAAGGTTAGGGCTAGGGATGGGTCTCCGCCCGTGCCTTGAACCACGGGGAGAGGTGATTCCTACGAATAGCACATACTGTATGTACATGTAGTCTAGAGTCTAGACTAGACTGTCAAAAAAATTACCCAACCCTGGGAGGGTCTGTGTTTAAATTGAGTAATAAAGTACACAGGTACCAGGTAGGTTCTAGGGATCCTCTTGTCCACGAGGTAGAAGACCCCTAGGACGTACTTACTGCTGTGGTATTGATAGATTGATAGGACAGATATCAGAGGCAGATATACCTTGCGTGTCGTACGTCCATCTACCGCACGCGTATCTACCGACGAGACTCGCGCATTATCATTTTGCTCCTGACTCGAAACTCATACCAGCACCGTTCTAAACATAATACACTTTTCATAACTACAATCGAGTGTAAACCTTCATTATAATTATGCACAAGCTGGTAACTCATACCAGGTACGTGGTACTCGTATGATGACTCATTTTACGCATCCGTTGCTCTCGTGACTCATCGACCACAAGGCGACCGAAGGGAGGTCGTACTATTATTGGGGGCATCCGTTGCTCTCGTGACTCATCGACCACAAGGCGACCGAAGGGAGGTCGTACTATTATTGGGGGGGGCTCGCGCGAGTGGCTACCATAGAGTACGCGTGACACGATAGGGATTTAGCATGGTCTAAATAGAATTTTCCGACCAAAACACGTATGACTGCCTGGGCTTCAAAAACCTCATGCTGGGCTCCAAAAACCTCATGCTGATAGTAACATGGTCTACTATTAATATTAAGACCGACCTTTGCTGCTGTGGCCAGCCGTTCGACAGCCTCCGTCTAATACCTACTACTGGTATCTACGCCAGTAATTTTTTTCACTCTATGCTTGCCCTGACCTGTGACGTGTGTTTTTGTTCTTTCTTATTTTTTGCTGCCTTCCTCCCACTCCGCCGTTCTTCGCCGGGGGTAATTTTCGTGTGCAGTAATTCCGTCCATACATAGCCACAGGATTGCGTTTTTTTTCGGGCTTCCACATTATCATAGGCTTTTTTCGTGGAAGGAGATGCAAGCTTCCACTACTTCTATGGAGGAAGCACCCGTACATCGAAGCAGTGGAAGCTTCCATAGAATCTTCTTCTATGGAACGTTTCGTGGATGTACCTTCCGCGTAAACTCCACTATCTATCTCCATGGTTATGGAAGACTAAGCACGAAGCTTCCATCTACTTCTCCTCCATGTAAGCGTCCGTCTACTTCCTCCACGGAGGAAGTGGAACACCTCTATTATGTACGTCTATGGAAACTTCAATGGAGGGGGTAGTGGAACTCCCATGGAAGCTTTTCCCATCTAAAGTGTGGAAGCTTCCACGGAAGCTTCGGTGGCAGAAATGGCATATATATCTCCCATGAAATGGGGTGAACTCGCGATATTTCCATAGGCTTCCATCATCGTGTACATCACTCCCGTCGCTTCCATGTAAGCTGCAGCAGTAGAAGTATTAATAGTAGTGGAAGCTTCCATGAAGGAAGTAGTAGTTAGTGTACTTACACATATACTTCCGTGGTAGAATCCACGTACTTACATCTAGCTTCCATGCAACTTTCTGTAGGGTTAGTGGAAGCTTATTCCGTGGAAGAAGTAGTGGGAGCCTCCACGGACTGATTCTAAGATGATACCCCCCCCAAAACCAGTGATTTTCTTTAACGAACAATTCATGGCTGCTCGACGCGAGGAAGGATGCCATTGACCACATAATTCGAAGTATTTTCATATGTTTTCTTTTATGCGAAGGACTATCGAATTATGACGCCGGGGTAGCAAGGGGCACCCTTTTCAGGCGATACGGCCGGGAACGGGTTTCGAAACCGGTGACTTCGGTAAAGAAAAGTTGGTGGGGCTACGGTAGAATGACACCACGTCTTCCATGAACTTCTGTGTAAGCTTCCATGGAGGTAGTGGGACCGGTGGGAGTAGTGGAAGCTTCTAAGAGTAGCACTGCTGAGATCCTTTAACTTTGTTAATAGAACGAAATTTTAAAACGAATTCAAAGGGGAAACGAAACACTAAAAAGGGGAGACCCTCCGCGTTTCAGCCGCCCTCCGTTATGTGATGAGTGCTGTGCTCGAGTGGGCTCCTGTAGCGTGTAGACCAGGTACGAAAAATTGCACGAATGGCAAACTAAAAAAACAAACGGAGACCCCCCCCCCCGCCCCCCCGTTGTGGAAACAATTGTGGAAAATAGGGACCACCAGAGGAAAGATGTGGAGAATAATGAAAAGGATAACGGAATGTATGCGAGAGGTGCTGTGATGCTGAACAGGGAAAAATCGAACTATGATGTTGATATGTTACAAGACGTGGCACAGGGATGTACGTTATCACCCAATGAGTTCAAGATATAGACTATACTAATGGCGTGATAGTAGCAGTCGAAGCAGCAAAGCAAGAAGTCACCGTGGGGGAAGATACGCTGTCGGGATTGATATTTGAGGGTGGTTTCGTGGGAATGTCTGAAACATCTGGAGGGCTAAAAACAAAAATGCGAAGGCACTAGAATGCACTAAACTGTGAGAAATAGAGAGTAGCAGCGAACGTAAAAATGCGCGGTAGCCGTCATTTAGCAGGTATAAGGAGACCCCGATAAGACCAAAATTGGAATTGGGGAGAAGAAAAAATTAGCCGATCGTAGACAAGCATACATACCTTGGCGTACATGTCTCAAATTACTTCTCTTGGAAATGACACATAGATATCAAGGGTGTACTCGTAGGAAAGGATAAAGCACACGTAGGCAAGACAGAAGCGGCCCTAACAGACGCGCACCTTGACACCAGGGTTAAAATAGGTCTATTCTGATTAATGCGATTTGTACCAACAAAGCTAGAATATGCAGGATATGAAAGGGGAACACAAAGTTTGTAAATTAGCTGGAGACAGCACAAATGACTGCAGCCCAAGAGATACCAGTATGCTCAAATACGGCGAGTAAGGGGTTGAGATGGGTCGCTGCCCGTTTCTTGATCCCACGGGGAAGTGCTTTCTGACGGGCAAACCCGAACAGCCCCAGCCCTGGAAGATCTCACGACAGCGCTGTAAGGGGGACTCGCTTCCATCGCTTCGATTACTCCCACGGATGTGGTGGAAGCTTCCATGGAAGCAGTGGGCTTCCACTATGTAGTGGAAGCGTGTGAAGTTTCCGTTCGGACTGCCACGAAAGACGCGGAAGCGTTCGGAAATAACAGTGGAAGCTTCATGCAATGGTGAGAGCTTATACTGCTCCAATGTGCTCTATCTCTTCCACCACTCAGGGTAAGTAGTAGAAGAAGCTCCATGGAACTAGAGGAAGCTTCCATTCCTGCCATGTACCTCCAAGAAAGATACCACTGCGAGTACTTCCACCGTTCCAGTAGCAGCTTTCGTGGAAGCATTGTATAACACAGCTGGAGTGTATTTTCATTTTTTATAATAATCTTCCGTGGGAGAGTACTCGGGGATTCCACTGCCTCCGCTTACTTACATGGAGGGGTCCACGGAACTGCTGGAGGCTCTCGTGGAGGCAGTGTAAACTTCCATGGAAGAAATAAAGGTTCACATGGTTGAAGTACATAGAAGCTTGCACATAATTATACGGAGGCGGGGTGGAAGCTCCCACTACTTCCATTGGTTCGTCCACTAATATGCCGCGTAAGGTTCCGTTGACGCAGTGTTGGAAAAAATCATGGAAATAAATGGAAGGGATGGAAGCTCCCACTGCTTTCTTCATGGAAAGTTCCACTAGTTGAATACACGCTTTTCACGCCAGCGATGGAAACTTCCACGGGAGTACACGGACGCAGTGGAAGCTCCCACAACTTTCCTATGGATCCTTCCACCACTTCCATACTTACTTCCATGTAAGCTTCCACCACCTTCACGAAAGCTCCCATGGAAGCGATGTAAGCTTTCGTGGAAGTTACGAACGCAGTTGAAGCTCCGACTACTTCCATAGAAGCTTACACTACGTCACCGAAAGCTTCTCCATTTCTCCCTTGAAATACTTCAACATTCCCATGGAAGCTTCCGTCAAAACACTATTTACGGAAGCTTCCATTGAAAGCTGTGCACAAGTACGTGGAAGCAGTGGAGTCTCTCCCTACTCTTCTACACGACCAAAGGCTAGCGTATTGTACTATAATACTCTATCATCATACCCCCCGTTTTTCACCGCCGCGTTTGAGCCACTCGCGCGCGAGTGACTCTGTCCCTCACGGGCAAATTCACTCTGGTCGATTTTTTTTTGTTGCAGCATTTTCATTGCGGGTTGTTGGCGTCGTCAACTTGAAACGTCAAGAAAACTTCGGACCGCAAGGAACCGGGGAGGGGTCACTCGCGAGAGTGACCCTGAGCCACTGCAAAAAAAAAAAAACTAAAAAAAGGGGAACCCCCCCTACCGCAGCCTGGATCACGTGGAATATTCTAGGAATATTCTGCTGCCTCCATGTGGAAGCTTCCACTACTCCCGTAGAATATTCCATGGAGCCGTGGAAAATCCCGTGGGAATGTATGGACGCAATGTAAGTAAGCATGGAAATTTCCGTGGAAGGGAATGGAAGAAGTGGAAGCTCCCGCTACTTCCATGGAAACTTCCTTCCACCTTCCTCCCGATGGAAGTTTCCTTCAGTGGAAGCTTCCAGTACTTCCATGGAGTAGTCCACGGGAGTAGGTGAAGCTTTTGTGGAAGCAGCGGAAGGGCCTACCGAGGTGGGTGGATGTAGCGTGGAAGGTTCTGTAGATTTGCCACGGGGATCTTCCCTGACGAAGCGTCCAGTGGAATCTTCTGTTTTTGTAGACGCCTCAGGAACTCCACTGCTTCCTTTAGCGTTTCGTTTCCGCAAGATTCCAATCTAGCACAACAGAGGATACATAGCCTTCCGTATGGAAGTCGAACATCTGCTACATCCACATGGTAGCCTTCACGAGTTTTTTCCACACTGCTTCCTTGGAAACAGCTCCCATGGAAGCTTTTTGTTTCCATGGGAGTTATCTGAGCTTCCATGGAAACTTCCGTGAAAAAATGCCACCACTTTCATGTAGAAAGCTGAAATCTTCCGCAAACTTCGCGGAAGCTTCCACCCCAACACCATGGATTCCACCGCTTTCATGGAAGCTTCTATTCATCACTTCCATGGAATATTCCACCGCTTCCATGGAATATTCCACCCACTGCCGTGGAAGATTCCATCACTTCTGCAGAAGCTTTCGACACTTTCATAGAAGCTTCCACCACATCCATGGAATCTCTAGATAAACTCCACTCCCAGAGGGAAAGGGTTTGTGGTGCGCAGTTTTCTGGTTGATCGAAACGATTCGCGAGTCGAACAAAACGCTTTGACCGAGAAATTATTTTCTCTGTGGAAATCTTAACCTTCCGGCTATCTGCCACGACGAAAAACAGAACTTACTTGTAGTGTGCAAGACCCGTTTGTTTACGATCTGCATTTTTTAGCGGTACATTTTCGCACACTCCTGGTCCCTCGCGCGGTGGACCGGTAACCCCGCCCCCTTAGAACGAAAATGGCAAAGTGCCCACGATTTTTGTTGTACGGGAAAATCGTGGTTTACGCTATTGTTGTACAAGGTGAGGAAACCCCCCTGCTGACCTTGCGCAAAGTAGACGACAACGAACGGAGCTTTGGGGAATGCGAGGGGGTGAGCTAACCTTTCGCAACATGGGTGACAACGAGGCTATGTAGAATACGAGGGTATGGCTTGAACTTTCGCCAAAGCGGGCAACGGCGTCATCTTTTTGATACGAGGGGGGTTACTTGAACTCCATCACAAGAGGACCACGACGGCTTGACTTTGTGTTATGCGAAGGGAGGACCAGCCCTTCCGCAACGAGAGCAACGTCGTGACATTTGACAAAGCGAGGGGAGATCGTGACCTTTACCAGCTTTTGGGTTTTTCGTATTCGGCGTCCCCGTTGGTTTCTGTTTCAGCCGCCGTGCCTCCAGCTGTTACTGGTCGACTACATACAGTGACGCTTCTTGCATGTTTGATCTCGATACTATTGGAACGCAAACGGGGTCGCTAACGGGGCGAGGCACGAGGCGGACATTCGCCCCGCCCCGCTCCCCGCCCCGAACCCCGCCAGCCCTGCTGAAAACCCGCAAGCGTATAGTCTAAAACCCACAAAATGCTGCAGTAATTGAAACAAAATACTTCGGAGTATGAACTGTACACTATATCAATATACTTTGTATAACACAAGCGAATTTTCGACGTGGAGGGCTGGCACCTGGCGCAAGCTCCGGGTATGCTCGCAATGGTAGATAACAATATAGATCTGGGTACGGTGTAGATCAGGCCTTTAGAACGGCAGTATAGTGCCACGTGGTGTGCGCTGCGCGTAATAGGTGCACCGCCGACTCCGTGTATGCCCGTAAAGGTAAAAGAGGCGTCGGTACGCAGTGTATAGCCGAGGCCGTAGAAGCGGCAACAATGGTGTACTGACATGTCAAAAGGTGACTTACAAGGTAAACCATATTGGTCGGTCGCGCAAGGCTCGGATCTGATCTATGTTGTGGAGGCCTTTCTGAGTGTATCGTTCTCTGTTTCGAACTTTGGCCTACAACGTCCAAACAACTGATCGGCTATCCACGGTTCAGACCCGCCCGCGTCTGAAAACCTTGCATTTGTTTAACAACGCATGCTACGATAGAGGTGTTAAGGTATACCGTTTCTTGGCTGAAATGTTTCCTGAATGACGGGGGCTCCTTAGCCCTCAAGATCGTTGGAAATAGAGGTGTTAAGGTATACCTTTTTTAGGCTATTTTTTTTCTGAATGACGGGGCGTCTCAACCCACGTTCGTCGGAAATAGAAGTGCTTATAAGGTATACCTTTTTTGGCGGAATTGGTTTCTGAATGACGGGGGGGCTCCTTAACCCTTAAAATCGTCGGGAATACGCCATATTAAGTTATACCTTTTTTTGGCGGAAGTGGTTTCTGAATGACGGGGGGGCTCCTCAACCCTCAATCGTCGGGAATAGAGGTGTTAAGGTATACAGTTTTTTGGCGTGATTGAGCCATCCCACGGTAGGGGGTGCAGCAGATTCTAAGAAGTTCCTGAGCTCCTAACACGAGGAGGAGCTCAATTCCTCACCCATCACCCGAAACGTGACCTCGAAGGCATTCATTCGCGCAACCGGGCCAAGAGTCTACGCCCTATTAAAGTCCATGCCAAAGTCCATGCTATCTATCCTGGATACGATACAGTCGCGCGCGGTGAGGGCAGGGTCTACGCCATCAAATTCGTTTCATCTTCTCTCGTATTCGTCAAGGCAGGGTGCTTCAAAAGTTACAAGAGAGTAAGAGTGGATATTTGCTTCAAACCAGTGTCTTCACGATTCCTCTATCAGGCGAGGGGGCTGCGCGATTCCTACGGGAAACGGTGCCTCACGGTTGCCATGGGAAAGGGTGCTTCAAAGTTTTTCAAGCAAACAAGGCCGATATATTCAAGTTTCAGAAATGTAATACCCGAAAGGGAAAACCAAAGAGGAAACTCTTAGGAACCCATAAACTGACTTGGACAACTATTATACTCTAAATCCGATTAGCAGTCCCATGGCAGCAGCGTAACGCATGCCGGTATGATAACACGTGTAAACGCAACCGGGATTCAGTCGACACCGGGCTGTTCCTCCGTCGAAAAAGAGGCCGCTGTGCAGAGCATCAAACGCCTCTAACCGGTTCCACCGCCCACACCCCCACCAAGTCCAGTTGTACGCACGAGTGTACTTAACATAACGTCGCCTGCAAGTACACACATGCTACGCCAAATGTGAGCATCACCCGCCCCCCACACACCCCGCTCCGTCCCCAAAGGAGTGCGCGGTCAATGATCAAATGACTAAGGCAAGCATCAAATGAGTACGTTTCCCCCCACCCACCCACCGCCGCCCCTCTTCCACGCCCTGCCCCTTGCCAAAAAGAAGGCTGGTTCTCATATTTCGTTCTTCGATGCGCGTTCTCCTATGCCCTTGGTTGGCTTCCAACCGTACAACAACAGCATGTACGATGCCAAGTTATCCCTCCTTAATGTTGCTGTTCCAGCGTCTCGCGAACGTATCATACGAACGTCTTCGTAATGGTTAACTGATCCGCGATCAAGTTGGGCAATGACCTCGCCTCCATAACCACGCGAAAGAGGGATAGGACGGCATAGCTAAAGGGAGGGTGCCTCCTCCGGTGCAAGCCCTATAAAAAATAGTAAAAAACAAAAGTATGGCAGACATACAGGCAGACAGACGAACAGGCAGACAGACAGACAGACAGACAGACAGACAGACAGACAGACAAAAAAACATTCTCCGTTTCAGACTCCCCAGTTGCCACCGGGAAAACAAAAATGTGCCAAAGAGTGTGCTGAAAAACATCCCCCCAGACCCTACGCAACATCTCCCATAACACGCCATAGTATCATGGTGCCTCCCCTTGAGAGGTTGGAACCCCCCCCCCCGAAGGATTGCGTAACATCTTCCACATCGAAATGTTAGCCATGTTAGCCCCCTCCCAAAGAAAATCTGCATACGATAGTAGTAAAGAAACGTACGTAGGTATGCTGAACCCCACCCCCTTCCCAAGCCCGGAAAAACCTCTTCCAAGTACGTTGTTATAGGGTACCTCCTCCATCCACGAAATCCGCATAGTCTATACTAGTAAAAAATGGCATCAGGGGTACCTATCGCTATGTATCCTGAACATAAACGATCCGCCCAGAATATATACGATGGTAGTAAGAGGGTGACACCAGCCACAAAAAAAAACACGACGTGGTGACACAAGCTATACAACAAAACAAAATAAGATTTATCACCACACAGCAAAGTAAGTGCCTCCCCCACCAGGAAAACCTGAAAAAAGGCGCTACACAATACGTACGTATGTCGTAGGCAGACTATCTATGTATAATATAATACGTGAATGCTAACGACCCCCCGTGTCCCCGGAGCGCAGCATCTACCGCGTTGAACATTGCATATATATATAGAGCTAGAAGTCATCTCAATGGTCTCTCCAAACTAAACTCTGCATCTTATCGTAGTACACAACGCTATCCACGAAAAGAAAAATCATGCGTATATATATGCATGCACGCGTCAAACCGCCTCCGTTCATTCGAACACATAATAATAATTAATCCGCTCCAAGGTACAAGGCACAGCAAGTAACAGCACAGGCCAACAGATTGTAACAGGTTGGATAATATAATAGCGACTGGCACAAATACCTGGTACTGATAGCAACTAACCGGGCAACACACACCACGTCCTCAGCAGTGAGTGGGCAAAAAAGGCTTGGGCCTACAGGTCTATCTGAGCTATCACGGGTAAGAAAAATCGGACATAAGCCACAGGCTTGGGCTTTCTTGTTGTAGACAAATGCATTCGTCAAAGACTAGTTTGACTGCTCATCAGGATACTATCGACCAACCGAATCCTGGATGCACAACACCAGCTGTCCAAAAACTTGCTTCGCCCCTCGTCAAATTGTTATCGGTGAACCGAATCCCGGACTCTTACTAATGAATTCCCCATTCAGAATATTATCAACGAACCAACTCCTGGACTAACAACACTACTACTAACACTTGCCATTGGATCCCCGCGTTGTCCTCGACGAACCAGATCGTGGAATCACAACAATACGCAACTGCCACATAGCAGTAGTTACCACTAACACTTGACCCTCCATCATGTTATTCTCGACGAACAAAATGCTGGAAACTCACAACGCTATGCGATCGCTAAACACTCGCCATCATATGACTCCCCACGTTATTCGCGACTGTCCAGATGCTGGGCCCACAACATCAAATTATCGCTCACAACAACAAACCCCGGACAGTGTTCCTTCTCAATCTTGCCGCTTCACTCAATACCCCCCCCCCCCCCATGTCAAGTATGCTGGAGGGTGGGTGTTTGGGGGTGCGTCAATGCCTCTTGTGACCTTAAGACACTGCGCTTAAGTGTTGAGGGCGGTCAGTCAAGGGGGGGCCGTCAAACCGCGGTCTAACGGCATATTTCCTCCTTGTCTTAGTGTAGGGAGCGGTCAGTCAAGAGGACGCGTTAAACCACGGTCTTCTCAGCACTATTTTTCCTTGTCCTAGTGTAAGGGGCGGTCAGTCAAGGGGGCCCGTCAGTCAGTCCGTGGTCTACAATATCAACAGCACATTTTTGTCCTTTGCCGCCGCTGACTTGTCTCGTCGACTAACGCAGGGCAGAAAGCTCACCGAAATCCTAGAAAATTCCTATGACCTGCGATTGCCAAGTCCTACTGACAATCACACCACAGGTCATCGCAGATCTTCCAACACGTGACAGCCTTCGGCATATTCCAACATCACAAAGCACGCTCTTGTTACAAAGTCGACGAAAGCCGTGCAGAAAACTCACCTCGTATGTGCAGCAAAGCGCCCCTACGAAACAGAGAACGATCAAACCCTGCCGTACTGTGTGCTTTTACGGCACGGCGGCCGACAACGACGAATAAAAAAACAATTAAAACGAATGCCAACAATACCAAAAAAAACAACTCAACACTAAATTGTTGTCTCCGTACGTACTCAACAAGGTACCATATTAGGCGGGGCGACAACACGCGCCGTGTGCTATATATGCTGCCGCCTCAATCGATATATATATATATATATATATCTACCAAGAACTGCCAATAATAGGAATTACCATTCAAATAAACTGACGACGAAACACAATCATCATATCCCTGACAGCGAAAGGTAGGAACCCGCGGGGGAGTATAGACTACACTAAAAAATAAACTCTTGGGAAGTTGACTGAGTTTTCGTTCGAGAACTTTAACCAAAAAACTAGCTGGGAACCCGGAGAGGACATATCATATTAGTTTCACATTTTTTTCTGCACAACGCCGGCAATTTCGCAGCGGGCAGCGCCTATTTCTTGCCAACAAAAGAAGAGGAAACGTATACCACACCCCTATCCTATACCTGGTATCTCAAACGGTACATATCATACCGACGGTGGCATTACCGACGGTGGCGATTTCACAGCGGGTGGCGCTTTCTTGCCAACAAACAAAAAGAGGAAAGACGTCAAGACCCCTATCATATTTTACCATATACACGCATCATACCGACGGCAGCATTGTCCCCGCCGGTGGCATTATCGACTGTGGTATTGCCGACCGCAGTATTACCGACCGCAGTATTACCGACCGCAGTATTACCAACCACGGCATTACCGACCGTCGTATTACCGACCGTGGTGTTACCGACCGTGGTATTTCCTATTATCGTGGTCTTTACAGACCGTAGTATTACCGACCGTGGTATTACCGACCGTGGCATTTCCGACCGCGGTATTGCCGACCGTGGCATTTCCGACCGCGTTATTACCGACCACAGTATTGACAGTTTCAGTGTGGCGTGGCAGGATCACAAGGCAAGCCCCATACACGGCTACCTCGACCACTCGCATACCTAAATGCGTCGATCACACTCATTCCTACATACATACCAGTGGTACTCCGTTGCCTTGTCAGCAGCGTGAGCGCATGCACCCACACCAAACATCGGCCAACAATATTTTGCGTGTAAGTACAAACAATCATATGCCGGGTTCACCGGATCCGTCGATGACTGGTGACACGGAAAATTCGCCCAACAAAAGCAAGCAAACGGAGACTTGGAGGGCTCCCAGCCCACGTACGGCCGACAACTAGCAGCGCACGTCAGAATTCCGCATGCAAGCACGATCGATTGCGGCCAGACCCGCCATATGCACAGCGCAGTTGCGTCATGTGCACAGCCTCTACACAGCCCCTGTATAGGTCCAAGCCCGATTATCGGGCTCTTCTTTGCGCTATCCCCGATCCATCCAGACATGTCGGCTGATGGTCTACTTCGGACCCGCCAAAGGTCACCTTAGACCAAATATGCTAGTTTAAGTGTGGACACTTCCTTGACGGCTGTCGGTCAAGGGGTCATGACGGCGTTCCGTCAAGGCCACCGTAGACTAAATATCCCTGTTTTAGAGTGGGGAGTTCCTAGACGGCTGTATTTGACCGCTGCCCGTCCGTCAAAGGGCAACGGTGCCGTCAACCGGATTTTTTTGTCTGCAGCTAACTGCAATATCTCCGTACGGTGTAGGTTAGGGCACGCAAGAAAACGGGCTGGTTATAATCTCGATCGAGCTCGAGATCCTACATCGTAGGAGGACAAAGCGCCCGGTAGCCTCCCCTCATCCCGTCCCGATACAGAGTCTACGCACCAGACCATACACCGATTAAATTAAGGTACCCATTGATGACCGCAAAATACACACCAACTTACTGCCGATTGACCCAAAGATTAAGCTTCCGTTAGCACTGCGCCGCCCCCCTCCCCCCCCCTTCAAACATTCGAAGGGACAGCATCATCATCGTCGACATCCCCCCTCCCCCTTGACATGAGGGGCACAACATCGACTCCCACCGCCCCCCTCAACATCGGAGGCAAACCATCGCCGCGCACCTCCCTCCCCCCCTTCTTCTTCCTCTCCAAAAATCGGAGGGTTAGTACCCCTCCCGCCCCCGCTCCCCTCCACCCGAATGTCGGGACCTAGGGTTACTGAGAAGCAACCCACTCTAATTTCAAGTAGCTCGTCATCAAAACGTGGGTGCAGCCGCAGTCTTGGGGCATTAACCCATTTGCAACTGGAAACCCGTTTTGGGGACAACATTACTTGGATTTAGTATAGGGAGGGGTTCGGGGGCTCTAAAGGGGTTAACCCAGCGTTAGGAAAAAATTAAGCGTTGATCCAAGGGTGATGATGGGGGTGATATGTAGGGTGTATTTGACTCTGGTGCACCCGAGTGTCGATCCTGATTGCTTCAGCCATGCTCGGGGTGGGTCGAGCTCGGGTAGATTTCCGCGAACATATACGCCCTACAGAACACAACCTTGTGTTGGATAAATCTGAGAAGCACGCTGTTATACAAACTCTACCTGGTGAATGTACATATGCACACGTAGGGTAACCCGGCGGCGGGGGGGGGGTGCCGCCGCCTGATCACCGTGTGCAGGTATCGTGTGCCCACGAGGCAGGACTGACCGCGATCGTACGGAGCCCATGCGACGGACCCCGCAAAAGCAAGAAGCAGCAGCGCTTCTCCCCGCAGCCTCCCCCTTGTTAGCAATAAATTGACGTATGTGGCCGCTGTCAATTTTCCTTGAAAAGAGCCAAATCGACGTATCAGCAGCTGTTGACCTCCCTGGTGAACGAGCAATCACCGTATGGCAGCAGCTGTCGATCTCCCTTGCGAACAGCCAGTAAACATGGCAGTTGTCGATGTACGCCTCTCGTTGTGAGCAACCAATCAATCGTGCTGCTGCTGTCGATCAACACCACTAGCCGTCAGCAGAAACCTTCCAAGACGCACTCCTCTCTCGGGACGATAGCGCTGCACCTGCATCGCGGCGGTATTCCGTTTTTCGACACCGTACGGCAAGGAAAACAAAGGCGACCAAAAAAAAAACACACACTCACAGCAGATAACGTCATGAATCACGTTTTCGACACAGTACGACAGAAAAAGCGACAGAACGCACACACATACACACACGCGCGTGCGGCAGACACACAGATGATGGTGAAGCGGAGGCGTTCGAACGAACCGAGAGTTCCCGCCTGGAGAGCTACTGCACTCTTGAGCCGGGAAAGTATACCGTCAAGTTAACCGCGTGCCTTGACCTTCCGAAACCTTGCCCCAATTTCGACAAAAAACAAAGGCTACAAATTAGTTGAACTTGATCTCTGTTGTACTGGACTGTATAGAAAAAACTGTATTAACACAAAAGTTCAACTAATTATCTCCGAGAAGGGCGCGGGCGAAGTCATAAAGATGATACAGCCCTGTTACCATCGCAAAAAGTATCCCACACCACACGGGTGGATGGAAGCCCCCCCCCGCTTCGTTGTCGACACAGTTATTAATAGAAGGTCGGCAAATAAACGTGGGCATTTTGAGCCCCATTTGGAAATTCAGAGTTATGACACGACGCAGAATCCACAGAACGCCTCGGCCAAATTCCAACCCGGCAGTCTTTTGGAAGCGCACCTTTGTCGAGCGCCAAAAGCACGCCGAGCTCAACAAGAACGTCGGCACATCCACACGTTTTTTTCGCTTCGTTTTATTTTGATATCACAAAAGAGTGCTCAGAAGGTCGGCCTTTTCATCATCTTGTACTACTATGTCGACGAAACGGGAGGGGGTTCGGCCCGCCCGTATCGTACTACCAAGCATCATTGTCGCTGCCAAAAAATGGGCGCAGTTTTCTAAAGAGTTCAGAGTTACGCTGTGCCTCAACTCCTCCTCACCTTGATCTGCAAGGAAGGGGGGTCGAAAGGTCATCGCCGCCCCTGCCCTGCCGGATACGTCTAGCGGCGCTGCTGACACCCGCTTCCACAGGCTTGAGGTCGTCCGACACCAGCAGCTGGGCGGCGGTGTTGACGATGTACGTCGGTCTCTCAGCCCCGTCGTCCTCCTACCGACGGAGAAGCGAAAAAATCGGAGAAGCAAAAAAAAAATTGGGAGATACTGATATATAAACGAAACGACAAAGCAGAAGGCACAATTACACACAAAAAAAAATAAAAAAAAGGAAATAGTAGTAACGGTGGCTTGTCGCCGATGCTGTGTTCGCCTCGAATTTGCTATGGTAGCATGCAAGCATCTGCTACGGTGTCATTCAAAAGTCTCGACGTGATCACTGCAGCAATAATGTTGGGTATCGTATCGTACCGAATAATTCTACGAACCCAAATCCAAACATCGAACCTTCGATATATCGTATCGAACGTGTTTTGGCCGTGCAGATTTGTGCCACCAAGCGCTTTTGTCCCCACCCCAAAATGGTGGGTGCAGTTGATCACTCACACACAGTTGCGGAGCAAGAGGAGGAATCCCAGAGACATATAATATGTTAAGCAAGTCATCATACAATTCCTCGACGTTAATCTAACTCGTGGAATCATAACCAGGGTTTCCCATGGACCAGGACCCAATCCGCGGGTCGTGTCAGGAGGTTTCCATAATCTCGCGGGTCAAGCCAGTCGGGTCAGGAGGTGTTCTAACTCTCCCGGGTCGGGTCGGGTCGGGTCGAGTCGGGCCGGGTAAGGAGGTTTTCAAATATCACGGGTCGGGTCGGGTCGGGTCGGGTCGGGTCGGGTCGGGTCGGGTCGGGTCGGGTCGGGTCGGGTCGGGTCGGGTCGGGTCGGATCGGGTCGAACCGCGGGGCGTGTCAAGAGGCTTCTGTAATCTCGCGGGCCAAGCTAGTCGGGTCAGGAGGTGTTCTATCTCTCACGGGTTGGGTCGGGTCGGGTCGAGTCGAGCCGGACCAGGAGGTTTTCAATTACCACGGGTCGGGTCGGGTCGGGTCGGGTCGGGTCGGGTCGGGTCGGGTCGGGTCGGGTCGGGTCGGGTCGGGTCGGGTCAGGTCGGATCACCGTGACCCTGCCCGATCGAGCGAGAAGTGACCCGACCACTGAAACAGTCTAATTACATTGAATCACTGAATTTCTGTCAACAGATGTTTTGGTCCAGATGCCGTAGGCTTTTTCTTGTTGCTGTTGCTTATTTTTCCATTGCCGCCGTTGCTGCTGCTGCGGTCTGGTATATATGACTGTCACATTTCCTTCTTTCCTTAACAGCTACGCCGCGCCGCAACTCTCGTCTCGCGCCCTTCCTTTAGTGAGGGAAACATTGACGAGCGGTTTGGGGGTTGCAGCATAAAAGACATTATTACTACTCGTACTCCTCATGGTGCTCCTCACATCTCCGGTGGCGCTTGATTCGTCCATCGCCTTCGCACGGTCACTCCAGTCGCGTCGACTTAGTCGGTCCTGCGTGGAGGAAGAGGGAGGAAGGGGTGGGGGGGGGGCAAGCGGGGCAGGGCGGGGGGGGCGGGGAAGATGAAAGGGGGGCGGGGGATCTGGAGATGGGACGGGGGTGGGGGGGTGTGGGGCACTCATTTGATGTACAGCCGTACTCATATGATCATTGAACCTCGCATTCCTACATTGCCGTGACGGAGCACGTCGGGTTTCACCGACCAGGCAGACATCGCGTGCACCAAGCGCGAAGCGCCGTGAGGTGTGCTCGGCGAGTCGCATGAAGGGCGAGCTGCATGCTACTAAACACCACTTGTGAGGAGGGTTTCCGCACCTTGTGTGTGCTTTCTTGCATACCGGATGACAGCTTCGAATAAAATTATTTTTTTCCTGTCGCGGTCATTTCCAGAGATAAGCAATGGGTATACTATGCGACCTGCCTCGTGGGTGCCTTGCCATATACACACGACGTTATATCATTCCCCTTGCGTGGAGTTAGGGTCCTCCACTACGCACAATATGATATAACTGGACCACCATCTCGGATACCGCAAAAGCACAAAAACGAGATGAAAGAAAGACGGTGCCATGGGTGTCTAGCTCACGTAACGAGAGGCGATTTTCTACAGCGTCGTTGCCGACCGACACCAACCTTGCACGGGGGGAACGGCCATTGCTTTGCTTTCTCGTGTGTACAGCGTTAGGCAGTGTTGGATGGCGTATCGAAAGTTTCGATGTATCGTATCATAATCGTTCAGATTTTTCGCTTGCCTAGGGGCATGAAATATATCGAACTCGAACATCGTTCGTTATCCATCACATGTACAGCTCCATCCATTGGCCGACACAGACATCGAAACAGTCATCGAAAATCAAAGTAAGTATAAACACCAGTATCAAAACGAGGCACGAACCGACTGTTTTCCTTTCGATTTTTGTTTTTAGGCTTCTTTCTGGGGATGTCTTTACAAAAAATCGGAAATACACTCCAGCTGCGACACCAAGGAGCTCGTCGAAACTCATCTTCGTAAGCTGTGTGTGATACTCCGATCGCGCGTGTTTCGCGGTGTGCATGTCCTCGTGCAGGGCATAGGTCGGTGAGTCCCCTTACGTAGTGGTAGCTAGCATTATGCATAGTATTATACATAGGGTCAGAATGCATCCTACCATATATATATACTATATTCTACCCCAATTTTGACAACCGAACGTTGGTCACTCGCGCGAGTGGCTCTGTACCGCGCTCGAAAACGGACACAAAACTGAAATTATTGGCGTTGTCCAAAGCGAAACCGAAGAGCAGAAAAGCCTGGAAAGATAAAAAACCATTAGGGCAGCCACCACGCCACCACGATTAATAGCTTTAGCAATAGCTCTATGAGTAGCTCTAAAAAATAGCTCTATTCATAGCTCTACTGATAGCTCCGTTAATCGCTCTATGAAATAGCCCTATGAATAGCTGTACTAACACCTCCTATGACCCATTTCCGACTGCTACGATTATCCCAGTCTAACTCCAAGTGTTTTTTCCCCCCAAATCGGGTGCGGGACGCTAAAAGGGCTAATGGCTCCATCAGTAGCGCGAGCCGTAACCGCGACCGTAGCCTTTTACCGTAGCCTTTACCGTAGCCTTTACCGTAGCCTTTTACCGTAGCCTTTTACCGTAGCCTTTTACCGTAGCCTTTACCGTAGCCTTTTACCGCAGTATTTACCGTAGCCGTGACCATAGCCGTTTACCGTAACCTTTTATCGCAACCGTGACCATAGCCATTACCGTAGCCTTTTACCGTAACCGTGACCATAGACTTTACCGTCGCCTTTTACCGTAGCATTTTACCGTAGTCGTTTACCGTACCGTTTTGACGTTACCGTTACCATAGCCTTTTACCGTATCCTTTTATCGTAGCCTTTTACCGTAGCCGTGACCACAGCCTTCACCGTAGCCATTTACCGTAGCCTTTTACCGTAGTCGTTTACCGTAAAGTTTTACCGCAACCGTGACCATAGCCTTTACCGTAGCCTTTTACCGTAGCCGTTTACCGTACCGTGGATCTCTCGTACGAACTCACCCTGACAATATAGCCGTTTCTGATCATCTCCCCTATCATCCTCTCGTGAGTGGGGCTGGTCTCTCCGAAAGCCGCGAGGTGCGTCACAGCCCATTCGGCGAGAGGCGTGCGTTCGAAAAACACCGTTTCATCGTCGGGCAACGCCTGTAAAACAACACAAAAATGGGGTACAGACGCGCACGTGGGGGGGGGGGGGGGGGGGGGGGTTGCCTGTTATGCGACCCCGGATCTGGGTTGCGAAAGGCGGGGCGCGTGAGAAAATGCGCAAAGACAAGAGATGGAACGGAAACAATGTAGCCCAAGCCATTACAAACCCACCACGGTGGGGGCTCAACTGTTAGTACCACAGCAGTACTCTACAACATGTGAGATAGTGGGAACTAAGAACTTTGACGTACATGATAAACCCGTTTACCAGCTGAAATTCGAGCAGGACAAACTCTGCCCAGCGCAAACACTTGAGTCTGATCCTTTTCAAAAAATGTGTTTGCTATTTCAACAAAATGATGCCCCCCATGTGTCGCCCACCCCCAACCCCACGCTCCTCCCATGGAGAGCAGCTTCCCACCTTGCGAACCGCGGCTCGGCACCCCAAGTTCTGCGACTGGTAGTCAATCACGAACAGCGCCATCCCTCGCGTGTCATCCACCAGCGGCCAGCCCCCTGCCACCGCCGCTCCCCGTCCCAATCCCAGCCCCAGCCCGCTGACGACGCCTCCACCACCACCGTCGATGCCACTGCCACTGTCACTGCCACTGCCACTGCCGCTGCCGCTGCCGCCGCCACCGCCGCCACCGCCACCACCGCCACCACCGCCACCGGTAGAGGGATCCGCGACACCAGGAGGAACCGCACGTGGAACGGTGTCAGGAACGGTCTGCGGAACCATCCTAGAACCGCTGCCTTCAGAAAAAGTCGGAGGAGAACGTGAATCTCTAGGAGGAGGAGGAGGAGGAGTAGGGGCATAGGAAGAATGCAGAGATAACTTGGAGTAGTTGTCAACTTCTTCCAGCGTGACGGTAGTCGCTCGAACGGCCTCCGTCAGGGTTTCGAAGTCTCCTCGGACTTCCCTCGGGGTGAGAATTCGACTCCGCGGGAAAACGTCGAGGACCGTTCTCTGCAGCGTCAGGAAAGCCGAGTGGTCGGTATCCGGCGTCTTATCCCCGCAGATCTGTTGGGGAGGGGGGAGGCGAGCGGGACGTGGGGGGGGGGGGGAGGGGGCGGTGGGGCGGTGGAGCGGTGGGGCGGTGGGAGCGGGGGGCAGAGGGACGGAGGGGGGGGGGGGGGGGGCAGAGGAAAAGGTGAGGTGGGGGAAGGGAGAAGGTGGGGAAGCGAAAAGCAAACGGGCAGAGGAAGACGAAAAGGGGGGGCGGGAGGAGGGGATAGGGCGGTGCAGAGGACGGCGAGGGGGGCGGAGGGAGATGAGAGGGGAGAGGGCGGGGCGGGGGGGTGAGGGGGGGGGGGGCATGACGCATTAGGTGTGAGCACAACATCTTGTTAGGGGACACTTATCACATTCAAGAAGCCCTCCGGTATTTCATATCGTTTGGGGGCAAATCTGGGCGCGTCAAGGCCTCTTTTTCCCTTCGAATGTTTTAGTGTAGGGGGTAGTCAATCAAGGGGTCAAATCGCGGCCTCCTATTATTTTAGTTCCGAGCTGGGGGGGGGGGGGGGGGGGGATCGCTTGAAAAAAACTTTTCCCCCCGGGAGCTTTTATTGTTAGAAAAGCTTAACATGAGCCGCCGACGTGCAGCCAGTAACGCTATCAATAACTGAACTCCACTTTCCTGCAATATAAGTGGTCCATGGAGCGGGAGAGAGGAAGCGAGTGGCCTCAACTATTGGTTGGGAAAGTGGCAAACTGAAGCCTGGAAGCATTGCTGCCTGCTCGCCGTCGCCAATGATGGTGAACTCGCACAGAGAAAAATGGATCAACACAAAAAAGACGGCTGACTCACCATCGACCACACGGAGCACTTCGGGCTGGTAGTCGGTAATACGGGGTAAGTTAAGGCGTTCAGCGTTCATACGGAGTTATCGAGTCGACCAAGGGAGAAACAGCCGTAGCTTTCTCGCCATAAAAAAAAAGACGCGCAACGTAGTGGAGAAGGGGGAGAAAGAGCCAGCTCAGAGACCACGGGGGTCTGTGTTACGTCTACGGAGGGAGTACACGGACCTGCCAGCTCGGTCCCGTGCGGTATCCACTTGGTATCTCCACAAGCGCGATCAACCAGACAATGCAAGCTGCTGCTGTCTAAGTAAGATACGTATACGTACGTACTCCGATAACAAAACTATGAACCATAACACCGAATTCTCTCTATTATGAACAACAAACAACATATTGCTCTCATCGGTTTCCGATTCCTAACAATATTTCTCGAAAATCGAAGGGATGAGCACACAAAAACCATATATATATAGTCTATATATGCTCATGCTGCACAGACAATAATCGATTGGAAAAAACTATAATGATTTGATATGACACCTACTTTGTGCATAGGCTTTCTCTTTCTTCTGAGGCTTTCTTCTTTCGGGAATGTTATGAGTGATCGACGTTGAAGCTCATGTCGCACATGGCCGGACGGAAAGCACAATAAAAATGGATACGCACCCTCAGGAAGTCGCCGTAAACCTTGAGCTCTATCTCTATGAACAGGATGTGGTGCGCGAGGTGGATGTCGCTCCAGGCCTTGATTTCGTCCAAGCACACCGAGAGGCAGTTGCACGACGACATAGCGTCCAGGACGGCCAGGTGGAACACAAACCACCTGTGGACGCGGTTCGAGCAAAAAATCGGGGACACAAACAAGCGTATACATGCACGAACAACATTGTAATTAAAAAAATAACCAGGCATAAAATACAATCTTAGCATCGAAACTAATCTTCCGCAAGCGGCGTGGATACCCTGTTTCTCACCGCAGGTAGGCTTCTTGTGCTACATACAGTAAGCTAGGCTAACGGTTTCGGTTTCTTATGACGGTCGGAATCCTGCACTACGGTGCTACTGCAGGCCAACAGTGGTATTTTCCTACTGCAGGCGGTTTCCTGTTCACCACTTTCACCACGGAGTTTGAGCAACTCGCACGAGTGGCTCTGCACCTTACAAACGTAAGTATTTTTGGCCTTTTCTTTTTCTTTTTTTTTTCTGGCCATTCCATTGCGGATTCATGTTGAAAAAAAAAAAAAAAGTAGAAAAAAAAAATGCGCGAAAGCTCAAGGCGCAAGAAGAAACAGCGGGGGGGGGGGGGGGGTCCAACCTCGAGCCACTGCAAAAAAAAAAAAAAACAACAACAACAACAACAACAATAAGGCCGGTCGTGTGCGATAGAGCAACATGACCGCCTTGTAGAGGGAAGCCGCGTTATTCGTTCCGGGTTATGAGTGCCATCCCCCGGTCGTGCCATGTGACCTTGACCGCCTTGTATCGGGATACGGCATTGCTCAGATCGCCTTATATAGGGGGGGGACCCCTGCCGTAACAGCTTGTTTCCTGCACTATTTTACGGGGGAACACGCTGCTGTCATCAGGACCAGATATGGTTAGGAAAAGATCCCAAGGGGGTATACTTCGAAGCAGGTTTAGTGTCTTTGTCGTACGAAGTAGGTCCTGAGCACTATGGTCCTCCGCAATAGGGCAACACTCCTGTGCTCGCACTACTGTCGGTTTTCCTGCACCGCAGGAGGGCAACATTCCGGTTTTCTCACTACCACACTAGTCGTAGGCCTCTACCCCTGTTTCACAGCACAGCAGGTTTCCTGTACTAGTTGTAGGCTATTGCAGCATTACTGTACTAGTAGTAGGCTATTGCAGCATTACTGTCCCGCAGTAGGCCAACATTCCTGTTTTCTCACTACCACACTATTCGTAGGTCACTACCCCTGTTTCACAATACAGTAGGTTTCCTGTACTAGTAATAGGCTATTCAACATTAATGTCTCTTACGGTCTCCTGCACTAGAAATATAGGCTACTATCGCGTTAACTGTCTCTCTACTTCTGTATAGGTTTACTGTGCCATTCATAATCACCTTCCCGTCTTTAAGTCGTAGTGTACGTCCAGCTCAAGGTGTCGAATCCCGGCGTCCAGCTGCGCCGTGAGCGACGGGTAGTGGTAGTTCCAATACACACCTACCGCTGGAACGTTGGTCCTTCGGTGGTACGAGTTGTGCGTCCCAATTACCTGCGGTCGTCATTTTAGAGGGGAGGCGGGGGGGGGGGGGGCTCATTACCATACATGGTCGTAGTCTCGAGACCACAGCCCTCGCACCCCTGTAATGTCGGCACGGGGCACATCGGGTGTTCACCGACCTGGCAGGCAGTCAGAGGGGGGGGGGGCGTACTCGTGTGTTGCTTGCCTTAGCCATTTGACCATTGGACACGCATCCCTTTCGAGACGGAGCAGTCAGAGGGGGGGGGGGGGGGGGGGATTGGGGCGAAAGGCGAACTGGCGGATAGTGTGAAAGGCTTCACAGGCCGAACAGATCGGATCACGTAGATGCGCCATTTGTACATGTTATGGAGGGGGGTGGGTGGCGGGGGGAGGGCGGGAGGGGGGATGGCGGCGGGTGTCCGTCGGACTGATAAGATCGTGGTACAGATAACAAACATCAGTTTCACATGTTTGCACCTTCTGTACACAAGATAAGGGGGGAGGGAGGGGCGGGATGGCGAGGGGTGCTAACCCAAACTTACTGCCTTCAAAGTCCCCAAAACGTGTCTTCAAACACTCGCAATGTGTGTGTGTTCGTCATTTCAAACTGATATTTTCACCCATCTGCATCCAGCACAACCAGCGTCTGTGCTGACGCTTATAGAGAGACGAGCTCTGTGGTCACAAACTACGAGACAGAGACACAGATTGCAAAATGCAGCAAGGTGACTTGGTCATCCAATGCCAACGGCAATGAGCACTCGAGCAAACACAAGCGTATGCAAGCCAGCACACAATGAAAACTACAAACAATACCTGCTCTGTCCTGTGTCCTCTGTCATACAGCTCATAACGAAGGCATCTTTAATCAATACGTAGTCTCAACACAGGTGAGCTACTGTAGTGCTTTTTTGTTGAGCCGAAATTGCTTTTCCGGGGGGTTTTCTAGTGCGCGGGGGGTTCCCTAGTGCGAAGACGTGATGACATTTTTATTGCCGGCGGTCCGAAAAACAAATCTCGGCCAGTTTACTCTACGTCGGCGGCTGTTGTTGTGCTTTTTCCCATAAAAAACAACATTTCACGAGTAACCAGTCCGTGCTGATGTCAACTAGCAAGAGCGACGGCGTGCGAGCTAACTGCGCGACCGAACAACTAGTAGGGACGGCCCGACCGGCGAATGCGGCCCAAGGCTGCCTTGTAACTACCGAGCGACGAGGCCGATCGTCCGAGCAATCGGTCCATCGACCGACGGCAAGCAATCCACCGACGGCGGGACCGACCGAGCGACGGCACGACTGACGAAGGCGACCCAAGGCCTCCGAAAACCTACCGAGCGATCGGGTCATCGGTGGTAGCGACCGAGCGATCGGGTCATCGGTGGTAGCGACCGAGCGAACGTCGATACCTGGTAGAGCAATAGTGCGGCAGAGTGCATACACAAACACAAACTATAATCTCGTTTCGGCTTGGTCGGTGATACCTGCCTGGTCACTTGCATGGTGGCTTCGTAGATATTTTTTCTCGGGATTTTCGAGAGTTTTTACATGTTATACCTGGCAGTATACCTGGTACAAGCTCACAGGGACGCTTGCGACACCCCGTGGATTTGAAGCCAACCACATCCCAAAGGGGGGAGTGGTAGAGCCCGACCTAAATTCCTTCGAGATTTCCGTCAGAGGGGGAAGACGGCTAACCACAAGTGAACATTGCGGCGCGTCGGCAACATTCAAGCAACCCCGGCCGCTGGGGTAGAGCATCATACATCGAAGCAGAAGCCTGACTCTACGCAAGGAGCTGCACGACAACGCGCGCCAAACGGCAATGCTTGTGTACTCCGCTCTCTCGCTCATTATATTATGTGATAGACGGTTGATGCGATCACTCTCCTATTTTTTTATTGTCGCCGAACATGTTACTGTTCGTGAGTCCTGCAGGAATTACATCAGTGGCGCACCCCCCTTTTTAGAGATGAGAAGCCCAATGTGGTTGCACGCGCAGAGTCGTCCTGCCGACGACGCCATCTGTCACGGTGCTGCTGGGTGGAAAGGGACACAGGAGGCATCGGCACTGGGAGGCATCGCTTCGTGTTGTTTAGCTTGTGCTGGTGCATTGCTGATTTGATAGCTCAGGCTTCGTAAGGTCAAGACTCAAAGGAAATCGATGCGGGTAAGAGGATGCTGTCAGTCCCCCGCCAGTTTCATAATAGTGTCCCGTCATGATCTATGGGTGGCCGCTTTCGCAATCTAACGAACACAAACTCGGACAGTCAACAACTGCATCAGGTCCACAAGGACCATCTTCATAGCGATAGCTGGATGCGCGCATCATTCCATAGTAGTCATCCGGCTTCAGAATTTCGGGAGATAAGAGCAGGTAAATGGGCTTGTCGCGAAATAAACTTCTTGGAAGTAGTACGGGATCGTATGTGTTTGCAGTGGTTGCAGTGTGTGCAGTGTTTGCGGTATTTGCAGTATTTGCAGTATTTGCAGTATTTGCAGTGTTTGCAGTGTTGGCAGTGTTGGCAGTATTTGCAGTATTTGCAGTATTTGCAATATTTGCAGTATTAAACGGTAAGGCCATGGCAAATATAAGACACCTAAACCGTTCTTGCCACGGGGCGGTCTTAAAGAGGGTACACCACTGTAACCCGTTTGGCACGGTTGGACATTATTCGACGTTTTCGCGGATAGCTGGGGCTGTGCCCGCGGCGAGCCGCGGCGCTCCACGGGCACTGCCGCGGCATGCCGAGGCCTGCCACGGCAATCCGTGGATATTGCTTGCAGCTTCCCACGGCAATTCATCCACGGCAATGTCCGGGGCAGTATCCGCGGCATTATCCGCAGCAACGTCCCCGGCAGTATACGCAGTAACGTCCACGACCGTGTTCATGTCCACGGCACTACACGCGGTCATGGCGACGACCATGTCGGCGGCCATGTCCACGGCAATGTCCGCGGCATTATCCGCGGGAGTATCCGCAGCAACGTCCACGGCCACGTTCATGTTCACGGCAGTATCCACGGCAATGTCCACGACACCGTCCGCAGCAATGTCCGCGGCAAGGTACGCGGCAAGGTCCACCGCGATGTGCCCAGTGTACGGTTAATAAAAGCATTTTTGCCGATCCACGGAAATAAATAAATACAAGTGACTGGAGCATTTAACAAAAACATTGTAACGACATCATTTGTGAGTTCGACGACAGGGTCGATACTCATCTTTGCCAGCTGCGTACTAGATCGATCGCCCGTCTTCTAGTAAGCTTCATAAATAAAAACCCAGCATAAGATGACATTGCATCATGTTACCTATCATGTATAACCAATGGACATACCAACAATTATCTGAACACTCTGATGTACCAATAACCTCTCATTTATTGATGTTTTATCAGGTAGTAGTAGGGTACCGGTTTGGTCTACCTTATTAAAGGAGTAATAGGGTACTTGGAAGCATTTTACTTGGAGCATTCAACACATGAGCTCAGACTACTTTGGGTCGGGGGGTTTTTTCGTCTCTCAAAGATGGTGCAAAGGTCAACGTGTGTATACCACGTATGGAGAGAAGTATTGAAGGTGGTCCTGAAGCTACGACACCAGGTCGGTTACTCCACCGGAGAGGGTAGCTCAGACTACTTTGGGTCGGGGGGTTTTTCGTCTCTCAAAGATGGTGCAAAGGTCAACGTGTGTATACCACGTATGGAGAGAAGCATTGGCGTTAGTCCTGAAGCTACGACACCAGGTCGGTTACTCCACCGGAGAGGGTTTTGCTACCACCCCCCTTCAATGTTGGCAAGGACAAAGTTTGGGACCCAGAAAAATGACCAAAACTCTGAAGGTAAATTGACCGACCGCTCCCTACCGCAGCATCCGGCGTTGCTTCGTGCGGTCGAAGCGAACTTTGAAGTTGCCGCTTTGTTTGGACATGTGTTCCCAATCAAGTCCCACAGGGGGCGTATGAGCTACTCGAACGGAACACCTTGTGTTTTTTTTCTGGTGTGATAGACTATAGACACAGCCCCCGGACTGACTGGTTGGCTGACTGCTTCCTTCAGAGCGGCCTTACCTGTCTACCACCGAAGGACTAGCCAAGGTAGTGAACGCAGTGCGGCTTGACGTTATATATGTGGAGATAGGCACAGCCCCCAGACTGGCTGATCGGCTGACTGGTTCAGTGTTGCCTTGTTATCATCCTAGTATTCAGACGAAGATCTGATAATGTTATATCAGTACAGCACAGCACACTTATACAAAGACATACTTACAAATATCTCGGCAAGTAGTTCGTCTTCGAATCACTTCACTAAAAGGCCGTGCATCGCTCTCAGCGCTCACACTTATACAAAGACATACTTACAAATATCTCGGCAAGTAGTTCGTCTTCGAATCACTTGACTAAAAGGCCGTGCATCGCTCTCAGCGCTCCCACCCGGAACACGCCGGAACACGCCTGTATAAACCCTCCTCTGAGACAACCTTAAGAATCAATATATTTTTTCCGACAAGTCGGGGGAAGGTTTTTAAAAGATATATAAAAAATGATGTTCAAAACTCGAGCCAAAAAATCGAAAAAGAGTAAAAAAATTAGCACTCGCTCACAACTGCATACACGGCGCGCCCACGATCTCGACCGGGCGGCACCCAAAGACACCGCTGTCTGCGGTGTATATATATATATATATATTCGGGTTTATTGGCCACGTCGTGCCTACCCAACTACGACTCATGTCGGCATCTTTAGACGCTGAGGTAATCTGCCCGTTCGGGTTTTCTTCCTTGAAATTCCGACCCACTTCCTATGCTGACGCACTTATTCAAACGACCATCGAGTCAAACCAAATCTCCCTGCCGCGACCGCCGCCTTTCTACACCACTACCTGTTTCTCACCTTGAGCTCCGTCATACATAGGGTTGTACATCTTGCAATGAGGCGCTTAAGCCTCATTATTACGAGGTGTGGGGAAATCTATAGCCTCATTTTCGTATGTTTCGAATAGCCGAATCTTCGATCTCCTTTCCAATGGTGGATGTTTTGTTGACATCCTTTGATTGCCAGGTGGTGTGCATCTACGGCTATTCAGGGTGGTCTAATGTAGTGGATTGCCCTCCGTAGAAGGATATTTTATAGATTCGACGTGCAGCCATGTCATGGTTGAGGTGAAACCACGTGATACTAGATGTCACGCTCACGTCAAGGCCATCATAAATCGGCGATAATGTAGGTGACGATGATGGGACAGGCAGGACGCCCCTCATCTCTCACTACCCTGCACCACCGTGCACTACCCTGCGCCACCCAGCCTAGCCCTGTTATGCCTTGTCTTTTAGCTTTCTATTTAGGGAAATAATGCATAATAAGCTTGGGGCCAAGCCAGCGAGCCATGAGAAGAGACTAATAAAGATACCGGAACCCATGAGGGGCACGCTTTCCAACACCGACCAACCACGTATCCCGCACTCGGAGTACTGTCACACGTGCCCGCACTAATTTCAATAGCAAGACTTAAGTGCCGATGCACAAAATCAAGCGCAAAAAGTTTGTCCCAATACGTCCGTGAACGTGGATTTTGCATGGTATCATATATCACAACACGTTGTTCGTTCGTAGGCTAAAACTATTGTACCCTGCTTGTTCCGCTCATACCACAAAAAGAAAAAAACACAAACGCACCCTCAACTCTTGGGGCTACAGCAGTTACCTATTATTATAAAAATTAAAATACACTCCATCCAGCTGTGAGATCGAAGATTTTGTCGAAACTCGTCTTTGCAAGCTGTGTGTGATACTCCGATCGCGCATATTACGGGTTGTGTGTCCTCATCAAGGATATAGGTCGGCGACTCCCCTTCCAACTACAGTGTAGCTATCAGGGTCAACAGGGTGATGTTAGGCAGTCTGTGCGCGGAAATTATAAAACCCGTTTATGAGGGGGACAAAATCTGACAGCTGTGGAAGGAAATGCATCAGTTTATCAAGTGAATCCTGTAAGTCGAAAAACCGGTGAGGGGAGGGCGCAATTTTTAAGGACGTGGGGGCCTGATTTTGGTCAAAAGGGGGGCGGGAGGGGGGGAGGGGGGGGGAGGGGACGGGTGGGGCAGCTCAATTTGTGCGTGGAAACTTTATTGTAGTGTTTTGCCGTCGAGCATGTTGATTTTGGTCAAAAGGGGGGCGGGAGCGGGGGAGGGGGGGAGGGGACGGGTGGGGCAGCTCAATTTGTGCGTGGAAACTTTATTGTAGTGTTTTGCCGTCGAGCATGTATCACAAAAGACAGTGCAGTACAGAATACAGTGAACTCAGTCCTCAACGCCTCATCATGCTGTGTACGGGTGTGTACGTGTTTTGTTCATCATCACGTTTACTCTCCAGCTCAATTCGTAAGAGGTTTCACCCTCGACGACCTTCTGGAAACGCCGTGCCGTGGTCACAGGTGTCTTCCCTTCCCCCCGGTGCATGCCGCACATGGTAGGTTCACCATCATTCCCAGTTTTCAGCTTTTTATGCTCGTCGATTTTCGTCGTGTGTACTGCTGCTGCTGTGTGCTCGTCTTTACGCGTTCTTCATTGATTGCCCTCTGTCGATCTTCTTCGTGTGTTTTTGTCGCAATCAGCCGATCGATGAGAACGTGACATCGCCAGCACGCAGCCAGCGCAGCACAGAGGGCAATCAACTCTGCGCAAGCACGAAGCTCTTGGCATTATCAAATCGCTACTTGCAGTTGCACAAAACCATGGGCCTCTTCTTTCTGCCCCCTCTACATTTTATTATGTTGTGTTTTTCCTTATTCAGCGAGCGTAGTGGGCGGCGAGCTGCTGTTGTGCGGATGCGTGAGTTTTTTCGTTTTTTTTTCTCACACTATTTCTACTTTCCAGCTTCTGGACAAGCCGTGGTCACAGGTGTCGTCCCTTCTCCCCCCCGGTTCTTGCCTTCAACTTTTATCGCGCACAGGGTTCAGCAATCCCACTGCTCGTCGATTCTTCATCGAGTGTTGCTAACTCACGCTTTATTTAGCGCTTTCCGCAAGTCAATTTGTGCACAAGAAAAAGTCCCAACGAATACGTATAGTAGACTAGATTATACGTGTAGTCTACAAATAGTATAGTACGTATGCACTCGGCGGGGCTCGAACTCACGAAACTGACCTATACGTGTAGTCTAATTATTAATACCAGGCTCGAGGATAACCTGATACGCCACCGGGGCGACCGGTTTTTTTGTGCCAACCCGACCTGATCCTTCTTGGGGATCTCGGATCAGTGCCGGGTCAGGTGTGGTGGAGACAGCCACCCGGAACGTCTTATCACCTTTTTTTTTTTCTTCATCCTCCGGCGGATGGGGAAAAATAAAGCTTTAGTTCGTAGCTCACCACACTTCCACGTATTTTCATACGCGTCGTGTGTCGATTTAACTCACAGTTGCTTTCGCAGCCCAACGCTAGCTGGCGCACCCTTCGGGTCCCAAAATATCACCGTTCACGAGCTGTCGTACGTGCGAAACACTTTTAAAAAGTGGCGTACTTTTTGCGTGCCTGCTACCGCTCTAGTCACATGATTCTGCTTTTTCTATAATTACTGTAGTCTACACCTGTACCATACCGGTCGTACCAAGTACTTTTAAAATGGTACAGCAGTACGCAGTTTCTCCGCAATTTCAAACAGCACGAAGTTGAACTTCAAAACCACAGCGAAAATATACCAGATACAGTGTGTCAGGCACACGGGTATTCCGAGTTGTTTTGTTGTTGTCACATCAACTCGCATAATCAAGTCCGTGGTCACAGGACAGGCTCCAGTCACTCTGGAGCTGAGGAACACCCCAGGGAAAAACACAAACAAACCAAAGGTGGTACACGCATAGACTATATCACAGCTGACGCAATTCATGCCTCCTCCAGAAACATACACAAGAGTGGTACAAGTATCGGGATCCGAGTATACGTAGTACCAGGTATGAGCACGTCATACGATTCATACACTGATGTAATGTAGCGGGTGCATCTGCATCGTGCATATCTAGAGCATGCATCCCGACAACTTCGAAAGTGATGATAGATACTCGTAGCCCCATTCTATTCGTAAAGAGTAAGCAGTGCAAAGCAAGCCATAGCCACCGACCCACCCACCCACCCACCCACGCACCTGAAGCTGGTTGATGTAGAGCGTAGACCACCCTGTCTCATTGGAAGGACTCGAATTGTCCTGGCCAAGGGGGTGACTCCTTAACATGCACGAGGTGCACACGGGAAAAAGCGACCAAAACGTAATCAGCACGGCGGAGCAGCCAGCCACGAAGATCAAAGCCATGCTCGCTGTCGACCTCACGAACCGCAGCGCCGCCAGCGCCGGGCCGCACAGCCAACGTTGCTCGAGACCGGGGCTCGTCGACCCAGGCGGTGGTGATGCTGCTGCTGATGATGATGCTGCTGCTGAGGGGAGGAGCTCAGCAGTCACTGCTGATGATGCTGGGGTCGCTGCTGCTGCAGCTATGTTGAAGGCAAACGGGAATTTTCGGCCGCTCCTTTTTTTCCCTGAGAAATCATCATCACCACCAGCACCAGCACCAGCAGTAGCTGCAGCACCACCAGCAACACTAGCAGCAGCTGCTGCGGCACCAGTACCAGCACCAACAGCACCAGCAGCTACTGCTGCACCACCACCAGCTCCAGCAGTAATCGTTGCAGCACCAGCACCAGCACCAACAGTCCCAGCACAAGCAGCAGAGGCAGCAGCAGGAGAAGAAGCTGCAGCGGCCGGCCAGAAGCTTGCACCTGCTTCCTCGTCCCACGCAGAAGTAGACGGGCGTCTTAGGGGCGTCATCATAGAGCCATCAGTCGCGGAAATAGCAGCTTCTCGGTGTCGGTGCTGTTGCTGTGCGGAGTGTCGTCGTAGAAGCTGCTGTGACGACGAAGAAGCTTCGAGCACATCAACTTTCTTGTGGTTCGTGTTGTTGTTGTAGTAGCAGTGGTAGTAAACGTACGTGTGATCTGGCTCTTCCTTTTTATTATTACTCGCTTCTGCTGTTGGTGCTGACTCTCTACCACTACTGTTAATACTGCTACCACTACTACTGCTGTTGCTGTTGCTGCTGCTGCTACCACTGCTGCTGCTACTGCTGCTGCTCCTTGGGGGAACAAGCAGGGGAGGGCCTCGAGAGGGGCTAGATGTTATCGCAGCGGGAGACGCGAATACAGCAGCAGCAGCAGCAGTCCAGTCGCAAGTAGGCACTCTGTTGCTGCTACCAATCTCAGTCCCCCCATTTGACTTTTGGGTCGCCCTCGGCTTTGCTCGTCGTCTAGAATCCATCATGTCAATAAATATGCCTCTCAGCAGAGTCCGCTGCGGCTGCTGCTGGTGGTGGTAATGAGCCAGCCGAAAGTGCTAACGTAGTTCTCGCGAAGTCTTTCTCCGTCCCCCGGATGGCTGTTGTGCAGCAGTGCTGCTGTGCGCGTGCGTGTCCGAGCTCGTGAGGGGCTGACTGCCTGCCTGCTGTACGCGGAAGAAGTTACGCGGGCTGTCGCGGCACAATGGCGTTCGTTGCGGGTTCAACGAATGCGGAAGGAAAAATCCATGTACGAAATCTACGTGAAACATTACGTAAAAAGGGTTTTCAGTACGTTTTTACTGGTTTTATTAGCCGGCAGCTTGCTTGCTTTGCGGAGATCGCGCTCGTAGATGCTGACTTTTATATTTCTCAATTATTCTTGGCCAATGAGGAAGCTCGAAAAGCTCTAGCACTTTCACTTATTTAAAACGTCTGACCTACTATAATACGTATCTATCACTACGCATACGCACGACAGGCGCAAGTTAATTGGAAAAAAGAAACAAAGAAAAGAAAAGAAGATAAAGGAAAGAAGGAAAGAAAAGACAAGGCAGCGAGAAAAGGAAAAAGGAAAAGAAGTAAAAGAAAAGACAAGCAGGAAAAAGCAAGAAAAGACAAGAAGAGCAAGCAAGGAAAGGAAAAGAGAAAAAAAATGTCATACTATTATTATTGTAGTAGCAGACCCTAGGAACTGACTAAAGACGGCATTTGGCTCATGGAGGGTATCGAGTGCATCATCAATGGCACTGGGGAGAGAACGCAACATGGCGAAGAAGTCAGGGCGATCTTACGCTGTCTTGTGACGGTCATTGGAAGGCCCACAAATTCCGAGACGATGATGGCCAGACCCAGACTTCAGTCTCTTGGGCATGACGCCCCCCCTTCCCCCCCCCATCATGTCACACCACAGCAGCAGCATGGAAAAATATTATTTTCGGTTTTGGGACGGCAGAAACAAGAAAAAATATTATTCATAACTAATTTTCCAGGACGTCAGCCGTGAGTTCGACGAATTTCAGGTCAATACTCATCTTTGCAAGCTGCGTTGCTTTATTTGTGGTGCGTGGCGGCGGGCACGCTGAAAGTACCATTTATTAATAGAGAGAGCTGTATAACGACTAATTAGTAACTAACCGGTAGGTGTCGTGCCATTCGCCCGGTATTCAGCTAACAGAGTGATGGCTTCAGTCCGCAAGTCGGCTGGCGAAGATCCAGCCACAGCCGACTTGCCGACTCGAGTCAGGCGCGCGAAGCGAGCCAAAAATTAACTTCCCCCGGCCGAAGAAACCCCGCCCAAAAGGGAGGGCATGATGAATACGAAGTATATCAATAAATAATAAATATCCTCTTCGTAAAAGACTTGAGTATGAAAACCCAATAAAGTCAGATAGTCGGCACCTCCGGAAAACGACGACTACATTAAATGTATAACTTATTTAGTCCTGCTAATAATAACAAGAAGAGCGGCGGCGGTCGAGCAAACGACGGCGGGCGAGCAAGCAAGCGGGCGGCAGCGGGCGAGCGACGTTGGCGACCAAAGGCCGCCCGAGGGACGGCGGCGGCGGCGGCGGGGCGGCGGCGGACGAGCGACGGCGGCCGGGCGAAGTCCTCCTGTAAAACTTAGTTGGCGACTTAATTAAGTCGTGCCGACTCTGCAATAATTAATGTATGTATGGTTCATACGACGAGGGTACTGATATAATGTGGTACATATACAGAAGAACACACAGACTACTGTGTAGTACGACAAGTGATCAGGACCAAATATTAAAATTTCATAAAAATTATTCTTACGACGCCAGCTGTGAGTTCGACGAATTTCGGGTCGATATACTCATCTTTGCAAGCTGCGCACAACATCAATCGCCCGTCTTTTAGTAAGTTTCATAAATCAAAACGTCATATATATAATATGACACTGTATTATGTTACCTATCATGTATGGTCTAACCAAGCAACCATTATTATGGTCATTAAAAAAGGTGCAAAATGGTTCCTACCTGGTAAATATACCAGTATTACTAGTTAGTGGTAGCTTTTTTTTGTACAATATCTAGGTTTTGGTCGTTATCGGAGGCCCTGAATACTATGTATGGTCCCCGATCCCCCGTAGAGAATGCCAGGTATTCGCGAGCGAAAAAGCCGTTCTCGGAGCTCGCTCGTGGCTTGAAGTGGCTCTGCTTCTTATACAACCCTAAATATCTCAACCGGCGTGTGAACACCACACATCTACTATTATACAACAAGTAGGATTATGCCGTCCGTCTTTTTTTTTCCATGTACGAGCAGCAGCAGTATATTCTGTCTTTAATAGCGGCGTCTGTCACTAATCAGCACGCTTCAACATAGCTCGGGCGCATTACGCAACCCCCCTTCCGCCCACCCTCTTCCCACCCCCCGCCCTACGACAGTAGAGTCCGACACAAAACGAAAGCAGAAAGGGAGAAGACAGCTGGCACACGCAAAAGTCGCGACTGTGTCATTTTATAAATATCATTTTTCTCCGCGATGAGCACTCGCCCCGTGCAAGGCGCGGCGCGCGAGTCAAAAACATCGTGCGCCGTTCGTTGACCTTGTGCTTACCGACAAATCATCCGATCTGCCTCTCGCTCTTCGTACGCGAGAAAAGTCAAGTCGTGCAGGCTGGCAAAGGGGCCATACCTATACGCCCCCCCCCCCCTCCTGCGCCCCCGCCCCCATCCCCCTCGTACCCCAACCCCTCACCCCCCAACATTCCAAACCCCCAACCCCCCCAACCCCATCCCCAAGTCCCACCCCTCGCCTCCGCCCCGCCCATTCCCTGGCATCACAACCCCCCTCCACCCCGAAATAAAAACAGCCAACAAACACGAAAGTCGACGCCTTCATGCGCCACAACCATACCGACATGCACGCGCGTGTCAACACGAAGACCCAACCTCGGGAGTACCACGCGCGAGGCTGCCAGCCGCGGAAACAGCCACCGTAGCACCGCCACCGCAACCCGCATTCGGCCACCCGCATTTCTAATATTATGGCATGTGCGCCTCCCAGCATTCACACCCACGCCCACATCCGCATCCACATCCGCATCAACACCCGCATCTGCACCTGCGTCTAACAGACTCCTCCGGCGCATTCGCACCCGCATTTCGCGTCCGCCTTGAGCATCTGCGCCCACATCCGCATATCCGCATCCACATATCGGCATCCGCGTCTGCATCCGTGTCCGACATCCGAGGCATCCGAACCCCGAGACATTCGAAATCCGGGGCATCTGCCTCAGCGTCTGCATCCGCATCCGCATCCGCATCAGCATTCCGCAGCCCCCCTACGAAATAGAGGCATCCGTATCCACATTGGCGTCTGCGTCTCCGCAGTCGCATACGCTGGAGCATCCACATCTGCACCCTCATTCCGCATCCGCCGGCACCCGCATCTGGACCCGCACCGCATTCCGCGCGGGCTGGAATATCCGCACCCGCATCCGCATCAGAAATCCACATCCGAAATCCGCATGTAAAGTCCGCATATAGAAATCCGAGGAATCCGCATCCTAAAGTCCGTATATAAAAATCCGAGGAATCCGCATCCACATCCGGATCCGCATTATAAATCCGAGGCCATCTGCATCCGCATCCAAAATCTGAGGGATCGTCATCCGCGACGGAATCCGTCGGGGCACCGACCGCATGCACACACATGCACATGGGCCGACAAATCCGCGCCCGCACCCATACCTGCACCCTGTGGCACCTCCGCGCCCGCATCCGCATGCGCATCCCAAATCTGCATCCCAAATACCGCATCGGAAATCAGAGGGCACTCGCATCTACATCCAGAATCCGAGGCATCCGCGCATCCGCGCATGCAGCCGCATTCGAATCAGCGTGCGCATCGGCAATGACATCCGCCGGCGCATCCACGCCCACATCTGCATGAGCAGGCGCACCCGTGTTGCGCGTCCGCTGGCACATTCGCGCCCGCACCTGCATGCCCGCTCAAAACCAGAATCCGATATCCGAGGCATCCTCATCCGCATCTGCATGCTCATGAAAAATCCGCATCCAAAACCCGGGACACCCGCATCCGCATCGCAAAGTCCGAGACATCCGCATCCGCATCCGCATCCGAAATCCGCATCCAAAATCCGTGGCGGCATCCGCATCGATTAATCCGAGGCATCTGCATCCGCAGCATCCGCAGCATCCACAGCATCTCCGCATCCGCGATAGCATCCCCACCTGCCTCCCACACAATCCACACCTCCCACACAATCCGCACCTCCAACACAATCCGCATCCGCATGGGCAGCCGCGCCCGCCTCCCGCATCAGCCGGGGCAACCGCAGTCCGCATCCGCCAGCTCATTCGCACCCACAGGCACACCCACACCCGCATCTGCATCAGCATCTTCGCCCGCACCAAAGTGGGCAGCCGCATCCAAAATCTGCATCCGAAACCCGAAATCCAAGGCATCCGCGTCCGCATCTGCATCCGAATCTGCCTCCGCATCCGCGTTTGCATCCGCCAAAAATTCTGAGCCCGCAGCCAAAGCCGAAGTCATAGCCAGAGCCAACGCCAACGCCAAAGAAAACCGAACACCAAAATTCCACAGCCGCGTCCGAAAGCAGCCGAAGGCAACGGAGGGGGGCATCTATCTACTTCTTCGCGAACATGACCATATCGCGCTTGCTGTTGACCAGGGAGCCGTCGTCTCTCCGGGCCCCCACTGCCGCCTGCGCCGCGTTGTGCTTCATCAGCTGCTGCGGCACATGGGACTCCGTTGATTGGAGGTACTCCTGAGAAACAAGCAAAAACAAGGCAGGTGTAGAGGCGCAGGCAGGGCGCGAGGGGGAGGGGGGGGGGGAGTTAGGGGAGGGGGCTGGGGGGGGGGGGGACATGCACGCGAGACACGCAGCCAAGGGTATCACAGGCGGTAAGATGAATCACCTCGTGTCAAGCGATAGGCATCTGCACCGATTTCTTAACGGTAGCCGTTGACCCTTGGCTCCATATGCTCATTCCTTTGAGGCTTTTTCTCTCGTGTACATCACGTCACTGTGTATTGGCGAAGCACAGGAGCAAAACTCAAAAAAGAAGAAAGTTTATTTTACAAAAAAATAAAAGTACACTCCATCCAGCTGTGAGATCGAAGATTTCATCGAAACTCTCATCATTGCAAGCTGTGTGTGATGCTCCGATCGCGCGTATTGCTGGGTGTGTGTCCTCAGTAAGGACATAGGTCGGCGACTCCTCTCAGAACTACAGTGTTGTAGCTTGTACCACAGGGTCGACAGGGTGATGTGAATCACTCTGTGCGCGGAAATTATAAAAGCCGTTTTTGAGGGGGACAAAATCTGACGGCTGCGGAAGGAAATGCATCAGTTCATCAAGTATATCCTGTAAGTCGTATAACCGGTGAGGGGAGGACGGAGTTTTTAAGGGGAGGGGGCAGGAGGGGGGGGAGGGGGGGCGTTGAAAAGGAGGGGGGGGGGGGAGGGCTGGGGGGGGGGGGGAGGGGGGGGGGCAGGAGGGGGGGGGGAGGGGGGCAGGAGGGGGGGAGCGGGGGCGAGGGGGGGGGCGTTGAAAAGGAGGGGGTGGGGAGGGAGGGCAAATATATATTTGCGTGGAAACTATAAAGTCCGTTTCTTAGTGGGGGCAAAATCTGACGGCTAGCGGGTGGAAGGCATCCGTTATCATGTATATCCTGCAAATGGCGTAAACCGCTGAGGGGAACGGCGGGAGTTTTGAGGAGGGGGGAGGGAGGGGGGGGGGGGGGGCGGGGGGGGTGTACTCAGTTTGTGCATGGCCGTAGTCGTATGAGCATAGACCCTCGCATCCCTACTATGCCGGGACGGAGCACGTCGGGTTTTCACCAACCAGGCAGACATTGCTTGCACCAAGCGCGAAGCACCGTGAGGTGTTCGGCGAGTCGCATGAAAGGTGAACTGCATCCTTCCAAGAACCGCTCATAAGACGAACTTCGGCACCTTGTGCCTACTTGCTTATGGATGACAGCGCCAATGAGTTGCTGTGTTTTCTGGTGTGGCCACTCCAGAGACAGCAACGGGCATTATTATGTAACTGCCTCGTGGGTGCCTTACCATATTCACACTACGTGATGCGATCATTCCTCTTGTGCGGAGTTAACGTTTTCCACCCCGCACAATATGACCTACTCGATAACCATCCTGATGACCGCCAAAAAGAAAAAAAAAACATCATGGTTGTCTAGCTCACGCAGTGATTGGCATGTTTTACAGCGTCGTTGCCAACCAACAAGGAGGGGTGGGGGAGTGGAGAGTGATTCCATCCGCTTTAGGTCGCATAAATGTATACCAGGCAGAAGCTTGCTGTACGAGTGGTACTAAATCTAGGCGATGGTGAAGGTGGCGGGGAAGGGGGTGGCAGGGGGAAAGGTAATTCGAACTTGAAGACCATATATTGAATTCGAGCTACCGCACGGATATATAGGTGATATCACCGGGGGCGGGGGGGGGGGGGGGGGGGGGGGGGGGGGGAGAAGTCTCCCCGTGCTTTGTCTTTATCGTTTTTATCTACTGGTTCCGAAACGCCTAACGACTAAAGATCATGTCATACATCATACTAAAAGGTGGCCGAAATCACTTGGCGAAACTGAGGAAATGCACTCATAACCCGGAATGAGCAAGGTGGCTAAGACGGCTTCCCCCGACAACGCGGCCACAAAAACTGACCCGCCACACCACACCGCCTTCCTGGGGGAACGTCTACTCCGTGGCACTTCTTTCCCACAACTGCTGTACAAGTTGTTCTTGTTGCTAGATATACAGACGCCACAATTTTCCGATGGTTTTGAGAGTTAAGGATCCCCCCCGTCATTCAAAAAACATTTTCGCCAAAAAAAGGTACACCTTAATATGGCGTATTTCCGATGATTGAGGGTTTAGGATTCCCCCCGTCATTCAGAAAACATTTTCGCCGAAAAAAGGTATACCTCTATATCGTAGCACGCGTCTGTTTTTTTTTTCCTGGGAATCCTCACTCAAGAAGCTCCATATACCAGATACATATCACCGAAAAACTACTTTGGAGAACGCCGAAAATGCAATCCGATGGAGACTGCTGCCTCTACCGCAGCATGCTTCCACACGATCGAACAAATTTGTCAAGAGCCTGCCAAAAACTGATTCGGAGAAAAAAAAAAATCTGCTTCGTACGACGTAGTAATCGGATGACGAAATTCCATTGGATTCGTACGAGGTATACAACGAGAATCACGCAAAAAAGCAACCTATTTTTTCCGACGATAGTCATTCAGAAAACAAGATAGCCAAAAAAAGGCATACCTCTATCGTAGCACACGTCGAAACAAAAAAATAAAAAAAATAATGGCTTAAAAAAAAGAAAAACGCTCCCGCTACCGTAGCCCCTACGATGTCTCTCGAACGTCACGCTTCGGGCGGAGTACGTATAGATAGGGACGCAGCTCGCGCTGTCGCTACCACGGGAAGCGAAGGACACGCCGGCTAGCGCTGGATTGCGAATACAATGTAGTTGAAGCAGCACACGACATGCACGAAAATACGCTCGCAAGTCTGGTGAGCTCAAGCTTTTTTTATTTTTCCCCATCCGCGGGAGGGTTTTAAAAGGGCTAAAAAGTACAAAAAGTACAGAGCTCCTCAAGGGAAGAAAGAAGAGTCTCAAAAACAAAAACAGCGCGCCCCCACCCTGACCATCGCATGCGGCCGTTCTCACCTTGAGGCCAAACATAATCTCCTCGTCGTGCTCTGTGAGGAAGGATGTTGCTATCCCGTCCTTGCCCGCCCGACCCGTACGTCCGATGCGGTGGCAGTAAGAATCGATCTTAGCCGGCAGCTCGTAATTGATCACCTCCTGGAGTGGAGATGGTAAAAACATAGAAACAGCAGCGGGGTGGGAGGGGAGGGAGGGAGGGAAGGGAGCGGCTGGAGGGTCAGTCGTATGTAGAACAAAAATAAACAAAGCAGAGACGGGTGCCCCTTCCCCCGCCTCCTATGCTTCTTCTGACCTCAACACGAAACACAGATTAAAAAAACCATCAAACCCATCCAAAGACTGGTGAACCACAGCTCTGCTCTCCCCCCCCCCCCCCCCGCACTAGTCAATGGCCAAACGGCCAAGGCAAGCAACAAATGATAATGCCGCTCCCCCTCCCTTCGCCCCCCTTGCATGTACCAGGTGTGTCAGTTCACCGACTTTTAGATCTCCGGAAGGCCTAAACGTGAAACAATCACCAAACCCACAGACAAATCCACGGCAACGAATCAAGAAAGACGCCACATTGCGCGTGAACCACGGCTCTGCCTCGCCGCTCGCCCCCCCCGCCCTCCTCCTTCCCTCGTGTTTCCACGAACCTTAACGTATTGAGCGGTCTAACCTGCCCAAACAATAAGATACTATTAATAGTACTCAAGTATCGCTCTGCCCCCCCCCCCCCCCCCCCCCCCCCCTGCCCTTGTGTTTTTATATCACCGACCTTAACGTCTGGAATGTCCAACCCACGTGCAGCAACGTCCGTGGCAACGAGGACCGTGTACACGCCGTCGCGGAAGCTCTCGAGGTTTTCCTCTCGTTGGTCCTGCAGCACATCACAGCATTAGCACAGCATTAGCACGGCATTAGTACAGAAAGTCGTGGCATCAAATAACGCCACGTAAAACAGAATAGCATATAGAACAGCACATGATTAGCACAGCATAGCTGGACGTAGCGCGGCATAGCAAGGCAAAGCACAGCGTGTAACAGCACCATAATAGCACAGCATTAGACCAGCATAGCCCAGCATAGCCCAGCAAAGCACAGCATAGCACAGCATAGCACAGCATAGCACAGCATAGCACAGCATAGCACAGCACATAACAGGATTGCATCGCAACAGGTACAACATAGCCCAGCACAGCATTGGCACAGCATAGCAAAGCATAGCATAACACAACGCATAATAGGGTACCATATTACAACCACAGCCACAGCATTAGCATAGCGCTAGCACAGCACAGCAACGCATAGCACACCATAACACAGCACAGCCACTAGCAAAGCATAGCGCAGCATAGCGTAACAGCACAGCCATCAGCACAGAATGGCAAAACAGAGCACAGCATGGCACAACACAGCACAGCATAGGACACCGCGAAGTACAGCACAGCAGTCCAAAAGGCAAAGGCCAACAGTGAGCCACACACAGACAGCACACATCAGCATATACGGCACATTGCTCACGAGCAAGACGAAACCAACCCTGCCCGATCACATCAAACTTCAGCGAACAATACTTACCGCCCAACATCTCCTTTTCGTTATCAACCTGTTTCAGATACGTCAGCCGTCGTTAGCTCGACCAACCGAGTGATCGACACTCAACTTCGTTTTGCTGCGTGACACTTCGGCGGCGCGTTCTAAACAAAACTTTTTTTTGTATCTATTTTGTAACATGAGTTATCCCACGCTAGGCGTGCAGTAAAAGTTTCTAAGAAATTTCCGAGCTCCTAACACGAGGAGCAGCTCAACTTTTCACCCGAAACATGCCTTCGAAGGCATTCATTCGTTCGCGCAATCCGACCAACAATTTCTATGCGCTCCGGGCAATCCTGAAACATAACAATAAAATTATCATACCAGCCGGTAGTGGGAACAGCTCACGATATCGCTACAGTGGGAACCGAAGGACACGCCAGTTACCGCTGGATTGCGAAGGCAATTGAGTTAAATCGACACACGACGTGTATGAAAATACGTGGAAGTGTGGTGAGATCGAGCTTTATTTTACCCCATCCGCCGGAGGATAAACGGCAACAACAACAACAACAACAACAACAACAACAACAACAACAACAACAACCGGTAGTGTCACACTTGAGGATCTCAACCAATCAGAAGGTCAGAAACGTTTCGCCCCAAAACTGCAAACCCTACGGCGGGATAACTCACATATAGAAGGAGGGCACCTTACCGCTTCTTCAACAACATGGTTGACACACTCTTCAAATTTATATGCCCTAACTCCAACCCAATGAAACGCAGCCAACCATTGTACGGTGGAACCCCTTCGTCTCGTACAGTGTGCGTCAACCATGTCGTCGAAAAAGTGGTAAGCTCTACTGTATAGAAGGGGAACAGGGACACGGTTGGCAGAGCGCCATAGCAGAGGTACTACTCATTTAGGGCAGGGCATTCGATGTATAAATCGGAACGGCGGCTATCTACGCTATATAGTCCGAGGGCAAGCATAATAACGATAACGCATATATACATTAATACACGGGAGTCGCCGACATGTATCCATGTTTTTCTATATTTTTAGGCGGATGCATGAATTGCTTCAGTTGTGATATCATATATACGTGTGCATATACCACCTTTAGTTTTGTTTGTTTCATGTTTTTCCCCTGGGATATTATTTCACTCCAGAGTGACTGGAGCCTGTCCTGTGACCACCACAGACTTGATATTATACGAGCTAATGCGAGAACAGCAACAACAACAACAATCCTTGACAAGGACACACACACCAGTGACACGCGCGCGCGATCGGAGTACCACACACAGCTTGCAAAGACGAGTTTATTTCTTACCAACAATCTTCGATCTCACAGCTGTACGTAATGTATTTATTTATTTTTGCAATACAAGACAATCAACACCATAAAATCTCGCCTGGCTCTTGCCGCCGTGAAGTACTCCCGCCGCGAAGCCGGCCTGCTCCAGCTGGCGCCCGAGGATGTCCGCGCTCTTCTTCGTGTTGATGAACACCAGCACCTT
Source organism: Undaria pinnatifida (assembly GCA_012845835.1). Classification (NCBI taxonomy): domain Eukaryota; class Phaeophyceae; order Laminariales; family Alariaceae; genus Undaria; species Undaria pinnatifida. Next base: position 4,242,275 of record JABAKD010000012.1, on the reverse strand, counting down.
TTTGCATTAAAATTCACAACAACGAAAAGAGACCAAAGGAAAAAAAAAAAAAACAGGGCGGCCAGTTGGTCAACCGCTTTCCTCGTCTTGATGAACACCAGTACCTTTTCAGCATAAAGAAAAAAAAAAACGAAACCAACGCTACGGTAGTGGTGTTATGCCGTTTTACCCCCTTTTGACCACTTTTGGGCCCCCATTTTTTCCTTCAGCGGCTCGGTGTCACCCACCCGCGCGAGTGACCCCCCCCCCCCCCCTCCCCCCCCTCCCCCCTCCCCCCTCCCCCCCCCCCTCCCCCCCCCCTCCCCCCCCCCCCCCCCCCTCCCCCCCCCCCCCCCCTGCCCCCCCCCCCCCCCCCTGTTCCGTGCTGTACAACATTCTCGAAATTATACGAAAAGGAATGGTTAGCTGCTCTGGAACAGAAAAACCGCCGAACGTGTTTTTGTCAGTGAATCACGGAGTCACTCGCGCAACTGGCTTAGACCTGGCGGTGAAATTGGGGGTACCGCCCCCGACCGTAGCCTTGATCACGAGCAAGGCTACGGTAGGAGGGGCTAGCCAAAAAGCCTTCCTCGTCTTCATGAACACCAGTACCTTTTGCAAAAAAAAAATAACACCAACCAACGCGATTTCTTCGTCTTCATGAACACCAGTACCTTTTGCGTAAAAATCAACCAAAACCAAAACGATTTCCTCGTCTTCATGAACACCAGTACCTTTTGCAAAAAAAAAATAACACCAACCAACGCGATTTCTTCGTCTTCATGAACACCAGTACCTTTTGCGTAAAAATCAACCAAAACCAAAACGATTTCTTCGTCTTCATGAACACCAGTACCTTTTGAAAAAAAGTTAACACAAACCAAAACGATTTCTTCGTCTTCATGAACACCAGTACCTTCTGCATGAAAAAATTAACACAAAGCAAAACGATTTCTTCGTCTTCATGAACACCAGTACCTTTTGAAAAAAAGTTAACACAAACCAAAACGATTTCTTCGTCTTCATGAACACCAGTACCTTCTGCATGAAAAAATTAACACAAAACAAAACGATTTCTTCGTCTTCATGAACACCAGTACCTTTTGAATAACAAAATTAACACGACCCAAAACGAAAAAGAGACCACGAGTAAAAACAGAGCCCCGCACGGTAATAATCAAAAGCGTTATTCGTGTTGATCATGATACCGTCACATCACCAGCACCTCTTCTTGAAACTCAACCAGAGACCAAAACACAGAGATACACATTATTGTGTTTATTCAACCATTTTACCCCAGTGATGTCAGCAGAGGGCAGTCATCGGTTTTTTTGTTTATTTTCTCTTCTTTTTTTCTTTTTTTCGTACACTTCTACTTGTCCAGCCTCTGAACAAGCCGTGGTCACAGGTGTCGCCCCTTCTTCCCCCCCCCGGTTCTTGCCTTCAATTTTTATTGCCCACAAGGTTCAGCAATCCCACTGCTCGTCGATTTTTCATCGAGTGTTGCTAACTCACGCTCTCGCGCTTTTCGCAAGTCAATTTGTGCAGAAGAAAAAGTTCCCACGAATTTATACGAGTATGCACTCGGGAGAGGTTCCAACTCACGAAACTGACCTATACCAGGCGGTATATTTCGTATGGGTTAAGGTCAAGGTTAAGATTTAGGGTTAGTTCCATCTATGGTGCAAAGCACAATAATGTTGGACACACCCAAAACAGGGTGTCAAAAACTTCGGGTTGGTGGTCGATGGACACCAGCATTTTTTTTTTTTCATACCTCAAGTCAACAACAAATAAGTGGAACCACGGGTAACAAAAAGTTGTGGTCACGAACACCGGTACCGTCGGATGTACAAAATCAAACATCCAAGAGATGAGACGAAAAAACAGCGGTCAAAAAAACTTCGCGTTGATCATCACCACCAGCACCTACTGCCTAAAAGCAACCACAAGAGACACGGTCAAAAAAACTTCGCGTTGATCATCACCACCAGCACCTACTGCCTAAAAGCAAACACAAGAGACACGGTCAAAAAAAACTTCGCGGTGACTATCACCGCCAGCACCTACTGCCTGGAAGCAACCACAAGAGACAGGGGGGGAGGGCAGATCGTAGTGGAAAAGCAGGGAGCGGTAGAAAAATCTGCAAAAGAAGACGCGCGTGCCACGAAAGGAGTGTTAAGGTGTACCACTTTTTGGCTGGAACTTTTTCTGAATGACGGGGGGGGCTCCTTAACGCCTTCACTACTGGAAACCCACTTTGGGGACAAAGTTACTTGAAGTTAGTATAGGGAGGAGTTTGGGGCCTCTGAAGGGGTTAAACCGAAATCGTCGGAAAGTTTCGTTCTTATTTTTCGGATTTTTTGTGTCGTTGGTTTTGTTTTGTTTTTTTCCTTTTTTTCTCTCACTTTAACTTTCCAGCTTCTGGACAAGCCGTGGTCATAGGTGTCGTCCCTTCTTCCCCCCGGTTCTTGCCTTCAATTTTTTATCGCGCATAGGGTTCAGCAAACCCACTGCTCGTCGATTTTTCATCGAGTGTTGCTAACTCACGCTCTCGCGCTTTCCGCGAGTCAATTTGTGCAGAAGAAAAAGTTCCCACGAATTTATACGAGTATGCACTCGGGAGAGGTTCGAGCTCACGAAACTGACCTATACCACGCTCGAGGATAACCTGATACGCCACTGGGTATATACATACCCTTACCCTATATACCCTTACCCTATAACCCTAGGCTATGATATTTTTCGTCTAACAAACAAACAAAAAAAAAAAATCCCTCGTAATTTTTGGGCTAAGAAGGGTTGAGAAAGGTCAAGAAGGGTACAGAGCTCCTCAAGTGAGTAGCACTAGAAAAAAAAAAAAAAAAAAAAACGTCGGATGTGAGTACGAACGACTGAATGGTTGAAACGCAACTTTGCAAGCTGCGTGGTACATACATCTATATTTCGCTGATACATAGTAGTTTGCACAAAAATCACGGAAGGTCGTTCGCGCGATTTTGTATACTTTATCCTAATGAAAGATGTGGGTCGGTGACTCACTCCCCTGGAAGTTGTGAGGGTCAACAACAACAGGACCATTTCCCATAATAATAATTCTGTGCACTGATACTATAAAACCCACATGGAGGGTAGTAAAAAAGAAAAAATGGTTGGTGCGCCTTCACCGCGTAGCAAGCGTCAAAAAAACGGCTGAAAACAGCCAAAAATTGCTCAAAATGGGGAGGAAAAAAAAAATGGGAAAAACAGGGGCGAAAAACCGGAGAACGTGGAAGACATTGGGAGAAAAAAAAAAAAAAAAAAAAAAAAAAACTGTGACAACAATGTGAACATTGCACAGGAGAAACGATGCATTTACGGTAACAGACGAAAACACGGCCAAACACCAAAACACAAACACAAACAACACACAAAATCTTGAGTAACAAAAAAAACGCCTTCCCCCTCCCCCCCCTCCCCCCCCTCCCGCAAGAAAACAGCACCAAAAAAATAAACACAGATAGGATGGATAAAAAGAAAAAGCGATTCCCAATGTAATCTAACCGCAAGAGCCCCCCCCCCCCCCCTTTCCCCGCCTCTATATTCCTCACCCTATCCTCCTTGTCGTGGCCGCGAAGGAGTTCAACCACCTTGGTTTTCTTCTGCGCTTCCGTCATCCACAGCACGCGCTGATCGATGCGTCTGTTCTTGCCCGTGTCTTCATCGCCGATCTGCTCCGGAATTATTACAAACGTCAACAAACAAAACATTAAGAGTTGAAGGTTGCAGGGACATGGGGAGTTCACAAGGTTTCAGAATTTTAGTATTTCACCTACTGTAGGATAAAATATACTGCGTTCCTCTTTCGCAAAAGTCAATGAATGAGTTACCAATCCGTCCTTCTATTATCATCGCGCCCCTCCTTTGCAAAAACAGATAATGAATCAATTACCAATCCCCCCTTCTGCCGATATATGATTGCGTCCCTCCTTTGCTAAATGAGAAAACTACAACCAGCACCCCCCCCATTATTTAATTCACATGTATGCATCGGCTGTGCCATAGGATTCTTAGAGCTTTCGGAGGGGTAGGGGTGGTGTTTATTCTTGCCCGTATCTTCGAAAGTAGATCTGCTCCGCAAGTCAAAAATGTGCCAGAGGTATCGTAAGGTTTTAGAGTTTTGGGACCATACTGGGTAGAGTATTATATATTACAGTAGAATTTATGTATTTCAACTATTTCAAATGCGTCAGCTGTCAGTTAGACCAGTTGAGTGGTCGGTCATAATTGGAAGCTGCGTGAGATACTTCCGCCGCGCGTTTGTGCTGCCGTGCGTGCAACAAAATCTTAGCGACAGAATACAACATGAAAACTGCTTGCCCTCTACTACTACTTGCTCCGCCACGCGGCTGTATGTAGTCAAGCTGTAGAAAAAAAACACACACACACGCTTGTAGCTTCTGTTCCTTCGCGCGCACAAAGTTCAAAAGAGAACCCGAAGACAAAAAATAGACAAAAAAAGATTAAAAACAAACAGCACCACACACAAAAAAAGGGGGGGGGCGGGGGGAGCACAAACACAAACATAAAAAGTTTCTGCAGCTTCTTCTCTTTGCGAACACAAAAAAGAAGCAAGAAGATTTTATAGACTAAACAAAAAGCAAAAAAGGTAAAACAACAAAACGAAAACGGCGAAAAAACAAAAAGAGGTTACCTGCACGATAGCAGGATGTCGCAGGTATTTCTTGGCCATCTTCTCCACCGCGGGAGGCATCGTAGCGCTGAACATAGCCGTTACACGCACCTGAAACGGCAAAACAATCGAAACGCAACAAACGAACACGAAGTGAAACGGCCAGAGTATCGAAACGCAACAGACGAAGACGGCGATCAAACGGTTGTATTAAGTTGTGCAGGGTAAAGCGGGATTAAAGCAAGATACTGCTGCAATACATCACATCTGCACATAGCCAGCTGACCAGTGGGAATGCTGAACCCTATCCGTGATAAAAATGAACTCAAGTACCAGGGGGGAAGAAGGGAAGACACCTATCACCACAACATGTCCAGAAGGTCGCTGAGGGCTAAAAGCTCTTACGGGTTGATCTGGAGAGATAAATTGATGATTAAACATATATATATGTGTGTTTTCATTTTTTATTATATACTATACGTATCCGCTACACCTGAAACCAGAGAAACGAAACGAAACAACGAAAACCATTGATACGACAAAACGGACGGTTGTCGCTCAACGGGCAAAGGAGTGGGTTTAAGTATAAGGATTGCGACCGAATGCGAGCTGCTAATATCAACTGCGACAAATGCTAGCTTCCGCTTTCGAGATCGCCGAAGACTGCCTTTTGATAAGTTTTCGGTGCGCCGCCGGTCACAGCCAGTCAGGATCGGTTACTTTTTATCAAAAATCACAGCGGAGCAACGACCCCTAAAAAAACACAGTTGCGGCACAGCGGAGCAACAACCGAACACATACTATTGCACACCTCTAACAGATCATACAGATCATAAAGATCATACAGATCATACAGATCATACAGATCATACAGATCATACAGATCATACAGATTCTATACATACAATCTACAGCAGATCATGTATCTGCCGCTCAGACATGTTGTGCAGAATCTGCAACTAGAGAGTACACATCCGATCTTGGAAATGTTGTGCTTGATCAAGCAGATCGTACGGCTCCCACCCGCTACCATGAGCTATAGACCGCACAGATCTTATCTGAAACATCTATAGCAGGTCATCAGGTGGGGATCGACGATCTGTCCGCCGTGTGAAAGTATCATACTGGACGCGTGCAACGACAGGGTGGTGGCCACTGTGGCAGAAAGAGGGTCAGCAGACATACATACCCCGAAGCAACACGCCACCTCGATCACGGGAAACCCGTCATTGGGGGGCGAGTCAAGGCCTCTTTTTACCAAAATTTACAACATGTTTAGCGCTGTTTCGGACGCGTCAAGGTCCGTTTTTTCCTTAACATATCGGTTATCTGTCCGACGCTTGAAAACATTTGCGGAAACATCATCAGCACATCAGCGCAGACAAGTCAACACGGCAGGAGTCATCAACACGGCACCGGTCAGCATGGCAGCAGCAGCGGGCAGAAGGCAGCACGGCAGCAGGCAGCAGACCAGCCGCGCCACCCAGCCATGAGTCGCGGATGGGAAAGCAGGTGGCCGTTGAAGGAACGTTATCCGATAAATTTTGCTTTCTTAAAAGATCCTTGGCGCTTCTTCGTAACCTCCTTGACCTTCTCCTTGTGCTTGTACGCCCCGAAAATACCTAATCAAAACAACTACCCCCTCTATTATGTATGGTTCAGTAACGGGAGAACCTCAAAACCCCTCATACCCGATACTATAAAGTGGGAGCATCGAAGACCCTTGACTTTTTTTACGCTCGCAACTCCGTCAATTCAAATAATTTTCGCATCGAAACAAAATTAACGGTGGTCTGCATGCTCAATTGCCACAAGATGTTCGCAGAGGCCACCTCGATTTCGAGCATACGGTATAAATTTCGGGGGGGGGGTTGCGGAGATTTTCCAAGGCTTTTCTCCGGGAGAGGGGATGAAAAAAAAACGTTTATTTCGACACCTACACTCGAGATATGCCTCCTTTGCGGTTTTCTCGCGTTGACGCGGGCGGGGTTTGAGTAGACGAAAGCTGTGGCATGTTTGTTTCGAGCGTGCGGGTTTCAACGAGCTTGTATGGCGTTTTTAGTGGGGAGGTAGGGGGCAAGAATTTGCTGTTTTTAATTATTTTCGGCCACAGCCCGTATAGGGGATAGGGGATGATTCAGGCGCCATAAAAAAACTGTGCTGCCTACGTAGCTTTCCATCTTTGGAGCCTTATTCGACATAGTGGTGAGGTGTGGAAGTTCAAGTGCAGTTAACTGCCTTCTGCAGCGACGGTCAACAAGCCAATGTGAGCTCCACAGCGCGAACCACTAGCTGGAAGTAGGTTAATTCGAACGGTCCTGTCGAGAGCTTTCCGAGGCACATTCCAGATCGACTCAAAGCATTCTGGGCATGCGTTTTTTCTTTCGACCCCCCCCCCCCAATATCAGGGTCTTAGTTATGATGCTTCAACCAAATACAAAAATGTTTGAAATATCATTTGAAAAAAGAAAAAAAAAAAAGTTACTGTGGGTATGTACTGGGTGATCAGCGGTGAAGCTCATACATACCGCGCATTGTCGGACGGCAAACACAACAGTAACAATGAGTTGAAAAAAAAACACACACACACACACACACACACACACACACACAAAACACGATCGAGTTTGTTTATTCTTCTCCTCACCAGATCCTTGGCACTCCTAGCCGCCTTGGCCTTCTTCTCCTGCTTGTACGCCAACTCGGCATCGTCCGCCTTGAGGGTGCCTCCCATTGCCTCTAGTACCGCCAGAACCTGATCCTCGAAACCCATGTCGATCATCCTTGGGAGGGAAGGGGGGACCAAAAGAGAGAGGGAGGGAGGGAGGGAGGGAGGGAGGGAGGGAGGGAGGAAAGCGGGGAGGGCGGGGAAACGCTTAACCGTGTCGGTTCTTTGTGATCGATGGGAAGCGGGGGGGGGGGGGGGGGCAGGGGGCGTACTCATTTTGTAGCTCGCCTTAAATCATTTGACAATTGTATTGACCGCGCATCCCTTTTCGAGACGGAAAACACAGTTCCTTGTCACAACAGAACCTCCCACAACAAAGAACAAAGGGGGAGGGGACGTGTGCCACATTAGAGGCATACCTTTTTTTCGGCTTTTGTGTTTTAACGGGAGGCTCCTCAACCCCAATGAACACTCATGTTTTTAAAAAAACGTCGTTAATGTCATGCTCCTGTTTCTTGCAAAAAAAGTCTTTCACGTCCATGTAGATTATTAATAGTAGTTTTGTATACCTACAGCAGGTCATAGGTTTGCTTTGTTCATCGCGTTGCACTTTCGGCGTTTTCTCGAAACTGCCAAATTTTGGGGGTGAAGCATAAGAGGACCCTGAAAAAAACAAAAAGGCACACCTCTGCCGCGGCATGGGTCCCAACTGGAAAACAAAAAAGGTGCCAACTGGAAAACAAAAGAGGTACCAACTGGAAAACAAAAAAGGTACCGACTGGAAAACAAAAGAGGTACCAACTGGAAAACAAAAAAGGTACCGACTGGAAAACAAAAAGAGTACCGACTGGAAAACAAAAAAAGTACCAACTGGAAAACAAAAAAAGTACCAACTGGAAAAAAAAGGTACCAACTGGAAAACAAAAAAAGGTACCAACCGAAAAAAAAAGAGGTACCAACCGGATAACAAAAAAGGCACCAACTGAAAAACAAAAAAGGTGCATATAAACCGCAGCATGGGTCCCAACTGGGTCAAGCCGTTGTATGCCTGGTGTACAGCTGTACTCGTACGAGAGCGCGGTATGCGTCTAAAGACTGTTACGTGCAGCATTCCAAGTGATTCTACATGGCTTCCGGAAGATGGTTAGCTTTAGACCGTTTTCATGCGGGATCAGACTCGTAAATATCACAATCGCAGATCCGTGTACTGCTACTGACTGCGCTAAGTCTTGTCTACACTCGTATCGTAAGCTGCACCCTTTACCACCACCATCACCACCATCAATAATACTTCTACGACTACTACTACTACTCCTACTACCACTATTACTGCTACTACTACATCTACTACTACTACTACTACTACTACTACTACCACTACTACTGCTACTACTACTGCTACTACTACTGCTGCTACTACTGCTGCTACTGCTACTACTAATACCACTATCACCACCATCACTTGCCGGGTTACTTGTGCGCGGTTGTTTTTTTTATATATATATAATAGACCACCACCACCACCACCTCAAGAATTTGCCCCCCCTTTTTCAACTTGCAACACCCCCCCGGGTTTTCAGACGCACCTGTCCGCCTCATCCAGCACGACGTAGTTGCACTGGTTGAGCACAAGGTAGTGCTTCTCCACGCAGTCGTTCAATCGCCCCGGGGTGCCGATGATGATCTCCACCCCCTTCCTCAGCGTAAACGCCTGCCAAGGTGTTCATACATTACGAGCGAATGCGAGTTGAGTTGATAAGGTTCCCACCTCCGGCACATCACGATCTAGACTATATACATACTTCAAAGTAGAGTGGATCCCGTAGCTGCCGTTATGAGGTGTTACTCTGCAGGGTCTGCATACGTGGAATTAAGACCCAACCCCGGAAGCATGTGCTATAGATCATATAGAATGCAGACCATACAGATCATATAGATCATGCAGATCATAGAGGTCATATACATCATGCAGATCATAGATCATATACATCATATACATCATGCAGATCATGGAGATCATAGAGATCATAAATATCATAGATATCAAAAAGATCATGGAGATCATAGATAATCCGCAGTCGAGCCTGTATCTGCCGTCATGAGGTTTTGTTTTCCAGGATCTGTTTACGTGGAGTACAGATCAAACCCCGGAAGCATGTGCTATAGATCACGCAGATTGTACAGCCCCCACCCCACAACATAAGCTATAGACCCACAGAGATCTGAAAGATCTAGATCATCAACCGGGGATCGATGATCTATCTGTCCGAAGTGTGCTAACGTTCACGGTCTAAACAAACAGGGATCGCTGTCGAGATGGTTGAAGCCTGTTTTTTCCAGGGCTTTTCCACAGGTCATGTCCCGTGCCCTCGGGTCGGGCCAGGAGATTTGAAAAATATCGCGGGTCGGGTCGGGTCGGGTCGGGTTGAGACGTTTTAACCCTTGTAAACCCCAAAACCCCTCCCTACACTCATTCCAAGCAATTTGGCCCTAAAAACGGTTTTCCAGTTGTGAAGGCGTTAACATATCACGGGTCGAGACGCGTCATCCTGACCCCACCCGACCTGCGAGAAGTGACCTGACCCGCAAAAAGCCCTGGTTTTTTGTTGGTCCGATAATCGAGACTCATCGACAGCGTCTACGATTCTCCAAGCATGACCCCACCCGGCCCTCGAAAAGTGACATGACCCACGAAAAGTCCTGGTTTTTACTTGGTCCGATTATCGAGACTCATCGACAGCGTATACGATTCTCTCCACACTCGGCCAGGAGGGATGAGCCATCCCACCGCTACTAACGTGAGCTCAATATCTCACCCGATACTACATGACTTCGCAGGCATTCGTTCGCGCAACCCGACCAACCTTCTACGCCACACTTCTAAAACAAAATTACACTCGTGAAATTTCTTGATTGATGACTAGAGTGTTTGCGAAAGTACGTTTTTAGAAATTTACTTCTTCAAAAATTGTCCCGAAGGCAATATTTGCGGTAAAATTTTGAAAAAAAGGCAAAAATGTACTTTGTCGAAGGTAGGTTTTGATCAAAAGTTACGGTAAATTTTGTCTCTCTGTTTCATTGGCCTACAACACACCGAGCATTTGTCCGAGGCAGAACGCCTCTGCAAGGGTCTATAGCGCCCTAAGCAGGACCAGTTTGAAGCACCACGCTGTTGCCACGACACAACACAAGCTACTAATACGAACGCACGGAGGATTGAGAGGGTAGTACCCTGAGCACGACGCGCAGGCGTAACATCAGAGATATGCAGCAGGCCGGTGATGAACCGTCTGTTGCTGCCCTCTGCGTCCGTGACCAAGGGTTCAGCGCTTGCTGCAAGCTGTGGTGAACTTCTCGCAGCTGGCGGAGTCGAACGCACGCACGCGGAGAGGAGCCTCAACGCAGAGAGCGACACCACGCGCCTTGATTGCGGCTATCGTGTGCCGCATCTGGCAAGATAGGACTCGTATCGGTCCATCTGTGCGACAGCAGCCACCGCGCTTCTCCAACATCACCGCGACTGAAGCGTGGCATGACTTTTGGTTTAGGGCAGAGGAGCGGAAACTCCTCTGCCCTAAACCGCTGCGTTCACTGCGGATTCTTCGCAGGGTGATGCTTCGCAATAACAGGTCCACGTTCCATGGGGAAACTGCGCTTCGCCTTCCCTTCCGTCGCATGAGGAAGGCGGTGCTCTGCTTGTAGCACGTATAATGAGGTAGTCCCTGCTCACAAGGAGTTTTTTACGCGCGAGACAGACCGCCTTACCTCTGATTTGTAGTCTGTTGGGTGCTTGCATGTACCGTGTTCCAGGTACTGCTGCACCTGAAACGAGAGGCGCGAGACTGGAGTACGTACAACGAGTACTCGTATATCGTATAATACTACGAGTACTCGTACTGCTGCTGCTGTACTCGTACGTATATTACAATCGCGCACATCCCCGTTTCCCTACTAAATTTCGGAGGCGTCGCCTGCAGGATTTTGTTTACCGCTAGCGCAAACACACCAAAAACTCGGTGGGAAGGCAATTCACTTTTTTTAGCGGAAGGCAAGTAAATTTTTAGAAACGTATTTTCGCAAACACTCTACTAACCGGTAGTTCCCCTCACTCGAGGAGCTCAGGTCGGACAACAGGTACATTATTAGTTAATCCAACAATCGCAACTCCTAACGCGCGCTAGTCCTACAACAACTGTATACTCGTAAATTTGTACCAGGTATAATACTAAAATCGTAGTTCCATGCTTGAGCTCAATCGGACAAAAACATTACCTGGTATTAGTTAATCCAACAACTGCAGCCCCTACCGTGGGATGACTCGATTACAAAACATCAAGCACCCTGCTGCGCGGGAAGTCCTAATGACGGCCACATTTCTCTTAGTGCCACCTCAGCACAAGACCACACACACAAACCGCACAAGGGGTTTTACGCTAAGAGTTCTACGTCCGAAAAAACGCACAAGGCTAAAGAGCGAGCCATCACATCCCACGGTACACAGGGGTTGCCTTCTTGGGGGGGGGGGGGGCAAAAAAAAGTTCTGACCGGTTGAGTTTCCTCAAGGGTGGAGCTATCGCACCCGTATCGTGGGATTACTCGAGGGCGGTAGAGCCATACGAGCACATACACGCGTGCGATACGATAGAGGCGCACCACGTTTTTTCCTGGGGTTCCTCACCTTGGGAAGCTTAACCCATTCGGACCTCCAAAATCCCTCCCTATACTAAATCCATGTGAGTTTGTCCCCCAAAAAGGGGTTTCTAGTGGTGGAAGGCTTTAAGGCCTCTCCTACCAAACACAGATCCGGAGAAAAATAAAAGCTGCTATTTTTTTCGCGACGGGATGAAAAGTCCCATGGCCTAGGGTATACAACGAAAATTATGGTTAAATAAAAAAACAACGAAAATTTCGGACGATTTTGTTTGTTTGTTTGTTTGTTTGTTTTCATCCTCCGGCGGATGGGGAAAAAAAAATAAAGCTTAAGCTCACCACACTTCCACCTATTTTCATACAGGTTTCCGGCGATTTTGAGGGTTAAGGAGCCCCCCCCGTCATTCAGAAACCATTTTCGCCAAAGAAAGGTATACCTTAACACCTCTATTTCCGACGATTTTGAGGGTTAAGGATACAAAGAGATGGTACTCAGTGCAGCAGTAACGGTGCGGCCTTCAGTTCAATGCTGGATTATATAATACGACATATCTGGTGTTTGTACCCGCGTTAAACATCACAGCATCATGCGTGTTGTAGGATCGCTGCAGTAGGTAGTCCCCTAAGTGCATGCATACCCAGTACGTTGCTTGGTAGTGCACCTGGACCTGGTACCTCGTATCTGTAGCCATTCAGACAACGTGTTGAGCCAAAAAGTGCTGACTCTATCGTAGCGCGCTGGCTCTATCGTAGCACGCGTTTAAGGCTTAAGGTTTTCTACCGTAATGAAGCGTATACGAGTGACCCTCTAGAAGGGTGAGTTGGAACTAGCGCGGGAAAAAATGCAGACGTAAGGGTTTCCAACGTAATGAAGCGCATACGTGTGACTATAAGGTTAGTGATATTCACACCTGTGCCTCGATGTCCTGACCACCAACAACGCAAACCGTGTTGAGCCCGGCGAACTTGCAGAACTTTTTGCACTCGTCCTCGATCTGCGGCGCAGCGGCAGGGTCAAGGAAAAAAAAAGCGTGTTACCATTCGCACGAACTTGACAGATTATAGATTGCATACGGCACAACCTCGTGTTTGTTGGCACAGAAAAAATGCCATGCTCTCGAATCTCTAGCGCGTGGGGTCGGATCGCACTCCACGGCAAGCAGTACTTAAAATAATCCCTTATCGCGTACAGGCACCAGCGCACGTCGGAGCAGATATCTAGCATAAGGCACTACTACCGAGCAACGGCATCCAGTGATGGAGCCATCCAAATTCCTTGCCCCCCCCCCCCCCCCCCCCCCATCCAAGCCAAACGCCTAATTGCGAGCTCCCGGGTGGGCGCCATGATGAACGCCCTCCGCCCTCTTTCCCTCCCTACCTCACTCCCCCTTCCTGCGCTAAACCCGACATGCTCCGTCCCGGCAGCACAGGGGTGCGAGGGTCTATGGTCTCAAGACTACGGCCATGCACGATATGAGTACACCCCCCCCCCCCATCGCCCCTTCCATTTCCTCCCCCCCGCCCCCCCCGCCCCCCTAAGGCCAAATACCTGTATTGCGAGCTCTCGGGTGGGCGCCATGATGAGCGCTAGAGGTCCTTGCTCCGACACCCTGTCTCGCATGCCGGCCTCGAGGGAGAGGATGTAGGTGATCATGGGGATGCCGAAAGCGGCTGTCTTACCCGACCCCGTCTCGGCAATGCCGATGATGTCCCTCCTTTCCATCCCGATAGGAATGGCCTGTTGTTGTGGTGGGAAGGGGAGGCGGGGGGGAAGACGGGGGTGAGGAGGAGGGAGAGGTACTATTTTCATGCGAAGCCGTAGTCTTATTTTAAGGGCCATCGACCCGCGCATGCTGGGACGGAGCATGGGGGGGGGGGGGGGGGGGGGGTTGATGGGTGATAGGCGGGTGATGTTTGTGTTGGTCGTGTTGGTGGTGTCCAAGTTGTTATAGTTATTCTACAGGTAGTCGTACATGCAGCAGTAATAATAGATCATTGAAAGGGAGTGATGGTAGTAGAGTAGTAGAAGCAGCAGTATTAATAGTCGGTGGTCAGACGACAGGCTCCAATGATTCTCAACCAGTCGACGAGCACCTCTCCGAAAAAAACACCACACAATCAAGCCACAAAAACTGAAGCAAATCCTACCATATACACCTCGGCAGACAAGAACTAAAAGCAAAATCAGAAACCAGCAAATCAGCGTAAGCACGTATCAGACACACATCGACTGCCATGCACGGGACAAGCGCAGAGGGCAAGCATCTCGCAATCGACTTCTTAACAAATTAACCGCTCCTCCCCTTCCGGAACATAGGCGCCGCCGCCCACATGCGAAGCCTTGTACACAGTACGTCTCGCACCAGGAACCTCTCTCTTTCTCCACCTGTCTCTGGAAGATGCTCACCTGTCTTTGGATAGGGCTTGGCTTCTCATAGCCCAGCTCGCGGATAGCTTCCATGACGCTCTCCGGCAGGTGACCCTCTTCCCAGAACCGCAGCGGAAGCGGAGCCTTCCCGCCCTTAACCCTGATGTCGAAGTCTTCCCTGAAGATGCGCCAGTCCCTCTCGGCCATCTCCTCCAGCGGCTGTAATGGCAACGGAAGATGTAATGGGAATGGTAACGGTAACGGGAAAGGTATCGGGAATGGTATCGGGAACGGTGTCGGGAATGGTGTCGGTGGCGGTGGCGGTAATGGTATCGGTGAAGGTGGCGGTAATGGTGTCGGTGGCGGTGACGGTAATGGTGTCGGTGAAGGTGACGGCAATGGTATCGGTGCAGGTGGTGGTAACGGTATCGATGAAGGTGACGGAATTGCATCGGTGAAGGTGACGGTAACGGCATCGGTGAAGGTGGCGGTGATGGCATCGGTGGCGGTGACGATAATGGCATCGGTGGCAATGACGGTAACGGTATGGGTGAAGGTGACGGTAATGGTATCGGTGAAGGTGACGGTAACGGTATCGGTGGCGGTGACGACAATGGTATCGGTGGCGGTGACGATAATGGTATCGGGAATGGTATCGGGAATGGTAATGGTCACGGTGGCGGTTACGGTGAGGGTAGCGGCAATGGAGATGGGAACGGGAACAGTAACGTTGACGGTAACACTATGATAGCGGCAGTGGTGTTGGTAAAGGAGCCTTGCACCCTAACCCGGATGTCGAAGTTCTCCCTGAACATGAGCCAGTCCCGTTTCGCCATTTCGTCCAGGGGCTATTGTTTCAACGGCAACGGGAACGGTAACGGTAATGGTAACGGGAATGGTAACGGGAACGGTCTCGGTAACGGTGTCGGTAACAGTAACGGTAACGGTAACGGGAATCGTGTCGGTGACGGTAATGGTCGACGAGGCGTGCTATCTTCTGTGACCAGTGGTACACGAGGCGAATCTTCTCCCACCAGCATGCCCCGTAAGGACGGGCCGTCGGCCTCCGCCGTTTAGATCCCCCCCCCCCCCCCGGCAGCAGCATAACGAACCCCCCCCCCCCCCCCCCCCCCCCCCGTCTCCCAGCTTACTACCGTACGTACAATAAGCCGGGCGTACCTTCTCCGCCAAGTGTGCCCCTTTTAGAACGGGGTCGTCCCCTAGGCCGTCGGCCTCCGCCAAAGAGAACGCCACTTCTGCCACCCAAAACGAAACATAAACAAATAGACTGCACCCCCTCCCGCCCCCTCCCCCCCCCCTCCCAGCAGCATACTACGGTACAAATAATAAGCGGGGCGTACCTTATCCGAGTGTGCCCCCTTAAGAACAGGGGTGTCCCCTAGGCCGTCCACCTCCGCTATAGAGAACGCCGCCATTTCCGCCCTCCAAAACGAAAATAAAAAAGATTGCATCCCACCCGTCCCCTGTCCCCTCCCCCAGCAGCATGCTACGGCACATAAAATAAGCGGGGCGTACCTTCTCCGACCAGTGTGCCCCCTTAAGGACGGGGTCGTCCCCTAGGCCGTCGGCCTCCGCCAATGAGAACGCCGCCATCTCCGCCATCTGCTGCTTCCTCAGTCTCTCGCGGTCCGCCTTGTCTTGCTTAGAAAGAGTGATGTCGGCGTCTTCCGTACGCCGTTGCTCCTCCTGTTTCGATTACGGTTAAGGTTGGGGTGGAGTATGGTGGAGGTGGGGGTGAACAAGACAAGACGAGACGAGACAAGACAAGACAAGACAAGACAAGACAAGACAAGACAAGACAAGACAAGACAAGACAAGACAAGACAAGACAAGACAAGACAAGACAAGACAAGACAAGACAAGACAAGACAAGACAAGACAAGACAAGACAAGACAAGACAAGACAAGACAAGACAAGACAAGACAAGACAAGACAAGACAAGACAAGACAAGACAAGACAAGACAAGACAAGACAAGACAAGACAAGACAAGACAAGACAAGACAAGACAAGACAAGACAAGACAAGACAAGACAAGACAAGACAAGACAAGACAAGACAAGACAAGACAAGACAAGACAAGACAAGACAAGACAAGACAAGACAGGGCAAGACAAGACAAGACAAGACAAGACGAGACAAGACAAGACAAGACAAGACAAGACAAGACAAGACAAGACAAGACAAGACAAGACAAGACAAGACAAGACAAGACAAGACAAGACAAGACAAGACAAGACAAGACAAGACAAGACAGGGCAAGACAAGACAAGACAAGACAAGACAAGACAAGACAAGACAAGACAAGACAAGACAAGACAACACGAGACAAGACAAGACAAGACAACACGAGACAAGACGAGACAAGACAACACAGGCAAAAAAAACGTAACGTCAAGCGCAAGGAAATGCCTGCGGACACCTCAACGAAACCCACCTGGCGTTTTTGCATGAGAGCTGTCAGGAACGCGCTATCCTTCCGCTGCTCTCGCATGTCTATTCCGGCAAGGTAACCTCGCCCAAAGGAGGCATTCAGCTGGTTTGGGGGGGAGGGGGGGCGTAGGGGCGAGGGCGGGGGGGGGGGGGGGGGTAGCGGGATGTGAGCGTGGCGTGCGGGGAGAGAGGGGGGGGGGGGGGGGGGGTGTAGTCATTTAATGCATCGTAGTCTAACTCCAAGTGTTTTGTCCCCATGTCGGGACTGCGGCGCTGAAAGACCCTCGCATCCCTACAATGCCGGGACGGAGCATGCCGGGTTTTCACCGACCAGGCAGACGTCGCGTGCACCAAGCGCGAAGCGCTGTGGGGTTTTCGGCGAGGCGCATGAAGGGTGAGCTGCGTAATACGAAGAACCACTTGTGAGGCGGACTTCGGCACCTTGTGCGTACTTTCTTGCATGTCGGATGACAGCTTCGAATGAATGTATGTGTTCCCTCGTGTGACCACTTCAAGAGACAGCAATGGGGACACTATGTAATTGCCTCGTGGGTGCCTCACCGCGAGATCACCCCCCTCGCAATACCTCCAACACCACTAGCGCCCATCTCCCCCCCCCCCTCCCCTCACCCTCCCCCTGCCCTCCGTCTCGTTTCCCCGCCCCTCCCCCCCTCCCCTCCCCTCACACCCCCACCCCAAGCAAAACAAAACTCCTCCTCCTCCAAATCCCTAACCAAAAAAAAAGATCGCAACCCAATACAATACCTGCGCTCGCTGGCTATAGAGGGGATTAGCATCCCGCGAAGTGTCCTCGCTCGCGTCCCAGTCGAACTGGAAAATCTTGCTGAATTTCTCGGAAGGCTTGACAATTTTCTTCTTGACTTTTTTCTTGCCAAGGTATTGGTCTCGGAGCATTTCGCGCTCCTTCTCCTTCTCCCGTGCCGCACGCGCCTCCTCCCTCTCGCTTTCTCTGACGTTCACAAGGAGGCGACGTTTTTTCGGGGGGAGGGAATAGGGGGGAGGGGGGGGGGGGGGGGCGATGATTAGGGGGAGGGGAAGGATAGGCTCGAGGAGGAGGGGCGGGGGGGAGGGGGGTCTCCTGTTCCTGTGCCGCAAGTGCCTTCTCCCTCTCGGTTTGTCTGGTGTTAACGTTGACAGGGAGGCGATGACGTTGACAGGGAGGCGATGTTTTTCGGGGGGGGAGAAGGGGGGCGGGGAGTAGGCGTACACAGCAAGGGAATTTTTGGAGGAGCAAAGGGGGGTCAGGGGGAGGGCGGGCGGGGGGAGGGGAAGGGGGGGGGGGGGTCTTCTTCTCCTCCCCCTTTACCGCGCACGCCTCCTCTCTTTCGTTTTCTCTGGCGTTGCTGAGAGGTAGACGGTGTGATTTTCAGCAATATTTCGGGGGGAAGGGGCGGGGAAGAGGGGGCGGGGGCCCAACTACGGGTGACATGCACCCGGATGCGTGCTACGATAGACGTGCACCACTATATTTTCTCAGGCTCCTTCCTCACTTTACGAGCTCAAGACATACTCTAAAAACTGATCTGGAGCGAAAACGAAACTGCTACCGGATGAAAAATACCATATGGCTTAGCTATGCAAACAAAAAAATACTCGAAAAAAAATAAAGTGTTTCTGACGATTTTGGTTTAAGGAGCCCCCACCATTCAGAAACCGTTTCAGGCGAAAAGTGCTGCCTCCATCGTAGCACGCGTCATCGAGATCCCACCACCATCGGGGCAGCCTTTCGCCGACGGGGCGGAAGCCAAAAGCACCCCCGTGGAGGCGTTTCCACCCCTTCCATGCCGTACTACTGCTAGATGGGTGTAGCGATAGGTGGCACGTACAAGTATTGCGGAGGACCATGGTAAACAGAACCCAACGATATACAACAAGAAAAACTACTATTACTACTACGACGACCAGGTACATATTTCCGTTTCTTCCACCAACCATATTCGGTCTTGATTACCACGCTCCCTCAAAATAGCACTTTTCCGCTTTTTTTTTCTGATCGGCGAGGCTCTTCACCAGACGACTGAGAAGACACCGATATCGTCGGAACTACCTTCTTTTTTTTTTGTTATCCTCCGGTGGATGGGGCAAAATAAAGCTTAAGCTCACCACACTTCCACGTATTTTCATTTACGTCGCGTGTCAATTTAACTCAATTGGATTCGCAAATCCAGAGCTAGCTGGCGCATCTTCCTTCAGTTCCCCCCACGGGTAGACGCGGCAGCGCAAGCTGTCCCTGCCGGCGGCGACCGTTACTACGCCGGCGACTTGCGTGTTTTTTTACACCGGTATTGGTACTGCATTGGTGTTGCATACCTAGTCCATAGGATTGTTTGAGGAGACAGCAGTAGAGGTCACAACGTACTCAAGAAAATGGTTGACGCACACTGTTGAACTAGACGAAGGGGGTATCACCCTACAATGGTTGGTTGTTGCGTTTCATTGGGTTAGGGTTACGGCATATATATAATTTAAAGAGTATGTCAACCATTTTCTCGAATAAGTGGTAAGGTATTCTTCCGAGGAGAAACCAAATATCATCGGAACTACCGTGCGTGTTTGGCACTAGCATCAGTTGTATGTCTAGGCCGTGGAATTGTTGATCGGATGGCACTTTAGGTTTTCTCCTTAAAAGCGAGTATTTTGGGTGCGGCTTATACATAGAGCTCAAGGCACGAAGGGGCGGAGCCTTAAAAAGGGGGAATTAGTGCACCCCCACCATTATGTATGCGGCGTCACAAAGGATACCGTAGCGCAACCCATACATCCTCTGCCCCCTGAACGATAGCTATCCGAGGAGACAGATGGAGGCCACAGACGGCCAAAGAGGAGGGAGAAAAGACAACCACAAGGTTTTACGAAATTTATCGAAGAAACGTAGCGATCGCCCAAACGTTGGAGCTGTCTCTGTTACGAGTAGAAACGGTGTTCTCCGTCTCGAAAAGGCACGCGTGGTCAGGTCATACTACGAAGGCAAGCACCAACATGAGTACGTCCCCCACCGCCCCGCCCCCTCCCATGACCAGCTCCATCTCGACCCACCCTACCTCGCTTTCTGCCGCCGTCGGTCTTCCTCCGCCTGCCTGTGGCGCTCCGACGTGCCCCTCTCCGCAGCCGCAGCGTCCTGCTCCTTCCTCTTGGCGGTGCGCTGGTCCTCCAGCCGCTGAAGCGCTTCCTGCACATACACAACCCAACGTAAAACGATCGCAAGCACGGTGGTGGTGTGAGCGAGCAAACGCCGTTTTTTTTTTAGGGTTCAGTACAGCACCACCTATTTACGGCACAGCACAGGACTACGTTACCTATTTACGGTACAGCACGGGACCACGTGACTATTTACGGCACAGTACAGGACAAATATTTCCGGCACAGTACAGGACAAATATTTCGGCACAGTGCAGAACTCCTATTAATAGTGCGGTAAGACACAGGAAAGCTTGTGGAGGCTGCCTTCATTCTTGACGCGTGCTACGATAAAGGTTTTATCAATTTTTTTCAGAGGTTCCTCAATTTGGAAGCTCAAGACCTCCCCTATCAAATACTGATTTTTGGAGAAAAAAAAAAAAAACTGCTTCGAGTACGTACATACCGGATAGAATAAATCCCAGCCAGGGCCTAGGTACACAACGAAAATAAAAGTTGGAAAAAAAAAGTAGTTTTTTTTCCAACGATTTCGGGTTAAGGAGCCCCGCTGTTCAGAAAACTTTTTTTCCGACGAAAAACTGCTACCTCTACCGCAGCATGCGTCTGTGTAAGAACGGGTGCGCTCGACGCGTTCTACAAAAAGCTCGTTCGACTCGCGAATTTCCTATTCGCCCGTGGTGAACAAATAAGCCTGGCTTTTTTCTTATTGCTCGTTTTCTCAAAACATAAAATAAGTCGGTGGAAGATGTCCCGTAATGCACACGGCTTCCGTTTACACAAGAAAGCCGTACCCCCGCACGAAAAACGCCTTTCAACACATGAGGAAGCCCAAAATTAGATAGTTCGCACCTGTTAGAAACGACTGACTCTTAGTCTGACTTAACAACTGAAAATGGTGACTCAGGTCGCATCGAACCAACACTACCGCCCACAGCACAACAACGTCCCCTCACACGAACCGCCAGCATCGTCCCTCACCTGCTCTCGCTCCTTTTTCGTCTTGAAAGCCAACTTCACCGGCGGCGCCACACCGCCAACACCGCTCCCCGCCCCCACCCCCACCCCCACCCCCCCCCCGGCCCCACCAAACCGCGCGTTTCCGTTCGAAAGAGCACCCGCGGCGGCCGCAGCGGTGGCCCTCGCTTTGGCCCGCTCTGCGGCCCGCTCCTCGGCGCGCGCAGCAATCCGCGCGAAGCGCGCTGCTTCTTCCGCCTCTTCGTCGTTTACCGGCGCGGGGGCCGGCACCGGTGCCTTCTCCTCCTCTTCCTCCTCCTGGGCGGCGACACTTGCAGCAGACGGGCTTTTTTTATCCTTGCGCGAGCGGGAGCTGGAGCTGGCATGCCTCTCTTTAGCCTTCCCGTTGCTGTCGGCCTCGACAGAGGAGGCGGTAGCAGCGGGGGTGAGGGTGGAGGTAGCGTTAGCGTTGGAGGTAGGGCGGGGGGGGGGGGGCGCGGCAGGGGTAGCAGCCTTTTTCGGCTCGAACACAAGCTCTCCCTCTTCCTCTCCGTCCGCCATGTCCTCGGGTATGATTGGGGGGGGGACGGCACTGCTCGAGTGCCCGTTCGCTTCCCCGGCCGCGAACCCTGGGGATGAGTAATTTGTTTCGCCGCCGTTACTGTGGTCACCATAGGAGCCTTTCGCCTTATCCACTACCCCGTTACTCGCCCCCCCATCCTCCGCCTCCGTGCCGCCCCGTCGCCGGTCATCCTCGCCCTTGCTCCTGTGCTTATCCCTTCGCTTTTCTTTGTCTCGGCTGCTCCCGCCGCCGCTGCTGCTATGCTTCTTATGCTTGCTGCTTTTGCTCTCCTTGTCCCTGTGCTTGGACTTGTGAGAGGAAGAAGTGCGCGAGCTTCCATCCTTACCACCACTGCCCACTTCTTCTCGCTTCCGCCGCTTCCGTTCACTGTCCTCACCACCATCCTTTGAAGACCGTCCCTTCGAACGATCGCGGGAACGATCCCGGGATCGATCCCGAGACCGATCCGGGGAAGGATCCCGGTCCCGGGAATATTCCCCGGAACGGTCACGAGACGAGCCCTTACTGAAGCGGTGGTGCTCCTTCGAAGGGTTGGCGGAGCCACCGTCCTCGCTCCTGTCCCTCTTCCTTGAGGAAGAGGAGTGCCCGTCCTTGTCCTTATCCTTATCCTTGTCCTTGTCCCGCGAAGACTTCTTGGAAGATCGGCTGCTCTTACGCTCCTTGCCGTTGCCCCCGTCCGCGTCCTCGCCTCCGCCCCCGCTCCCCCCCCTGTCTTTTCGATCGCCACCCTTGTCGCGTTTACTGCTGCCGCTCTCCTTCCGGCTCTTATCCTTGTGGGAGGAAGACCGCCGCTCCGTCGTCTCCCCCCTGCTTTCAACGCCGTCTGAGTCGGGGTCGTCTCCTCTCGCCATTTTCCGCGACCTTGGCATCAAAAAAGGTCAAAAAGGCAAATTCGGGCGTGAGATCGATCATTTCGGCGTGCTTCGTCGTTGCAAGCTCTTCGTCGTTGCAAGCTGCGCTTAAAACTTCGATCCGCGACCCATTTACAACGCTCGTTTACCAGGTATACACTTGACATGACCGCAGACGGGACTTACCGACTACCCTGCAGCGACGACAGGTCAGGACAGTCCCAACTCAACACCGAGACTGCGACTATACCTGGTACACTTTAAGGCGCAAAGGTGTGCTACAATAATACAGTGTGGGGTAATGGCACTGGCGAGATTTACCCTCAAATACTTGAATATATAATACTGATAGGAATGCGAGTAGTGGCCGCCTACAGCAGAAGAGGATAAAAACGTTCAGTGCGCACACGAATCATTAGGGCTATGTCCTGATAGCTCTAGCCAGGAGAAGGATTTCTGGCTGCGACAGCAGCCAGGACCCTGGGTCCAACCAGGATTTGGTGGCGGCTTCGCCGCGACCATCGGCCCCTCGCTGCTGGTGAGGGGGCCCCGCTGGAGGCGCCCTGCCGGGGGCACGATTTCACGCGATTTGGCTTCCCTAGAGCTACAAAAAAGTCGTTGATTTTGACTCGAATCTCAAATGCAATATTCGGGTCAAGGGTGGTAGACTGACTCTGGAACAGGTCGAAAACGCAAACAAAATATGCGGCCATACAGGCGTGTACGGAATACTGTTGCACACAGGTCAGTCCGTATCCCTGCGGCCTCGATGAAGAAAGACACTTCTTGCAAACAGCAAAAACGTGGACACAAAGATGTTCCACTCAAAATCCAAGGGTGAGACGCCGAATCAATCCGAAACGCGACAGCACGAGTATGTGTTATTCATTCACTATTCAGCAGAAAACCCTCCCTTGGTCGGAAAGATAAAAGTTGGGTGCTGGACTGTATTGGCACCAAGGACCAACAAAGGGCACTCCCATGGCCCATGGCCCAGTTCCCACAACCCGCGACGCTGCCAGGGTCCGCAGAACCCATGCTACTAGTGACTGAGGTATCTTCCTCCATCGTGCTCAGTCTCCCTTCCTCCCCCTCTCTCTGCCGTGCTCTCCCTTCTCTACCCGCCCGTTTGGATGGGTTTCCGCTGTATTCTGAGGCGTTTTAGTGGGACGTACGTAAATGGCCATTATCCTGGAATCCTGGCACCTCTCTCAGTAAGGAGAGATGTACTGCCAGGAGCGATGTACTGCCAGGAGCGATGTACTGCCAGGAGCGATGTACTGCCAGTAGATACTAGCCCAGGACAGAGCCCTACGAATCATAGATTCTCGTTAAAAACGCCCCTGCCGCTACCACCCTGTCATTCTACCTGGTTACCGACATCGGTGTCTTGGCTGCCACCGGGGTCGCCACACGTATTTAATTCACTGCTACTGCGGCTACCAGGTGCCTGATGGCCACGACCACGTATGATAGGCGATATATAAACCACGACTACGGACATTGATCATCTGTCTCCGGGCTTCAGGCTTCGCGTTTCGGGTTGGGGCCAGGTACCTTGTAGCGCCGACTACGAACCGGTAGGGGCGATATTGAAACCACCACTACGGCGATACCTAGGATCCATCCCCAGGTTTCACAGGCCTTATCTTTGTCTTTGCCGTGCCTTCTAGACTGCTGATCTCAAAAGAGTTTCGTATGCCTAGGTGGTCTTGTGAAACGGATGCCCTTAGCACGGTTGCGTTGGCGAGATATAGATCACAGGTACGGGGACGTTTAGTATCCATCCCCGGGTTTCGGGCCTCGCGTCTAGGGTTTCGGTTACGGATCGCGTTGGGAACGGGTTTCGGGTTAGGGCCAGGTGCCGGTCTTGAGGGCTGTGAGAGCTGCAGTGTATAATATGCTCACCTACGAACGAGTAGAGGGTTTACGCCCGGGGCGGGGGGTCAACAGCAGCCGTGGAAAAAAAATAGCGAGTCTGACGCAAGGAGACGCCGCGGTTCGCGCTGTTTCGGAATCCAACAAGGCGCGAGCAAGTCGCAAGTATCTCACCAACTTTCAGCTACACCGACTGCTACGACTGCGACTGCCGTGAGACCCCGCCTCCGCTACGTACTTAGGAACACGTGCTGGCCTGCTACTGTGGGGGCGGGGTACTGCCATGAGCCCCGCCTCTGCGACGTGCTGGCCTGCTGCTGCTGTTTGGGGGGAGGGGGTTAGATAGAGCGCCAACATTCTATGATATGATGTAGTGCCTTCAGGTAAAATACGGTCTTAAGGGCGCCGCAGACTCGCCCGTGAGGCCTCCTTCTCCCACGTGCTTGCCCTGTTGCTGTGTGGGGGAGATGGTAGACAGAGCGCCATGCAGCCCGGCCCGCCTCTGCTATGAGCCTGCTGCTGCTGCGTCGGAGGGAGGGGCAAATACAGCGCCAACACTACAACAAAATCTGAACCTTCAGACGATATAAGTCCCTTATGGGCGCCGCCGACTCGCCCGGGAGAGTCACCAGAGGGTAGGCTGCCAGCTCTTCCAGGACATCAATGAGCACACGCGAAGAGCAAGCGCAGGCCCACAGGTCATACAGCACCGTCCGTCTTTCGCACCACCCTACAGCAGCAGTACCGGTACTTCTTCCAGGCTGCCCCGGTCCGGGAACCGGGTCTCGAGAGGGAAGGAATGAAAAGTAAATGACGGTCACAACATCAGCCATACGAAGCGACGCCGGGCTGCTAGGCTATTTGATGACTATTTAGGCGACGGGCATCAATGAAAGGAGCCCCACGACACGCGTGTAGCATGCCCTATGGTATGCCGCACCCTGTTGCACGCGCACACTGCTGTGATCAGGCCACGCTTCTCAGTCGATTGATCGATATACATGGGCTACAAAAGGGTCAATACCTACTCAAGCTAAACCCCAGGGTTTGCACTTACAGAATTAAGAAGCGAAGTCGGGCTCCGTTCAGCACACAAACCACGCACAAGGTATCCTCGCCACTCCTGTAAAGCTTTGGTTATTTCTTCCTCCCCGCGTTGTCTGCTGTAGTTGGGCGTCGCAGCTGGCTCCTCAACTGCGATTTGATCAAAATCGACACCCTTTTAAAAAACGCCTTCGCAAATTGTAGCAACTCCAGCTTCAGGCCAGCGTCTCATCCGGCATCGCCCGCGGACGGAGGGCAGGGAAGCATGGCCCTTCAACCAGCGTGTGGCAGCCTCGTGGCCTTTACGGTCTACTTTTCACCTACGTTCATGTTTTCCTCCAGGTACAGCCACAGCTCGAGAGAGACTGGGAGTAAGTTAGTTTACTACACAGAAAATGGTCAAGTTAGGTTGCACGCGGCAATTAACCAGCATGTTTGCTCATCTCGCAGCCAGCACGACGAGTACGCGTCGGCTTCGATCATGCTGCTATTACTTGTTACTGCCACTGCTGCTGTGGCTGCTAGTCTGTTGGCTACTGCCGATGTGGTTCGGTGTTATGCTTGCAGAAACATGGTTTGTGAACAGCTAACATCACTTTCTTTGATCTGCTCCGCGGCGTGAGCTTGCTTTCCAACGAGAAATCAAGACTTGCCTCATCTCCAACACATGGGGCAGTCTGCCTGATCGCGCCCTTCCCCTCCCTCCGAGCTACGCACTTGGTACCCAGTTTCGTGGCACTGCCGTGCATATCGTAGTCCCTAGATCTGGCGGGAGACCCAACCGCTGCTACTCCTGCTGCAAAGGAGCAGTTGCTGTATTTCAGCATTTCAGCTCCTATTTTTTATTACATTTGCTCTCCAGCCCAACTCGTGCAGCCCAGCTTGTGCAGCCCAACTCGTGAGAGGCTTTATGTACCCTCGGCGACCTTCGGGACAAGCCGTGGCCACATGTGTCTTCTCTCCCTTCAACCCCCCCGGTATAGAGGTAACTAATATTACGGGAATCGGGATCTTCAGGACTGGGTCGCTCACAGCGCAGCGGGGAAATTCGACCCCCTCTGAAAACAGTACGTTAACTTCGCGCCCTCATAGCGCGCTCCCAGACGCACGGCCAGGCTCGCGCCTTCGCAATGCGGCACCTGGTGGCCTAGCGAACAGAATGGCTCGTTGCGTGCGGTCTCGATTGTCCCTGCTGGGTTGGAATCAGCGTCGTGAAAAGCGCGCCGAACCCCGCAGAACCGACGTCTTTCGTCTTTCGGCAGCAAACCTGCACTTTCATTTGCTTCCGATCGCAAAAAAGTGACAGTCCCGTTTTGCGGAGTATTGGCGTTGAGGTTGTGTGTTGTCAGCACAGAGAGGGGATGGGCACGCACACCCTCCAAAGCCGAACGTATACCGTCTATTTCACCTCTGGTGAGGTTTGTTGCACGCGCAGCTTTCACGTAGTAGGTCGATCGCGGGTAACGAGAGCAAGCGCAACCTCAACGATGCCGCTCAACGAAGCTGGGGTGTAGCTGCTGCTGCTGTGGGTTCTGGATCTTTACCAAAACTTCGACCAAACTTCGTTTTAGTCGCCTCAGCACACCCGCCCGACGCGAACACGCGCACACGCACACAATTCAACACAGCAGCCGCTCCCCTCGCAGTAGACATGAGTGCGCTGTCGAAGGCTTCGCCCCTGAAACGCAAGCCAGCTGAGAGTTCTAAATCCCCCTCCAAGCCCAAGACTACGCTGGAACCCGGCAACCCCCTGTGGTTTTGCCTCAACGCTCAAGACTGCCCCGAGGGGCGGCTCGGGGTCCGCACGAAAAAGGACGGCAAGCACTACACGACGTGCGACAAAAACGACTGGAGGGACCCGGAAACGTGCAAGGTGACGTGCTCGTTCCTCGCCCCCAGCAAGGATCACCCCCACAACTGCCACATCTGCCTGCAGGACGTCGGTGGCAAACCTTCCATCGGCATCCCAACGGACGAAGTCGACGACCGCGGGTACAAAGGTGAGCAGCAGAGTTTTGTTTGAATATTCAATCTAACCGCCCGTTCCGGCACGAGCGTGTGAGATAATCATCGTGGGCTGCCGCGCTCTCCGCTCGCTCGCCGCGCACGAACACCCGCCCCCCACCCAACAACTTTCCGTGTGAAGATGTGGCTGTCACGGGGCCATAGTTTAGGAGTCGTTTGTTGCTGCTTTTTGTGCGTACATGTAGCAACCGTGCATGTTGAAGTTGTGAGCGCGACCAGAATTGCCGTGACTGTTTTTTTGTGCTAAAGTTTGTGTACACAGCAGCAAAGAAAGCATGGAAACAGCAGTTCGATCCAGTCATGCTGCACCTCTTCAACCGCTTGACATGCCCAGGAATACGAAACAATGCCTTTCCGCCACCGCTCGCATCCTGTACGTTGTCACTCACAGAGCACGTGTTTGCACGTTTGCACCTTTAACCACGTGACATCTCCTGATACTTTTTGCTTTGTGCATGTCGCCCTGCCGCACTTTATTTTTTGCTCAAGTGTGGGAGAATTACTGCGCGGTGTTCTCCCTCTGCGCGGGAGCAAGGACCAAGGACGGCGGTACCTTCAAGAACGCCACCGCCGCTACCGGTGACATCGTCGGCGTAAGTGCATGCGTTCGTTCCAAAGTGTATCAAGTCGCTCGATGTGTACGTTCCCGGCTGCCGCGTGTTAAAGATGTGCCATCAGGGTGGAAATTCACGGGTGTAGACTGCTGTCTGTAGACTGCTGTGTGTGTGTGTGTGTGTGTGTGTGTGTGTGTGTGTGTGTGTGTGTGTGTGTGTGTGTGTGTGTGTGTGTGTGTGTGTGTGTGTGTGTGTGTGTGTGTGTGTGTGTGTGTGTGTGTGTGTGCTGCTGTGTGTGTGTGTGTGTGTGTGTGTGTGTGTGTGTGTGTGTGCTGCTGTGTGTGTGTGTGTGTGTGTGTGTGTGTGTGTGTTTTTTTTTTTTTTATTGTGTTGTGTGTGCGTATTGCCGGTTTATGTGGTGTGCTGTAATCGAGAGAAGAGGGAAAAAGCATAGAAGTATAATACAACAAACCTCCGTTGCTTTGTGGTGTTCGCATGTGCATATCACCAAGGCTCCCTTCCGTATTGTGAATGCGCGAGAACACCAGTTTATTCGGCAGACGATGAAGCATTGTGCACTCCGCAGCAGTCGTTCCTTCGTAACATGCACAAACATGCGAACACCATATTTTTTTTCAGAATTTGCAACACGTCATCCGCGACTCCCTGCTCCCCTACCCTCTTCCCTGTTCCGTTTGGAAACACACAGAAACGCTGCGCGGCCTGGGACGAAAAAAAGTCGTCAAAGGACAACCCGTGCACGGGCAAAATCAAGGCCGGCGACCTGGTGGTCAAGAACTGGGACGACCCGCCCCTCCACCTCGTGTGCTCGAAGCGAGAGTGGCGGAAGATCGTGGACGAGTTCCTCCACAAGCAGAAGGTGCTGCACGACCTTGGTTCCACCGCCGAGAAGGAGGCATCCCAGCCGTCCGCCAAGGTCCCCGACAACCTCAAAGACTTCTGAGGTGAGCTCAAGATCAACCGGGCAAAGCGCTCCCCTAAACCTTTTATCTGAACGCGAACTTGAAACTTTAACCTTCCATGTCAACCGATCAGCGATGTACTCGCTCGCAACGAAATACCCGTCGTGCTGAAATTGCCCGCGAGCGCAGGCGTAGGCGCGCGTGCATTTTAGCGGGGCGGCGCTCACGACGTACCCTTCAAAACGAAACTCGAACGCAGAACACTAATAACATGGAACGTGATCTCCGCAGTAACAACCTGGACAGCGATTCTGAATCAGAGACTGACGTCGTTGTTCAACATTTTAATCGAATGAGAAACCGCATCCCTCGAAGACCCGACCCTAGAGACGTTGCCGCTGCCAATTCCATGGAAGGTTCAGAAGAAAGACTTGGTGTGCAAGCCTTTAATTCCACCAACTTTGAGTATCCACTTGAGGCGTACGAACTAAAATACCCGTGCTTGCTACATGAAAGTAACTATACGTGCCAACACTGTGGGTCTGTGCTATGGAAAGAGGAACGGTCTGGGTCCTATAACTGTTGTAACCGTGGGAGATCTGCCATTCACCGGCTTAAACCTATTCCACAAACATTGTTATCGCTCTTCCAAACCGCACGTTTTCGCGAATCACAAAGGGCATATAACGGGTTATTTAGTTCCACAGCTTTGGGAGCAGGAGGCATAGAAAACCGATCGTGGACTCAAGGAAAACCACCGACAATGCTTACTCTCCATGGTAAAGCATACCATAGAATTTTCGACTTACAGGAGAAGTATCAAAACCAAAATGTTAACAACAGTGCCAGGTTTTACATATTCGATTCCGAATTCGCACAGACAACCTCCTCACAACATTTAGATTCACGGATTGCAGGCACTCTAAGATCCCACGTGAACAGCGAGATTAGGTGGGCTCGAGAATACAGGTCTGCCGTAGACACAATATTAAACACATCAGCGTCAGAGTCCAGTGCGCCTTTTATAGAGTTCAGTGAAGTTAGCAGAGTTAATGATGGACCAGTGTTGGGCGAGAATCCGAGTGCAAATGAAATAGCAGCTTTAGTGTTTACCTCAGGGAATCAAAATGATGCGCCGCGAGCAGTTATCACCTATCCAAGGAACAGCCCAGATAACAAACCACGCTTCCTGCCGCTTTGGAGCTCTGCATATGAAACGCTACAGTTCCCCCTGCTGTTTTTGCATGGAGAAGCAGGTTGGAGTAAGGGTAACTACAAAGAGAACCCGCCGTTCAAATCTAAAACAATGAACCGGTCAAACACCGAAGCCGTAACGTTTCCCTTCTACTGTAGGCAGCGTATTCTTTCGGAGCCGATATTTAAGATTAACTGCCGAATCGCTCAGGAATGGGTCTGTGATTCTTTGAGCAGAATGGAAGAAGAGCGTTTGAATTTCGTCGAAAATAGTGACATGCAGCATAGGCTTGCTTCCAACCGGTCCATTCAAGACGCCCAACCTCATGAACAACCCGGTAAATTGCTTCCTGCTTCTCACCCTGGCTCACCTGCCAAGCGTAAAAGTGATACAGAAGACGCTCTATGCATCGTGAACAGGCGAGGAAGACCGCATTGTAACTTTCAATGCGGATTGGAAAGAGGTGCAAGAAAATTTGCTGCCAGGACAAAGTGCTTATGATCGTCCTGATCTATGTTGTCGTGTTTTCAAATTGAAGATGAAAGAAATTATGAAGGTTTTAAAGTCTGGCAAAATTTTTGGCGCTTACGACAGCCATTTAGCGGTGACGGAATTCCAAAAGAGGGGGTACCCTCACGCTCACATTCTCATGACCTTCAAAAATGCAGGCCCTGATGCCCTAAACGAAATGGACAAATGGGTGTGGGCTCAGCTGCCTGACGAAAACATAGCAGGAGGAAAACTACGTGAAAAGGTACTCAAATACATGATACACAAGCCGTGTGGGGCAGTTGGAAACATGAGTGCTCCATGCATGCAAGTAAACCGTCACACGAACAAAAAGTGTTGTAACAAGTACTTTCCGCAACCATTCAGAAGCATTGCAACCGTCAACGACAAAACTGGACGGGCAGAATATACTCGGAGGAAGAACGGTGACAACCCGACCATAAGAATGAGAGTAAACAACCAATGGAAAAGTGTTAGGATAGGAAACGAGTGGGTGGTGCCGTACAACCCCATGTTGCTCATGATGTTTGACTGCCACATTTGTGTTGATGTCGTCACCGCAACATCATGCGTTAAATACGTGTTCAAATATTGTCACAAAGGGGACGCGTTTATTCGAGCAAGGATACAGGGCATTACCTCAGAAGTTGAACAATATAGAAAAACGAGGTATATTTCAGCCGCAGAGGCGACGTGGAGACTATTAGGTTACCATATGGTGGACAGATACCCTGCGGTAACTAAGATTCACGCCCATCTTGAAGGAGAGCAACAAATCACTTATCCCAAAAATGCCACCCACGATGATAGACTTGAGATAGCCGCGCAGTCACAGACACACGTGCTCAGGTACTACATGCGACCGAAAAATCCCTGCTTTTCGGACTTGACCATTCTAGACTATTACGAGCAATACACTATCACCTCGCCCAAAAAAGATGACCCTCCGCTTGAGTTTGCTCCGCTTGGCAAATACCTCGATGGATACAAAAACATCGTTTCCAAACGAAAAAACGACGATCACGTTTGCCGAATTTCGTTTCAGAGTCCAGCGGTGGGAGATCTCTACTACTTGAGGTTGTTACTACACACGATTCCAGCCAGGTCGTTCGCAGAATTACGAACAGTGCAAACAGACACAGGCGATCCCGTTGTTCACCCTACTTTTCATGATGCCGCCAGAGCAAGAGGTCTCATCACGGGAGACGAAGAGTATTCACTATGTATGGAAGAAGCTTCAGTGTTTCAAGTTGCGTCCCAGCTCCGTGCTCTTTTCGTTACGCTCATTTTAGATGGTGCGCCAGCACCGAAGCTATGGCGTGACTTTAAGGACAACCTCATCGAAGATTTCCTTCTTAGGTTATCCACAGACGATGCCATACAAGCTGCCTTGTGTGAAATAGACCTCAAGCTAAACCAGCATGGTAAATGTAACGAACAAGTCAACCTTCCAAAGCCTATGCATCCGCGAACTGAATTTGAAAGGATGCGTGATGCCTTCGACCCACAAACATGTGCAGAATACGCAGAGCTGCATGAACCGCGACTGACCAGTGAGCAGAGCCACATTTACAAAACAGTCTTAGACTCAGTTCGAGCCGATAATGGGTGTCCATTTATGATTGATGCGCCCGCCGGAACTGGCAAGACATACACAGAAAAATGTATTTCCGCAAGGTTGAGAGGTGAAAGAAAGACAGTGCTCATCGTTGCTTCCACCGGCATCGCCGCCTTACAGCTCCCTGGAGGCTGGACCGCGCACTCCATGTTCAAATTACCTATGGACGAAGCAATGTCGCCAACCTGCGTATGCAACATAAACACCAACACTCAAAGAGCAGAGCTAATCCGCAAAGCGGACCTCATCATTTGGGACGAGTTACCTATGACCCACAGATATTGCATTGAGGCCCTCGACAGAACACTTCAAGATCTGATGAAAAACAATAAGCTTTTTGGTGGAAAAACTATTTTGTTCAGTGGAGATTGGCGCCAAACAGGGCCAATAGTTAAGAACGGCACCGCCACCGATACCGTCGACGCAGCCTTTATTTCTAGCCCCCTATGGAAACACGTTAAACGCATGAGACTAACCAAATCGCAACGAGACAAAGATGATCCTCAGTATGCTGCTTTTGTGCGGGCGATAGGCGAGGGTACCCACCCTACACAATCAATCGACGGCACGGACATGATTGCCTTGAATAACCACAACCTCGATGCCAATGACCACTTCCAGCTCAAATATACAACAAATTTCGATGAGCTCATGAACTTTGTGTATCCCAATGTCAATGAACAATCGCGCAACTGGGACAAACGCGCCATATTGGCGACCACCAACAACGCAATTGACCGTTCTAATGAAGCCATATCGGACTTGCGGCCCGGAGAGTACTGTACATACCTCAGCTCAGATACACTAATAAGTGATGAGACCACGCCTCACACAGCCTTTGCTTCTCCTGAACACCTCCACCAATTAAACGTGCAAGGTGTCCCTCCCCATGAGCTTTGCCTCAAGTCAGACGGACTTGCGATGATCGTGCGAAATCTCAACTTTTCGGAGGGACTCATCAACGGTCAAAAATGCGTTGTCCTCGCAGTTTCCCCAAACAGCCGAGTCCTTCAAGTCGAACTTCTCACCGAAACATCGCCCCATCCAATTGTTTTGATTCCACGTATAGGCTTTCGTGCGACAGTTGGAAGAAATGGCATCACGTTCATGCGAACACAGTTTCCCATCCGAACTTCATATTCCGTCACGGTGAATCGTTCACAGGGACAGACACTTACAAAAATTGGCTTGGACTTGAGATCACCTGCGTTTGGGCATGGTCAACTTTACGTCGCGCTCAGCCGTGCGCAAAATCGCCAGTCAATTATGTGCCTTTTACCACAAGAACATATTGTTGACGGCATTCCACACACGGAGAACATTGTATACCCTCCTTTCACCGCTGCCGCCACAGGCCAAGCTGTAACACCTCCACCGTATCAACCTCCAAACACCTCGCCTCCTGCGCCCTCCAATGCCTCCTCTCAACCGTCAAGTGACAGCCAAACTCCACCTCCAACATGGACAGTCGTCGACGAAATTGGGGATGGAGCATGCGGATTTCGCGGCATAGCACGACGAATATACAACGACCCAAACAGACACTACCAAGTACGCTCGGAAATACTCCAATACATGAACGAAAACCGCAACGACCCTAACTTGCTAAACGCCATTTCCGCTGGCATGAACCATGAACTACTCCAAGCCCTTGGTGAACCGCCACAACAGTATACATCATATGACAACTACCTCTCCATCATGTCTCACCCGCGAGCTTACCTTGGTGAGCCAGAAATTTACGCATGCATGCAACGATACAACATACCCATAAACGTTACTATCGGAAACAACCCCCGACCAAATCCTCAAAACGCCGACCCTTCTACCATACACCTGCACTATCAACCACAATCACGTCATTACTCTTCCCTAATCCTAAATAACCCTTCCACCGACCATCCGCCTGTCGCAGCATGACCGCGCCGCCAACGCGCCAGCGCCGGTGGTTCGCCTCTATGATCGTCCCTGACGACCTTCACCACTTCTTCGACCCACACTTCGAGCGCTCCCTCATTGCGGACGCAGAGCAAGAGGCCACCGGCGACACCCGGCAGCAAGTCGAAGATGATGCCAACTTCGAAGCGGAACTTCAAGACTACTACTCAACGTCCTTCCAGTGGCACATCAAAATGTGCCAATGTAGCCGTCCATGATAACTGTCGACCCCAAGTTACTCGTGGGGCCAGGTGTATATTTCGTGTATATATGTCAGTAGCCGCGGACACGCTCAGTCTCGTGCTAATTATTTCCCGCGGCATTGTCAGTAGTAAGTCTTCATTTTTTCAGCCATTCTGTACATGGTAGCCGGCGAGTACATATTAGCGGCCACCGTGGCATTTTGTCTAACCCTAAATAGTGAGTCTTCATTTTTTCAGTGCCGAGTTTGCGCGTGCGCCGCGCCGGCATACTGTCTGTTTTTTCCCGTTGTCAGCCAAGTATGTAGTCTCAGCTTTCGTAGCATCAAATTGTAAGTAGGGAGTCTTCATTTTTGCGGTGCCGAGTTTGCGCCAACCTCTTCATAGCCATGTCTGTTATGCGAACGTCTTTGAGTGGGTGAAGAGTTCGAGTTGCAATGCATCTGGCTACCCCGGCATACTGTCTGTTTTTTCCCGGTGTCAGCCAAGTATGTAGTCTCAGCTTTCGTAGCATCAAATTGTAAGTAGGGAGTCTTCATTTTTGCGGTGCCGAGTTTGCGCCAACCTCTTCATAGCCATGTCTGTTATGCGAACGTCTTTGAGTGGGTGAAGAGTTCGAGTTGCAATGCATCTGGCTACCCTGTCCCCATTTTGTAAGTAGTCACATCCGTTTTTCGCTGCCATACTGTACATGATTGCCGGTATTAGTGGCCACGTCGCATTTGGTCACAGAGTCTTCATGATTGCAGTACCAAGTCTTATTTTTTCAGTGCCCAGTTTGCGCCAACCTCTTCATAGCCATATCGTCTGAAAGAGGGTGTCTTTATTTTTTTCCTTTTCCTCCATCTCGGCCCGCTGTCATTCCACACTCAACACTCCCACCCTTGGTATGCAGGCGTACTCCTGCTGTGGAACCAACCAGCATCACCGCACATCTTTTACAGTAAACAGTAACCCGGAGGACGGGGGGGCCGACAGGCCCCCCACGTCCGGACACCCTTGTATTCGAATAATTTTTTCATAGTTAGTAGTCTTGATCTATATATTTTTTGAAATTCCTGTGGCATACCCTGGTACCTGGTACTTACTCCTGTAGACTATAATACAAGGGTGTCCGGACGTGGGGGGCCTGTCGGCCCCCCCGTCCTCCGGGTTACTGTTTACTGTAAAAGATGTGCGGTGATGCTGGTTGGTTCCACAGCAGGAGTACGCCTGCATACCAAGGGTGGGAGTGTTGAGTGTGGAATGACAGCGGGCCGAGATGATGGGGCGTGATCCCCAGAAGAAACTGAAAATACAGCGGGCCGAAATGGAGGAAAAGGAAATACTACTCGGTATGTATTATTTGTTGATGGGGCGTGATCCCCAGAACAAACTGAAAATAAGGACGCAGTGGAATATGGAATATGTCCAAAAATAAAGACACCCTCTTTCAGACGATATGGCTATGAAGAGGTTGGCGCAAACTGGGCACTGAAAAAATAAGACTTGGTACTGCAATCATGAAGACTCTGTGACCAAATGCGACGTGGCCACTAATACCGGCAATCATGTACAGTATGGCAGCGAAAAACGGATGTGACTACTTACAAAATGGGGACAGGGTAGCCAGATGCATTGCAACTCGAACTCTTCACCCACTCAAAGACGTTCGCATAACAGACATGGCTATGAAGAGGTTGGCGCAAACTCGGCACCGCAAAAATGAAGACTCCCTACTTACAATTTGATGCTACGAAAGCTGAGACTACATACTTGGCTGACACCGGGAAAAAACAGACAGTATGCCGGGGTAGCCAGATGCATTGCAACTCGAACTCTTCACCCACTCAAAGACGTTCGCATAACAGACATGGCTATGAAGAGGTTGGCGCAAACTCGGCACCGCAAAAATGAAGACTCCCTACTTACAATTTGATGCTACGAAAGCTGAGACTACATACTTGGCTGACAACGGGAAAAAACAGACAGTATGCCGGCGCGGCGCACGCGCAAACTCGGCACTGAAAAAATGAAGACTCACTATTTAGGGTTAGACAAAATGCCACGGTGGCCGCTAATATGTACTCGCCGGCTACCATGTACAGAATGGCTGAAAAAATGAAGACTTACTACTGACAATGCCGCGGGAAATAATTAGCACGAGACTGAGCGTGTCCGCGGCTACTGACATATATACACGAAATATACACCTGGCCCCACGAGTAACTTGGGGTCGACAGTTATCATGGACGGCTACATTGGCACATTTTGATGTGCCACTGGAAGGACGTTGAGTAGTAGTCTTGAAGTTCCGCTTCGAAGTTGGCATCATCTTCGACTTGCTGCCGGGTGTCGCCGGTGGCCTCTTGCTCTGCGTCCGCAATGAGGGAGCGCTCGAAGTGTGGGTCGAAGAAGTGGTGAAGGTCGTCAGGGACGATCATAGAGGCGAACCACCGGCGCTGGCGCGTTGGCGGCGCGGTCATGCTGCGACAGGCGGATGGTCGGTGGAAGGGTTATTTAGGATTAGGGAAGAGTAATGACGTGATTGTGGTTGATAGTGCAGGTGTATGGTAGAAGGGTCGGCGTTTTGAGGATTTGGTCGGGGGTTGTTTCCGATAGTAACGTTTATGGGTATGTTGTATCGTTGCATGCATGCGTAAATTTCTGGCTCACCAAGGTAAGCTCGCGGGTGAGACATGATGGAGAGGTAGTTGTCATATGATGTATACTGTTGTGGCGGTTCACCAAGGGCTTGGAGTAGTTCATGGTTCATGCCAGCGGAAATGGCGTTTAGCAAGTTAGGGTCGTTGCGGTTTTCGTTCATGTATTGGAGTATTTCCGAGCGTACTTGGCAGTGTCTGTTTGGGTCGTTGTATATTCGTCGTGCTATGCCGCGAAATCCGCATGCTCCATCCCCAATTTCGTCGACGACTGTCCATGTTGGAGGTGGAGTTTGGCTGTCACTTGACGGTTGAGAGGAGGCATTGGAGGGCGCAGGAGGCGAGGTGTTTGGAGGTTGATACGGTGGAGGTGTTACAGCTTGGCCTGTGGCGGCAGCGGTGAAAGGAGGGTATACAATGTTCTCCGTGTGTGGAATGCCGTCAACAATATGTTCTTGTGGTAAAAGGCACATAATTGACTGGCGATTTTGCGCACGGCTGAGCGCGACGTAAAGTTGACCATGCCCAAACGCAGGTGATCTCAAGTCCAAGCCAATTTTTGTAAGTGTCTGTCCCTGTGAACGATTCACCGTGACGGAATATGAAGTTCGGATGGGAAACTGTGTTCGCATGAACGTGATGCCATTTCTTCCAACTGTCGCACGAAAGCCTATACGTGGAATCAAAACAATTGGATGGGGCGATGTTTCGGTGAGAAGTTCGACTTGAAGGACTCGGCTGTTTGGGGAAACTGCGAGGACAACGCATTTTTGACCGTTGATGAGTCCCTCCGAAAAGTTGAGATTTCGCACGATCATCGCAAGTCCGTCTGACTTGAGGCAAAGCTCATGGGGAGGGACACCTTGCACGTTTAATTGGTGGAGGTGTTCAGGAGAAGCAAAGGCTGTGTGAGGCGTGGTCTCATCACTTATTAGTGTATCTGAGCTGAGGTATGTACAGTACTCTCCGGGCCGCAAGTCCGATATGGCTTCATTAGAACGGTCAATTGCGTTGTTGGTGGTCGCCAATATGGCGCGTTTGTCCCAGTTGCGCGATTGTTCATTGACATTGGGATACACAAAGTTCATGAGCTCATCGAAATTTGTTGTATATTTGAGCTGGAAGTGGTCATTGGCATCGAGGTTGTGGTTATTCAAGGCAATCATGTCCGTGCCGTCGATTGATTGTGTAGGGTGGGTACCCTCGCCTATCGCCCGCACAAAAGCAGCATACTGAGGATCATCTTTGTCTCGTTGCGATTTGGTTAGTCTCATGCGTTTAACGTGTTTCCATAGGGGGCTAGAAATAAAGGCTGCGTCGACGGTATCGGTGGCGGTGCCGTTCTTAACTATTGGCCCTGTTTGGCGCCAATCTCCACTGAACAAAATAGTTTTTCCACCAAAAAGCTTATTGTTTTTCATCAGATCTTGAAGTGTTCTGTCGAGGGCCTCAATGCAATATCTGTGGGTCATAGGTAACTCGTCCCAAATGATGAGGTCCGCTTTGCGGATTAGCTCTGCTCTTTGAGTGTTGGTGTTTATGTTGCATACGCAGGTTGGCGACATTGCTTCGTCCATAGGTAATTTGAACATGGAGTGCGCGGTCCAGCCTCCAGGGAGCTGTAAGGCGGCGATGCCGGTGGAAGCAACGATGAGCACTGTCTTTCTTTCACCTCT
This sequence comes from Undaria pinnatifida, assembly GCA_012845835.1. NCBI lineage: Eukaryota > Phaeophyceae > Laminariales > Alariaceae > Undaria > Undaria pinnatifida. The sequence continues at coordinate 4,203,734 of JABAKD010000012.1, read as the reverse complement.
CAACCTTGCGGAAATACATTTTTCTGTGTATGTCTTGCCAGTTCCGGCGGGCGCATCAATCATAAATGGACACCCATTATCGGCTCGAACTGAGTCTAAGACTGTTTTGTAAATGTGGCTCTGCTCACTGGTCAGTCGCGGTTCATGCAGCTCTGCGTATTCTGCACATGTTTGTGGGTCGAAGGCATCACGCATCCCTTCAAATTCAGTTCGCGGATGCATAGGCTTTGGAAGGTTGACTTGTTCGTTACATTTACCATGCTGGTTTAGCTTGAGGTCTATTTCACACAAGGCAGCTTGTATGGCATCGTCTGTGGATAACCTAAGAAGGAAATCTTCGATGAGGTTGTCCTTAAAGTCACGCCATAGCTTCGGTGCTGGCGCACCATCTAAAATGAGCGTAACGAAAAGAGCACGGAGCTGGGACGCAACTTGAAACACTGAAGCTTCTTCCATACATAGTGAATACTCTTCGTCTCCCGTGATGAGACCTCTTGCTCTGGCGGCATCATGAAAAGTAGGGTGAACAACGGGATCGCCTGTGTCTGTTTGCACTGTTCGTAATTCTGCGAACGACCTGGCTGGAATCGTGTGTAGTAACAACCTCAAGTAGTAGAGATCTCCCACCGCTGGACTCTGAAACGAAATTCGGCAAACGTGATCGTCGTTTTTTCGTTTGGAAACGATGTTTTTGTATCCATCGAGGTATTTGCCAAGCGGAGCAAACTCAAGCGGAGGGTCATCTTTTTTGGGCGAGGTGATAGTGTATTGCTCGTAATAGTCTAGAATGGTCAAGTCCGAAAAGCAGGGATTTTTCGGTCGCATGTAGTACCTGAGCACGTGTGTCTGTGACTGCGCGGCTATCTCAAGTCTATCATCGTGGGTGGCATTTTTGGGATAAGTGATTTGTTGCTCTCCTTCAAGATGGGCGTGAATCTTAGTTACCGCAGGGTATCTGTCCACCATATGGTAACCTAATAGTCTCCACGTCGCCTCTGCGGCTGAAATATACCTCGTTTTTCTATATTGTTCAACTTCTGAGGTAATGCCCTGTATCCTTGCTCGAATAAACGCGTCCCCTTTGTGACAATATTTGAACACGTATTTAACGCATGATGTTGCGGTGACGACATCAACACAAATGTGGCAGTCAAACATCATGAGCAACATGGGGTTGTACGGCACCACCCACTCGTTTCCTATCCTAACACTTTTCCATTGGTTGTTTACTCTCATTCTTATGGTCGGGTTATCACCGTTCTTCCTCCGAGTATATTCTGCCCGTCCAGTTTTGTCGTTGACGGTTGCAATGCTTCTGAATGGTTGCGGAAAGTACTTGTTACAACACTTTTTGTTCGTGTGACGGTTTACTTGCATGCATGGAGCACTCATGTTTCCAACTGCCCCACACGGCTTGTGTATCATGTATTTGAGTACCTTTTCACGTAGTTTTCCTCCTGCTATGTTTTCGTCAGGCAGCTGAGCCCACACCCATTTGTCCATTTCGTTTAGGGCATCAGGGCCTGCATTTTTGAAGGTCATGAGAATGTGAGCGTGAGGGTACCCCCTCTTTTGGAATTCCGTCACCGCTAAATGGCTGTCGTAAGCGCCAAAAATTTTGCCAGACTTTAAAACCTTCATAATTTCTTTCATCTTCAATTTGAAAACACGACAACATAGATCAGGACGATCATAAGCACTTTGTCCTGGCAGCAAATTTTCTTGCACCTCTTTCCAATCCGCATTGAAAGTTACGGTGATGAACAAATGCGGTCTTCCTCGCCTGTTCACGATGCATAGAGCGTCTTCTGTATCACTTTTACGCTTGGCAGGTGAGCCAGGGTGAGAAGCAGGAAGCAATTTACCGGGTTGTTCATGAGGTTGGGCGTCTTGAATGGACCGGTTGGAAGCAAGCCTATGCTGCATGTCACTATTTTCGACGAAATTCAAACGCTCTTCTTCCATTCTGCTCAAAGAATCACAGACCCATTCCTGAGCGATTCGGCAGTTAATCTTAAATATCGGCTCCGAAAGAATACGCTGCCTACAGTAGAAGGGAAACGTTACGGCTTCGGTGTTTGACCGGTTCATTGTTTTAGATTTGAACGGCGGGTTCTCTTTGTAGTTACCCTTACTCCAACCTGCTTCTCCATGCAAAAACAGCAGGGGGAACTGTAGCGTTTCATATGCAGAGCTCCAAAGCGGCAGGAAGCGTGGTTTGTTATCTGGGCTGTTCCTTGGATAGGTGATAACTGCTCGCGGCGCATCATTTTGATTCCCTGAGGTAAACACTAAAGCTGCTATTTCATTTGCACTCGGATTCTCGCCCAACACTGGTCCATCATTAACTCTGCTAACTTCACTGAACTCTATAAAAGGCGCACTGGACTCTGACGCTGATGTGTTTAATATTGTGTCTACGGCAGACCTGTATTCTCGAGCCCACCTAATCTCGCTGTTCACGTGGGATCTTAGAGTGCCTGCAATCCGTGAATCTAAATGTTGTGAGGAGGTTGTCTGTGCGAATTCGGAATCGAATATGTAAAACCTGGCACTGTTGTTAACATTTTGGTTTTGATACTTCTCCTGTAAGTCGAAAATTCTATGGTATGCTTTACCATGGAGAGTAAGCATTGTCGGTGGTTTTCCTTGAGTCCACGATCGGTTTTCTATGCCTCCTGCTCCCAAAGCTGTGAAACTAAATAACCCGTTATATGCCCTTTGTGATTCGCGAAAACGTGCGGTTTGGAAGAGCGATAACAATGTTTGTGGAATAGGTTTAAGCCGGTGAATGGCAGATCTCCCACGGTTACAACAGTTATAGGACCCAGACCGTTCCTCTTTCCATAGCACAGACCCACAGTGTTGGCACGTATAGTTACTTTCATGTAGCAAGCACGGGTATTTTAGTTCGTACGCCTCAAGTGGATACTCAAAGTTGGTGGAATTAAAGGCTTGCACACCAAGTCTTTCTTCTGAACCTTCCATGGAATTGGCAGCGGCAACGTCTCTAGGGTCGGGTCTTCGAGGGATGCGGTTTCTCATTCGATTAAAATGTTGAACAACGACGTCAGTCTCTGATTCAGAATCGCTGTCCAGGTTGTTACTGCGGAGATCACGTTCCATGTTATTAGTGTTCTGCGTTCGAGTTTCGTTTTGAAGGGTACGTCGTGAGCGCCGCCCCGCTAAAATGCACGCGCGCCTACGCCTGCGCTCGCGGGCAATTTCAGCACGACGGGTATTTCGTTGCGAGCGAGTACATCGCTGATCGGTTGACATGGAAGGTTAAAGTTTCAA
>JABAKD010000012.1:4123925-4197437 GCA_012845835.1 Undaria pinnatifida | reverse complement strand
GCAATGTAATTGGTTCGGGTGTACCGGAAATGGAGGTAGGGACGACCCAGATAATATGGTTGATGCTGTTGTAGCCTACCTGGTACTATTTACAAAGTGACAGAATACACTTCAGCTGTCAGATCGTCCCAAAAGATCTTTTGATCAAGACTCAGCTTTGCAAGCTGCGTGTGATACTTCGATCGCGCGTGTTACGGGGTGTGTGTACCCTCGTGAAGGATACAGGTCGGCGACTCCCCTGTTAATGCCAGGGTCAACAGGACTAAGACATTCAACCTTGTTCTGCGCACGTGAACTGTACAACCCGCATTGAGGGGACAAAACCAGACATCTGTGCAATTCAGTGTGCATGGCACAGGAAGTGTTATATAGTGCGAGTTAACTTTTGGAGTGGTCTACTTGGGTCTACCAGGTTCGTACGCAAGTTCTTGTGTACTCTCTGTACATCTGGCAGGCCAGCGGAGGTCCAGCCCAGGCCTGATGCTGGGTTGTTTGTGCTGTCGAGTCATGATGGAACATGCGGTGGACGTCGATCGTTACTGTTCCGAAGCGATCTCTCTTCTGTCATTAATGTAATGCAAAGGCACACTCCCACACCTCTATGGATCGAATGAAGACCGACGAGTAAGATCTGGCGTTCTGCATCAGGCGTCGGGCGTGCACACTTAATCCTAACTCAAGCTCTTCGAACGCAACTCTCACACACTACCAGGGATACGCAAACTAAGCGTGCATCCAAAACGCCAGACCCCTGCACTCCTACAGATGGAGCTCTTGCGCTAATACTGAATGATCAAAGGTGCACGTTGCCGAATAGCCGATTGTTTTTGGTAATCCAGAGAGCCTCCGTGGTCATTTCCTGGTGGAGCACGCGCAAGCCACAAATGTTAGCTCACCTGTGTAAAGGTGTTGGGAATGTCCTAATTAATATCGTGAAAACCGCGGAACGACTTTCTCCATAATTCAAGAAAATGAAAGTGTTTGAATGTTAATCGGACTACAGCAACAAGAAATTCCCGGATGGGTCAATTCTTCCGAAGAGTCGACGTGTTAGAACGGGCACCACTTAAAGCGTGAGCCGTACATGGCCACCAGTTTTCTCGGGACAATCAGGCTACCTCGTGGGGGCCAACACTGAGCGCTTGATATATTTAAAAAAACGAAAAATACACTTCAGATGTGAGATCGACCGAACGTTTTTTTGGTCAAAACTCAGCTTTGCAAGCTGCGTGTGATACTTCCATCGCAAGTGTTGCGGGGGTGTTGTTGTTTTTGCTCTTGTTGTCTCACATTAACTAGCATTATCAAACCCGTGGTCACAGGACAGGCTCCAGTCATTCTGGAGCTAAGGAATACTTCAGGGAAAAAACACAAACAAACCAAAGGTGGTACGTATATATCACAGCTGACGCAATTCATGCCTCCGCCAGAAACATATAAAAAGTGAAATCGGGAGTTAGCCTACGATGTGCCAGGTCCATACTGCTGCATACATCTCACTACTCGCGCCTGGAAAAACCGATTATACCGCTTGCCACCCAAGAAATACTACCACGTATATATTACACGTAGCACCTATCACTATGCACACGCACGTCAGACGCAAGTCAATTGGAAAAAGAAACAAAGAAAAGAAAAGAAGAGAAAGGAAAGGAAACGAAACGAAACGAAAGAAGAAAAATAGAAAAGAAGAGAGAGGAAAGAAAAGAAGAAGAGAAAAGAAAGAAAAGAAAAGAAAGAAAAGAAAAGAAAGAAAAGAAAAGGAAAGGAAAGAAAGCGAAAACGGACAGGAAAAAAAAGAAAAGAAAAGAAAGCGAAAACGGACAGGAAAAAAAGAAAAGAGAAGAGAAGAGAAGAAAGAAAAGAAAATGAAATGAAAGAAAGCGAAAACGGACAGGAAGAAGAAAAAAGAAAAGACAAGACAAGAAGAGGCAGCAAGGAAAGGAAAAGAGAAAAAGCTTCATACTAGTAGACCCTAGAAATTTACTGAGACAGTATTGGGCTCATACAGGGTATCAAGTGCATCAATGGCACTGGGGAGAGAAGCGACAAGGCGAAGAAGTCAGGGCGGCCTTACGCCAACTTGTGACGGCCATTGGAAGGCCCACAATTTTCAGGACGATGATGGCCAGACCCAGACTTTAGTCTCTTGGGCAGGACGCCCCCCCTCCCCCCCCCGCCCCCTCCCCCTTTCCCCTCTTCCCCCTCCTCCCTCCCCCCGGCCGCTTAGAGATGCCGACGGTGGATGGCGCTGCCGCGGCCTTTGCGCGTCGCTCTGCAGCTCTGCGTCTCTTCGTCTCATGCCATTTCCGCATGAACAACTCGGCTCCCTCCTCTACTCGTCGAAACCATCTGCCGGCCTTCTTAGCAGCCTTTCGCCACGCTTCGAATTTCATTCCAAAGACCGACATATCGTCCTTCAGATGCACCAGCCTCTTCTCTTGCCCCCCTGAGTAGCCCTTACCCCCAACAAGCTCCCCAAACATCACCCTCTGTGGCAGACGCTCCTCCCCCACACGTGCTACGAATCCCCCAAACAACATCCTCCGTTTGCGCACTATTGCCTCTATGCTCTCGGAAGCTGTCTTGGCAAGCGCGTCGGCGTGCGATAGGGTGTGGTCGTCGCCCTTTCGTTTCCGCCATCCGAGCGTATACCCTCGTGAAGGATACAGGTCGGTGATTCCCCTGCTTATGCCAGGGTCAACAGGACTAAGACATTCAACCTTGTTCTGCGCACGGAAACTATAACCCGCATTGAGGGGGACAAAACCAGACATCTCTGGAATTCAGTATGCATGAAACCATAAGTGTTATGTAGTGTGAGTTAACTTTTGGAGTGGTCTACTTGGGTCTACCACGTTCGTACGCAAGTTCTTGTGTACTCCCTGTATATGTGGCAGGCCATTATAGCAGTTATGCATGCATATGAAAGTTTACCGCAGCTACGACTTTCTTAAACCCGGCGTATAAGCATTCTGGTGCAACTTCAAATTGCTGTGTGTTGTTCTCAACACGTTTGATGCGCGTACCACAGCCCACTGTTTACTACTGTCGTGTAGTAAGTATAAAAACCAATCTACCGCCAGGCACAAGAGGTACGTGGAAATTTGATTGAACAACACTCACGACAGCAGTCTACAGCACAGCAGCCGTATTATTCTCCGTGCCTCTAGTGTGTGAGATAGCTTATAATGTTATAGAGTTTATGCGTTTTGGGAAATTGTCCGTTGGTAGTTTGCCACCTTTTTCAAAATTAAAGTATTTCCAGATAATCTCGGTAAATACGAAAATGCACCGATGGGTGGCGGTGACCATCCATGTGTATCAACCTGCCGGCGCATTTTGAGGTGCGATATGCCGTTGTTGTTATGGCCCGCTGGTTGTCGCTGATGTGGCGTGCGTGAGTGGGTAGGACCACACCTCGCGCTGCAGCGACAACTCCAGAGGCGCCGAACCCCGACCGCGACACACTGAAGCAGCAGAGTACAGCAAGCCCTCTCGCGGCCTGCGTTTGGGGATGGACAAACCGCACGCAGCAGCAGCAGCAACAACAACAGTGGCATCTTGTGAATGCACAGAGTACCGGTGCTCATATCTAATGTCATATGGCACACTTTCTATTTCATGCCGCCGTACTACACAGTATTGCAAATCTTAATCTCCATGTTTTCAGCAACACGCAAATTATCGAAGAAAGAAGCAACAACAGAAGCACGCCGGCGCCGCCGTACCGCTGTGTTGCTGCTGCTGTGCTGCTGTTGTGTTATTGTGATAGATACCTGGTGTGTGTGACGTACAACTGACGTTTTGATAACCTGGCCAAACTCCAAACGCCCGCCATCAGTTAAAACCTTTTCAGTCCATAGCCCCAAACGATCGAAAGGCCCAGCAGCAGGCGGCAGGTGCAATGTTCGAAGTCTGTACAACCCAGAAGGTATTTTTTTTAACATAACAGGTAACGACCATAGGGAAGAAGGTCGTAAGTGTGTTTAAAACTGTTTTAGTCACGTTAGCTGTAAAAGTTCGATTGACTTAAGGGTTGATACTCATAGTTGCAAGCTGCGTGATGCACCTGCCGCGCGTTTTTGTAAATGTATTACTCTATGAAAATATATGACTGCCATGGATTTTGCGAGGGTGAATAACAATAACCAATTATTAACAGCAATAATGTAGCAACGATACGCACACCATCCCATATTACACCCAGATTTCAGGCTCCATCCAGACGAATCAATGGTTCCGTTTCCCTCTGCTCCCCTTCTCATTCTTCGTGTCCTTTCATAGATGGACACGTGGACACAGCCGCCAAATTGTTTTGTATCTCTGTTCGTTGCGTATGTACTCGTAGTCTCGAGGTCCATTTGTGTCGGATTCATACGCACTGCAGACTGCAGACGGACCAATGGTTCTTACGTCTTGTTTCCTTTTTACCTTGTGGCCTCTTGTCCTCTTGTCCTTCATTTTGGTCACATAGGGGAGATAATTCGTAGCGAGCTTGGCGGGCATGACACCCCTAATTTGGTGTCGTTCAAGCGTCGCGAAAGACTTGTCGGAGAGCCGGCCGTGTCTATGGTAACCAGCACTCCTAAGTCCACAATCGGAGCTGTGCACACCATGGCTGGGACATATTACAGGTGAGGCTAATGATATTTGCCAGTGTTTTTTTAGTACTGCTGATGTCGGTCCCTGTTTGTTGGCCAATCACCATTGGCGTCAACGATAAGTCTCACGTCAATGGCAGGACTATTTTCTCGTTGGCTACGTAGGAAAGAGCCAATGCGGTTTTGAAATCACGTTCGACGTCAAAAACTCGAAATAAATACTATCGAGGGTGTATGAACGAGGGGCGACGTCTAACGCGATTTTATTGCTGCTGTGTATATTAATAAGATTCCCAGCGCTACGTTGAACAGCGAACGGCGTCGCACTTGTCGCGCAAGGAACTACTCATGATGCGATGCTGAAGGCGATCCTGTACTATCACAGAGCAACAGGAGTTCTGGTACTTTTGACGTAATATGGGGTACAGCAGTACTGTAGTGCTCTTCATGGGTGGGGGGTCGGTGACAGCTTATGATGTGCTATGCGCTTGAAGTATTCCGCGTGGTGCCATGTGATCCCAGGACGGAGTCAGTACGACGATTCTCAAAACTTGCCGCGCTCTCGACTCGGGTGTGACCGTGACACTCAATGTTCTCGTTTCTGCTATACCGCCACTGCTTGTTAAGTACAGTAGCGCAGCAGCACAGCGTCAGACCCGCACGAGGAACTCGTGTTTTGAAGCTGAAGCAGTCAAGCAGCCAACGTAGTCCAACGACTTGAACATAGGATGAGGCATGTACTGATATATCAAGTTCTTGGCCAACCAACTTCTTGATACCAGCATTATCACATTTCGTGATGCATATTATTGCCATATAATAGTGCATTGCATATAACCTTAGCTGCTGGTCGACATTGGCACCCGACCTGGCCATGAAAGCGAGTGTGGGACAGCATGGGAAGTTCCGACAAATCGGAACTCCTGTCGGTTATCATATCGGACATAAGTGTCCCGGCTTCAGATTGACATCCTCTACCGGACGCCCGATATCCGATGTTCGACATCCAACAAGCTTCTGAGCGATTGCCAGTGGGAATAAGGGGCGAAGGGGCAGCTGTGGTAGACCACACACTACATGGCGTGTGGTACCATGCTCGCCTCTACATATGCAAAACGAACCAGACGGCGCCGATTATCAAGCAGGGCACGGGAAAAGTCGCGAGCTCAACAGGGAGGAAACCTACCGCCCAGATGAAGACAAAGGCGTGTATCTCACGACGTGCACCGCCAAAACGAAAGGGAGGTCCGTCTCTTATGATCGGACAGAGTGTACTGTTGATCTCACGCATGCTGTGTGAAGGTGTTAGAGACAACGGTTGGACAGAGTTTATGTTTGTTCCCGACCCGTACAGAATCTTGTGTTAGGGTTTGAGAGACAAGGGCGTCGACGCGGACGAATCGTCCCTCAGTCGGTTGCGCTTTCTTCCGACGGTATTCCCAGCCGCAGAAAGCACGCGCTCGAACACAACCGGCGATGAAGGAATGGCCTAATACGTGACTATCGGTCTGGACTGGGAGGGAAGGCGAACTGATGCCTTTTTTGACCAGTTTTCTGCGATGTCCACTGTGTCATGCCGGAGATCATAAACGACAATGAAGCACCTAAGTTCTCCCTCACCAGCCGCCATCCTGGCTGACAGTGTAAGGATAAAAATTATTCCTCTCGATCCTTTCACAGTTAGCCAGGTTGGCGACCGTTAAAGGAGATCTTCGGCGCTGCATTGCCGTTGATGATCTCGACAACGACACAGTGGACATTTAACTGTACTTGTGATGCCGGTATCAGATAGCATTTTCCCACCCCTAGCTAGGCCGGTAGTGAGGCATTTCGTAGGGCTGGGTACTGGTAGCTTTATTACAGATCGCTAGTTACATGAAACCCCATAGCACTCACAGCGCAGCAGCGCAGCCGGACGCAGTACGCTGGCGCGCATAGCGCACTGCACTACACCAGCACACTTAGGGACAGCATGTGCTGACGCGTGGCGGTGCGGCGTGAGGCACCCTGCTCGCCGCTTTTGATAACCCACCAGATGAGTCCAATGATCAAGCAGGGCACGAGGAAAGTCACAAGCTAAGTGGAGAGGAAACCAACCGCCCAGACGAAGACCAAGCCATGTACCTCACGACGTGCACTGCCAAAACGAAATAATGGTCCTTTTCTTTTGGTTGGACAGAGCGTGTTTGTCGTCGATCAGTACAAACATCCTTTGTATGGTTTGTAGACAATGATTGAGCAGAGTTTTTGCTTGTTGTCGACCCGTACATACATCCTGCGGTAGAGTTTGACAGACAAGGGCGTCGACACACAACTACTGTCGCTCCCCCAACTGGCTGTGATTGTTACTGACGGCATTCTCAGCCGTGGAAAGCAAACGCTGCCGATGATGCAGGAATGACCGAATACCTAGGGATGAGAACCATGTAGCTAGGGATGAGAAGGAGCACTGTTGCCGGCATGACCAATTTACTTCGATGCCCACTGTGCGATCCCCGAACCCATCAATGGCAATAAAGCGCCGAGCTTCTCCCTCAACAGCCGCCATCCTGGCTGACAGTGTGAGGATCGAAAGGATGTACCGGTAGCTAGGGATGGGGAGGCGAAATGATGCCGGCATCACCAGGTTAGTTCGATGCCCGATGTGTCATCCCCGAGCCCATCAACGACAGTGAAGCGCCGAAGTTCTCCCTTACAAGCGGTCATCCCGGCTGCCAATCAATACATCGGGTAACCACTCGCGCTTGTGGCCGTGAGCCGCTGAACGTGGCCGTGAGTCGCTGAAAGAAAATGCTCTGAAAACGTTATGTTTAACCCTTCCGTCTCGAAAGGGATGCGTGGTCAATGGTCAAATTACAAGGCGAGCAAAAAATGAGTACCCCCGCCGATGTCAACCCCCCCAACCTCAGCCTTGGTCCTTTGTTCTAACCTCCCCCCCATATTCTGCTTGTTTGCTCGTACAAGCTCTTGGATCCAGAAGACTCAGACGGCGCACCTAGCGTATTCCCATTCTGAGGCGAGCTGTGGGCACCCCAAGGAGGAGTAGCCGTCACCGTCGACCGACAAAGCGGCCCGCAAACTTTCACCGGGACGGAGCTGTTGACCATGTAAGATTGCTTCACCAGCCTCACGACCGCGTTCTATTCAATGGCGTCAAGGACTCTTTGCTGCAGCTTTGTATGATTTGATTAAGCTTGTCATAGGAGATATTTTTATTTGTTTTTACATCGTTTCTGAATTCCCAGCAGGACTACCCCATCGAAAGGTGCACCCCGTTTCGGCGAATAAACTACTCGAAGTTAGTATTGCTTTTTTCCGGTAGTAAAAGGGTTAAGATTCCCTGTTCACAGCAGTGGTCTCTCGATGCCGCTCTGTTTCCGACACGGCCATTTTCTGCGGCGTACATGCTACAACCATTACCTGATACATTTCAAGCGTATACCCATACTCCAAACAAATGTACAATACCACTCTGTACCCTAACTATTTTTGTAGCGTTCTTTTTACAAGCACTGGGTTCTGTGAAACGGCACTCGCGTTTTTGGAGAGAAAAGCCTACCAGGTACTGGGAATTAGTGGGGGGTACATTTCGCAGTTCCGAAAGGGTGAGCATTGCCGGCACGCCCCCGTATTCTGTGCAGGTACTTGTGCAAGCTGCGATCATGCGCGGCGGAGAAGAAAGGTCCCGGCCACGGTAACGAAGCGGTTGCGCAGTTGAAGGGTTGCTTCTCCAGCCCGGAGTCGGACACGCCTGCCAAAAGGAGGGCCTTGTTGGACGCCGCTCGCATCGCCGGGTTCACGGACCCGAAGGTGTGCAAACTCTTCTGCGGCGACTCGAGCTGCGCCACTGCGGTATCGGCCTCAGCCGTCACGGCAGTACGGTGGTGGTGGTGGTGGTGGTGGTGGTGGTGGTGATGATGATGATACAAGAGTTACATTTGATAAAATTGGTCAAAATACGTTGGCTTTGAGTTCGATCAAACTAATGGTCGATATTCATCTTTGCAGGCTGCGTAATACTCCGCCCGCGCGTTTTTACAGATGTACTTCGAAGTATTCTATTTCCACGAACTAGTAAGTGTACTTGATTAGCGATGTGGCTGCTGGTAGTCGAGATGGACGATATATTCAAGATTGTGACTTCTACTGTGTGTTTGGCATTAAGCAAAGCCAGACAGGCCGAAAAAATGCGTTCTTGTGAGGGTGTTCTGTGAAACGTATGGCTGTACGAGGAGTTCAGCTACGCCACTCTCGCCAGGCTGTTTCCACCGTACGCCTTGCGGAAACAGAGGACTTGGTTTAGCTTCTGACACCGCCGGTATATATCGAACTCTCACCCCCAGGCAAGCGCCAGTCAGCCTTCCTCTTTCTGTCCGCCATACCCCCGCCCCCTGGCCCCCTCTCGAAGTTATACATCGTTATCCCACGCTCAGTCTAGTTCCAATCAGCCCTCCTCTTCCTGTCCATCGTGCTCCGCCCCCCTCTCAAAATTTCATGTCGAACTCCAACCCCCAGTCAAGCGCCAATCGACCCTCCTTCTCCTGTCCGCCGTATCCCTCCCCCGTCCCGCCCTCCCCCTCGAAATTCGTTAGGTTTTCCCTGCCTCCGACTGCCTGTGCACTGTCTACGCACGCAAGCACCCTGTCGCGCCTGGCTCCTCGCCCGAGAGGATGCTCATAGTCGATATGGGCCGACTGCAAACCACGGTCGTCGTGTCGCGCTTCGGTGAGGAGGGGAAGCAGGAAGAGAAGGGGGAAGAGAAAGAGGCGGGTGCTTCTGGTGGCGGTGGTGGTGGCGGGGAGAGTAGTAGGCGGGGCTCGGCGGGGTGCCCGTATTCGGTGCTGGCGAGAAGGAACGATGATGACTTGGGGGCGTTCAGCTTTGACCTGAGAATGTTTGACCACTTTCAGGGGCAGGTTAGTGTTTCATCACTTCGAGGGACAGGGTAATGGTGCTTGCACTGCCGGAGTTGCTGTATGAATGACTCTGCTACTGTATGAATATCGTGGCTGCTGTATGATATAATCTACATCAGTACAAGACGCAGCATATGTTGTCTCTTCAGCTGTAGATGGCGTTGCGTTGGCGATGTTGTCGCCGACCCTTTGTTTTCATGACGACCTTCGGCTTATCCTGCGGCGGTGTCGCCTCCGTATACACATGGAAGCTTGTTAGATGGCGTACGGCGTTGCGCTGGGGGAAGGTGGTACTATCTGTCGGCGGTCTGGGAGGTTGCTGACGTTTTTTTTGTTGGAGCTGAAGTAGGCCGATCGATCACAGCACTCGCAACGTCTTTGCGCTGCCAACTCCGTATGGAAACGCCCCCCGTATCGGGAAGTTTATATTATCCTGTAGAGGCGTTCGTATCAGTAGGTTTGTATTCTATTGCAAAGGCGCTCCTGTAACGCATTCATCGGCGGCTCTCATTGCCATTCCCCCGCTCCGGAGCTGCTACTCGTTCTCTTCCACGTACGCCGCGAGAACGGGAATACCCCACTAAACAGATAGTGTCCTCGCTTATTGACTTGTCACCGGTCGACCGTACCCGTACGAGAGGAAGACTGTGCAGCTATCGCTAGGTGCTGGCGTAGCAGGATGTTTGCAACTTTCGCTAACTTGTGTGGGTTTGGTGTGCGACGAACGCTTGTATCTCCGCTGCGATTGGTCACCATTGGCTTGCCAACCCCGCTCAACTCCCAGTACGTTTTTTGTCCCCCTCCATGATGTTGCTTGACCTTTGGTGATGAACAGGTAGAGAGCAAGTACGGCCACAAGGTATTGCCCGGGACGAAGTCCGGGCTGAGGTTGCTGTTGGCCTGCCGACGGCTCCGGGAGCTGCTCTCTACAACTCCAACCGCCGCAACGACTGTAGAGGTGCGCGGCCATGCCATTAGAGTAGGCAGTACAGTACCCGGGGCAGGTTGCCCTTCGGAGGCATGCGACGTTCGGGATAAAGATGATAAAATATGTTTCTGGCTGGTCGTGCAAACCGTAGGGTTGTGAGTTGACGGACTATAACTTCGTAAGTTATGCTATAAGTCGCCGACTAGTTATTAGTCGGCCAGATATATACATTGTGGTGTATTATAAAACATTACAGTGTGTTAAATTACACTACAGCAGATTATTACAGTGTATTATAATATATTACAGCTGCAGTAGTTGCTTGCGGAAATTGACAGGGTTGTGCGTCTTGCATATAGCTGGCGCGTTTTGTGGCTCGACGTGTGGTGTTTGGTATTGAACACAACTCGTAAGTTAGTTAGTATGTTAGTTAGTTGGACGTTACGCCTTACCCCGCTACCCAACTATTACATACAAATAGAGGTAACTAATATTACGGGAATCGGGATCTTCAGGACTGGGTCGCTCACAGCGCAGCGGGGAAATTCGACCCCCTCTGAAAACAGTACGTTAACTTCGCGCCCTCATAGCGCGCTCCCAGACGCACGGCCAGGCTCGCGCCTTCGCAATGCGGCACCTGGTGGCCTAGCGAACAGAATGGCTCGTTGCGTGCGGTCTCGATTGTCCCTGCTGGGTTGGAATCAGCGTCGTGAAAAGCGCGCCGAACCCGCAGAACCGACGTCTTTCGTCTTTCGGCAGCAAACCTGCACTTTCATTTGCTTCCGATCGCAAAAAAGTGACAGTCCCGTTTTGCGGAGTATTGGCGTTGAGGTTGTGTGTTGTCAGCACAGAGAGGGGATGGGCACGCACACCCTCCAAAGCCGAACGTATACCGTCTATTTCACCTCTGGTGAGGTTTGTTGCACGCGCAGCTTTCACGTAGTAGGTCGATCGCGGGTAACGAGAGCAAGCGCAACCTCAACGATGCCGCTCAACGAAGCTGGGGTGTAGCTGCTGCTGCTGTGGGTTCTGGATCTTTACCAAACTTCGACCAAACTTCGTTTTAGTCGCCTCAGCACACCCGCCCGACGCGAACACGCGCACACGCACACAATTCAACACAGCAGCCGCTCCCCTCGCAGTAGACATGAGTGCGCTGTCGAAGGCTTCGCCCCTGAAACGCAAGCCAGCTGAGAGTTCTAAATCCCCCTCCAAGCCCAAGACTACGCTGGAACCCGGCAACCCCCTGTGGTTTTGCCTCAACGCTCAAGACTGCCCCGAGGGGCGGCTCGGGGTCCGCACGAAAAAGGACGGCAAGCACTACACGACGTGCGACAAAAACGACTGGAGGGACCCGGAAACGTGCAAGGTGACGTGCTCGTTCCTCGCCCCCAGCAAGGATCACCCCCACAACTGCCACATCTGCCTGCAGGACGTCGGTGGCAAACCTTCCATCGGCATCCCAACGGACGAAGTCGACGACCGCGGGTACAAAGGTGAGCAGCAGAGTTTTGTTTGAATATTCAATCTAACCGCCCGTTCCGGCACGAGCGTGTGAGATAATCATCGTGGGCTGCCGCGCTCTCCGCTCGCTCGCCGCGCACGAACACCCGCCCCCCACCCAACAACTTTCCGTGTGAAGATGTGGCTGTCACGGGGCCATAGTTTAGGAGTCGTTTGTTGCTGCTTTTTGTGCGTACATGTAGCAACCGTGCATGTTGAAGTTGTGAGCGCGACCAGAATTGCCGTGACTGTTTTTTTGTGCTAAAGTTTGTGTACACAGCAGCAAAGAAAGCATGGAAACAGCAGTTCGATCCAGTCATGCTGCACCTCTTCAACCGCTTGACATGCCCAGGAATACGAAACAATGCCTTTCCGCCACCGCTCGCATCCTGTACGTTGTCACTCACAGAGCACGTGTTTGCACGTTTGCACCTTTAACCACGTGACATCTCCTGATACTTTTTGCTTTGTGCATGTCGCCCTGCCGCACTTTATTTTTTGCTCAAGTGTGGGAGAATTACTGCGCGGTGTTCTCCCTCTGCGCGGGAGCAAGGACCAAGGACGGCGGTACCTTCAAGAACGCCACCGCCGCTACCGGTGACATCGTCGGCGTAAGTGCATGCGTTCGTTCCAAAGTGTATCAAGTCGCTCGATGTGTACGTTCCCGGCTGCCGCGTGTTAAAGATGTGCCATCAGGGTGGAAATTCACGGGTGTAGACTGCTGTCTGTAGACTGCTGTGTGTGTGTGTGTGTGTGTGTGTGTGTGTGTGTGTGTGTGTGTGTGTGTGTGTGTGTGTGTGTGTGTGTGTGTGTGTGTGTGTGTGTGTGTGTGTGTGTGTGTGTGTGTGTGTGTGTGTGTGTGTGGTGTGTGTGTGTGTGCTGTGTGCTGTGTGTGTGTGTGTGTGTGTGTGTGTGTGTGTGTGTGCTGCTGTGTGTGTGTGTGTGTGTGTGTGGTGTGTGTGTTTTTTTTTTTTTTATTGTGTTGTGTGTGCGTATTGCCGGTTTATGTGGTGTGCTGTAATCGAGAGAAGAGGGAAAAAGCATAGAAGTATAATACAACAAACCTCCGTTGCTTTGTGGTGTTCGCATGTGCATATCACCAAGGCTCCCTTCCGTATTGTGAATGCGCGAGAACACCAGTTTATTCGGCAGACGATGAAGCATTGTGCACTCCGCAGCAGTCGTTCCTTCGTAACATGCACAAACATGCGAACACCATATTTTTTTTCAGAATTTGCAACACGTCATCCGCGACTCCCTGCTCCCCTACCCTCTTCCCTGTTCCGTTTGGAAACACACAGAAACGCTGCGCGGCCTGGGACGAAAAAAAGTCGTCAAAGGACAACCCGTGCACGGGCAAAATCAAGGCCGGCGACCTGGTGGTCAAGAACTGGGACGACCCGCCCCTCCACCTCGTGTGCTCGAAGCGAGAGTGGCGGAAGATCGTGGACGAGTTCCTCCACAAGCAGAAGGTGCTGCACGACCTTGGTTCCACCGCCGAGAAGGAGGCATCCCAGCCGTCCGCCAAGGTCCCCGACAACCTCAAAGACTTCTGAGGTGAGCTCAAGATCAACCGGGCAAAGCGCTCCCCTAAACCTTTTATCTGAACGCGAACTTGAAACTTTAACCTTCCATGTCAACCGATCAGCGATGTACTCGCTCGCAACGAAATACCCGTCGTGCTGAAATTGCCCGCGAGCGCAGGCGTAGGCGCGCGTGCATTTTAGCGGGGCGGCGCTCACGACGTACCCTTCAAAACGAAACTCGAACGCAGAACACTAATAACATGGAACGTGATCTCCGCAGTAACAACCTGGACAGCGATTCTGAATCAGAGACTGACGTCGTTGTTCAACATTTTAATCGAATGAGAAACCGCATCCCTCGAAGACCCGACCCTAGAGACGTTGCCGCTGCCAATTCCATGGAAGGTTCAGAAGAAAGACTTGGTGTGCAAGCCTTTAATTCCACCAACTTTGAGTATCCACTTGAGGCGTACGAACTAAAATACCCGTGCTTGCTACATGAAAGTAACTATACGTGCCAACACTGTGGGTCTGTGCTATGGAAAGAGGAACGGTCTGGGTCCTATAACTGTTGTAACCGTGGGAGATCTGCCATTCACCGGCTTAAACCTATTCCACAAACATTGTTATCGCTCTTCCAAACCGCACGTTTTCGCGAATCACAAAGGGCATATAACGGGTTATTTAGTTCCACAGCTTTGGGAGCAGGAGGCATAGAAAACCGATCGTGGACTCAAGGAAAACCACCGACAATGCTTACTCTCCATGGTAAAGCATACCATAGAATTTTCGACTTACAGGAGAAGTATCAAAACCAAAATGTTAACAACAGTGCCAGGTTTTACATATTCGATTCCGAATTCGCACAGACAACCTCCTCACAACATTTAGATTCACGGATTGCAGGCACTCTAAGATCCCACGTGAACAGCGAGATTAGGTGGGCTCGAGAATACAGGTCTGCCGTAGACACAATATTAAACACATCAGCGTCAGAGTCCAGTGCGCCTTTTATAGAGTTCAGTGAAGTTAGCAGAGTTAATGATGGACCAGTGTTGGGCGAGAATCCGAGTGCAAATGAAATAGCAGCTTTAGTGTTTACCTCAGGGAATCAAAATGATGCGCCGCGAGCAGTTATCACCTATCCAAGGAACAGCCCAGATAACAAACCACGCTTCCTGCCGCTTTGGAGCTCTGCATATGAAACGCTACAGTTCCCCCTGCTGTTTTTGCATGGAGAAGCAGGTTGGAGTAAGGGTAACTACAAAGAGAACCCGCCGTTCAAATCTAAAACAATGAACCGGTCAAACACCGAAGCCGTAACGTTTCCCTTCTACTGTAGGCAGCGTATTCTTTCGGAGCCGATATTTAAGATTAACTGCCGAATCGCTCAGGAATGGGTCTGTGATTCTTTGAGCAGAATGGAAGAAGAGCGTTTGAATTTCGTCGAAAATAGTGACATGCAGCATAGGCTTGCTTCCAACCGGTCCATTCAAGACGCCCAACCTCATGAACAACCCGGTAAATTGCTTCCTGCTTCTCACCCTGGCTCACCTGCCAAGCGTAAAAGTGATACAGAAGACGCTCTATGCATCGTGAACAGGCGAGGAAGACCGCATTGTAACTTTCAATGCGGATTGGAAAGAGGTGCAAGAAAATTTGCTGCCAGGACAAAGTGCTTATGATCGTCCTGATCTATGTTGTCGTGTTTTCAAATTGAAGATGAAAGAAATTATGAAGGTTTTAAAGTCTGGCAAAATTTTTGGCGCTTACGACAGCCATTTAGCGGTGACGGAATTCCAAAAGAGGGGGTACCCTCACGCTCACATTCTCATGACCTTCAAAAATGCAGGCCCTGATGCCCTAAACGAAATGGACAAATGGGTGTGGGCTCAGCTGCCTGACGAAAACATAGCAGGAGGAAAACTACGTGAAAAGGTACTCAAATACATGATACACAAGCCGTGTGGGGCAGTTGGAAACATGAGTGCTCCATGCATGCAAGTAAACCGTCACACGAACAAAAAGTGTTGTAACAAGTACTTTCCGCAACCATTCAGAAGCATTGCAACCGTCAACGACAAAACTGGACGGGCAGAATATACTCGGAGGAAGAACGGTGACAACCCGACCATAAGAATGAGAGTAAACAACCAATGGAAAAGTGTTAGGATAGGAAACGAGTGGGTGGTGCCGTACAACCCCATGTTGCTCATGATGTTTGACTGCCACATTTGTGTTGATGTCGTCACCGCAACATCATGCGTTAAATACGTGTTCAAATATTGTCACAAAGGGGACGCGTTTATTCGAGCAAGGATACAGGGCATTACCTCAGAAGTTGAACAATATAGAAAAACGAGGTATATTTCAGCCGCAGAGGCGACGTGGAGACTATTAGGTTACCATATGGTGGACAGATACCCTGCGGTAACTAAGATTCACGCCCATCTTGAAGGAGAGCAACAAATCACTTATCCCAAAAATGCCACCCACGATGATAGACTTGAGATAGCCGCGCAGTCACAGACACACGTGCTCAGGTACTACATGCGACCGAAAAATCCCTGCTTTTCGGACTTGACCATTCTAGACTATTACGAGCAATACACTATCACCTCGCCCAAAAAAGATGACCCTCCGCTTGAGTTTGCTCCGCTTGGCAAATACCTCGATGGATACAAAAACATCGTTTCCAAACGAAAAAAACGACGATCACGTTTGCCGAATTTCGTTTCAGAGTCCAGCGGTGGGAGATCTCTACTACTTGAGGTTGTTACTACACACGATTCCAGCCAGGTCGTTCGCAGAATTACGAACAGTGCAAACAGACACAGGCGATCCCGTTGTTCACCCTACTTTTCATGATGCCGCCAGAGCAAGAGGTCTCATCACGGGAGACGAAGAGTATTCACTATGTATGGAAGAAGCTTCAGTGTTTCAAGTTGCGTCCCAGCTCCGTGCTCTTTTCGTTACGCTCATTTTAGATGGTGCGCCAGCACCGAAGCTATGGCGTGACTTTAAGGACAACCTCATCGAAGATTTCCTTCTTAGGTTATCCACAGACGATGCCATACAAGCTGCCTTGTGTGAAATAGACCTCAAGCTAAACCAGCATGGTAAATGTAACGAACAAGTCAACCTTCCAAAGCCTATGCATCCGCGAACTGAATTTGAAAGGATGCGTGATGCCTTCGACCCACAAACATGTGCAGAATACGCAGAGCTGCATGAACCGCGACTGACCAGTGAGCAGAGCCACATTTACAAAACAGTCTTAGACTCAGTTCGAGCCGATAATGGGTGTCCATTTATGATTGATGCGCCCGCCGGAACTGGCAAGACATACACAGAAAAATGTATTTCCGCAAGGTTGAGAGGTGAAAGAAAGACAGTGCTCATCGTTGCTTCCACCGGCATCGCCGCCTTACAGCTCCCTGGAGGCTGGACCGCGCACTCCATGTTCAAATTACCTATGGACGAAGCAATGTCGCCAACCTGCGTATGCAACATAAACACCAACACTCAAAGAGCAGAGCTAATCCGCAAAGCGGACCTCATCATTTGGGACGAGTTACCTATGACCCACAGATATTGCATTGAGGCCCTCGACAGAACACTTCAAGATCTGATGAAAAACAATAAGCTTTTTGGTGGAAAAACTATTTTGTTCAGTGGAGATTGGCGCCAAACAGGGCCAATAGTTAAGAACGGCACCGCCACCGATACCGTCGACGCAGCCTTTATTTCTAGCCCCCTATGGAAACACGTTAAACGCATGAGACTAACCAAATCGCAACGAGACAAAGATGATCCTCAGTATGCTGCTTTTGTGCGGGCGATAGGCGAGGGTACCCACCCTACACAATCAATCGACGGCACGGACATGATTGCCTTGAATAACCACAACCTCGATGCCAATGACCACTTCCAGCTCAAATATACAACAAATTTCGATGAGCTCATGAACTTTGTGTATCCCAATGTCAATGAACAATCGCGCAACTGGGACAAACGCGCCATATTGGCGACCACCAACAACGCAATTGACCGTTCTAATGAAGCCATATCGGACTTGCGGCCCGGAGAGTACTGTACATACCTCAGCTCAGATACACTAATAAGTGATGAGACCACGCCTCACACAGCCTTTGCTTCTCCTGAACACCTCCACCAATTAAACGTGCAAGGTGTCCCTCCCCATGAGCTTTGCCTCAAGTCAGACGGACTTGCGATGATCGTGCGAAATCTCAACTTTTCGGAGGGACTCATCAACGGTCAAAAATGCGTTGTCCTCGCAGTTTCCCCAAACAGCCGAGTCCTTCAAGTCGAACTTCTCACCGAAACATCGCCCCATCCAATTGTTTTGATTCCACGTATAGGCTTTCGTGCGACAGTTGGAAGAAATGGCATCACGTTCATGCGAACACAGTTTCCCATCCGAACTTCATATTCCGTCACGGTGAATCGTTCACAGGGACAGACACTTACAAAAATTGGCTTGGACTTGAGATCACCTGCGTTTGGGCATGGTCAACTTTACGTCGCGCTCAGCCGTGCGCAAAATCGCCAGTCAATTATGTGCCTTTTACCACAAGAACATATTGTTGACGGCATTCCACACACGGAGAACATTGTATACCCTCCTTTCACCGCTGCCGCCACAGGCCAAGCTGTAACACCTCCACCGTATCAACCTCCAAACACCTCGCCTCCTGCGCCCTCCAATGCCTCCTCTCAACCGTCAAGTGACAGCCAAACTCCACCTCCAACATGGACAGTCGTCGACGAAATTGGGGATGGAGCATGCGGATTTCGCGGCATAGCACGACGAATATACAACGACCCAAACAGACACTACCAAGTACGCTCGGAAATACTCCAATACATGAACGAAAACCGCAACGACCCTAACTTGCTAAACGCCATTTCCGCTGGCATGAACCATGAACTACTCCAAGCCCTTGGTGAACCGCCACAACAGTATACATCATATGATAACTACCTCTCCATCATGTCTCACCCGCGAGCTTACCTTGGTGAGCCAGAAATTTACGCATGCATGCAACGATACAACATACCCATAAACGTTACTATCGGAAACAACCCCCGACCAAATCCTCAAAACGCCGACCCTTCTACCATACACCTGCACTATCAACCACAATCACGTCATTACTCTTCCCTAATCCTAAATAACCCTTCCACCGACCATCCGCCTGTCGCAGCATGACCGCGCCGCCAACGCGCCAGCGCCGGTGGTTCGCCTCTATGATCGTCCCTGACGACCTTCACCACTTCTTCGACCCACACTTCGAGCGCTCCCTCATTGCGGACGCAGAGCAAGAGGCCACCGGCGACACCCGGCAGCAAGTCGAAGATGATGCCAACTTCGAAGCGGAACTTCAAGACTACTACTCAACGTCCTTCCAGTGGCACATCAAAATGTGCCAATGTAGCCGTCCATGATAACTGTCGACCCCAAGTTACTCGTGGGGCCAGGTGTATATTTCGTGTATATATGTCAGTAGCCGCGGACACGCTCAGTCTCGTGCTAATTATTTCCCGCGGCATTGTCAGTAGTAAGTCTTCATTTTTTCAGCCATTCTGTACATGGTAGCCGGCGAGTACATATTAGCGGCCACCGTGGCATTTTGTCTAACCCTAAATAGTGAGTCTTCATTTTTTCAGTGCCGAGTTTGCGCGTGCGCCGCGCCGGCATACTGTCTGTTTTTTCCCGTTGTCAGCCAAGTATGTAGTCTCAGCTTTCGTAGCATCAAATTGTAAGTAGGGAGTCTTCATTTTTGCGGTGCCGAGTTTGCGCCAACCTCTTCATAGCCATGTCTGTTATGCGAACGTCTTTGAGTGGGTGAAGAGTTCGAGTTGCAATGCATCTGGCTACCCCGGCATACTGTCTGTTTTTTTCCCGGTGTCAGCCAAGTATGTAGTCTCAGCTTTCGTAGCATCAAATTGTAAGTAGGGAGTCTTCATTTTTGCGGTGCCGAGTTTGCGCCAACCTCTTCATAGCCATGTCTGTTATGCGAACGTCTTTGAGTGGGTGAAGAGTTCGAGTTGCAATGCATCTGGCTACCCTGTCCCCATTTTGTAAGTAGTCACATCCGTTTTTCGCTGCCATACTGTACATGATTGCCGGTATTAGTGGCCACGTCGCATTTGGTCACAGAGTCTTCATGATTGCAGTACCAAGTCTTATTTTTTCAGTGCCCAGTTTGCGCCAACCTCTTCATAGCCATATCGTCTGAAAGAGGGTGTCTTTATTTTTGGACATATTCCATATTCCACTGCGTCCTTATTTTCAGTTTGTTCTTCTGTTTTGTGTTTTTGCCTCGTGTTGACCTTTGGGGAAGAACGGTGTCCTCTTTTCGGTGTATTTGCCCGATTTTTTTGTATGTTGTGGTCTGCGCTACCGACCGTTTCCTAGTGTCCTTCTAAGGGGTCGACTGGGTTTGTTTGGTCCCTATGTGGCAGGTAACTTGCGTGTATCGTATCAGAGCTAGTTCCAACGAACTGATGTGTCTCAGGTGTGTTCCCGATATCTCGGGCATGATGTTCACCGTGAGGATAACGCCTTGACAATAAGAAAAGCCTGCAACAACACCAGTGCACTGCCGTACACATTACAGCAAGAGCCTGCATCAACAACAGCGCACTGCCGTACACATTACAATAGGTCGTGCTGCACTCCTTCCCGCGTTTCGGTGGTGGAGGGAAATTCAAAATGTATGTGTAAAGTATTGGAGTGTACTACAGCAGTAGTGTTGCGGCCTTTCAAATCACGTGTTGTAGATTTTAAGCAACACAGTTTCGTGGTCGCATTCCTGCTTCAAATGCGCGTATTTTGACATATGTTACACCTCCATTGGCCCCGGGGACGGTGAGTTAGTGGCCCCGGAATCCTAAAGACACTTCCCTGCGTTAAAGACACTCCTAAAAAAAAAAACGCGGTGTGTCTTTAAAGCGGGGTCGACTGTAGTATTTCCTTTTCCTCCATTTCGGCCCGCTGTATTTTCAGTTTCTTCTGGGGATCACGCCCCATCAACAAATCATACATACGGAGTATTTCCTTTTCCTCCATCTCGGCCCGCTGTCATTCCACACTCAACACTCCCACCCTTGGTATGCAGGCGTACTCCTGCTGTGGAACCAACCAGCATCACCGCACATCTTTTACAGTAAACAGTAACCCGGAGGACGGGGGGGCCGACAGGCCCCCCACGTCCGGACACCCTTGTATGTGTTCAATTTTATCGTGCACAGGGTTCAACATTCCCACTTTCCATCTTTGCGTGCTCGTCGATTTCCACCTTTTTTTTCTCGCCTCGCGCTTTCTGCTCGTCAATTTTTTAACGCGAGAGAAAGTCCCTTCGAGCACGAGTACGCGCTCGGGAGGATTCGTACCCGCACTATTGAGTAAAGTAGGGACGAGATTCACCCACAACGTACGAGACGTCTGGATTACACCGCAGAAGTACGTACAGGGTATCTGTCATCGTGTTGGTGCTACTACTGCTACTGCTGCTGATAGACTAGACTACCCGTATCAGCTCGGAGGCTCGGCTCAATATTGACGGGCCCTTGCAGCGGCTTTTCACGAAGCACGTCTAACCTACCCGTCCCCTCTCCCTTCTCGCATGTCCCCTCCCCCTCCCCCCCCCCCCCCCCCCCCGGCTCCTTTGCTCCCTATCAATCCCCCCTGCGCCCCTTACCACCCCCTCGAAAAGGCAAGCCAACCTCCGCTGCCTCCGCCGCCCCCGACCCCCATGGGTAACGCGTACATCATCAGCATCACCACCACCAGCACCAGGGGCAGTAGCAGCAGTAGGGGCAACAGGACAAGAAGCAGCAGGAGGAGGAACAGCAGCAGCAGCAGCAGGGGGTGATCGCGACAGCCTCAATGGCGGTCCGGCAAGGAACGAACACCCCCCGTCGCATTCGTCCCGAGATGACGCAGGAATCGACGCAGCGGGTGACGTAACCCCGCTACCCCGGCCGCTACCGCCACCGCCACTGCCGCCATTGAGGGCAAAAAAAAAAAACGAAAAAGACCGTCGCCCAGATTTTTCAAGAAGAAAGAACATCAAGAGGCAGAGTTTGAAAAAGCGGGCGCCACGCGTGCCGCTCCCACCCGCGCAGCAGGGAAGACCCGCGCTCTCGGCGGGCCAGGGGGTAGCTGCTGGTACTACAGCTGGTGCAGCAATGGCTTCGCCTGGACAGGACGGGTTGAAGCAGGGGAGGGGAAAGGGGGGAGGGGGGAGGGAGGGGAAGGGAGAAGGAGAGGGGTGGAGGGAGGGGAAGGGGAAGGGGTGCAGGGGAAGGGAGGACGGGGGATGGAGGGAGGTTGGAGGGGCGGGTGAAGGCGGTTGGTGGAGTGCGAGGAAAGCGAGGGACGGAGGGGGAGGAGGAGGAGGTGGAGGAGGGGGAGAGGTGGTGCGAGGGGACTGATGGGGCGGGCGGAGGGGGGCGGGCGGGGGGGGAGGGGGATGAGATGTCTGTCGAGGAGCTGCAGGCGTCGGTGGAAGAGCTGCTGGGCATGCAGGGCTTGGGGTCTGGGAGTTGGAAGAAATCTGGCGTTCCTGCGGCCG
Organism: Undaria pinnatifida; assembly: GCA_012845835.1. Classification (NCBI taxonomy): domain Eukaryota; class Phaeophyceae; order Laminariales; family Alariaceae; genus Undaria; species Undaria pinnatifida. The sequence continues at coordinate 4,175,357 of JABAKD010000012.1, read as the reverse complement.
TGGAGCGGGAGCAGCGGACGCTTGTTCGAGAAGTCAAGGTTGGTGGCGGTATAAGGGTGAGGGAGGGGGAAAGGAGGAGGGGGGTGGGGGGGGGGTTCAAGGTTGGTTAGGGTTAGGGGCGGGGCGGGGATGGCGGAGGGGTAGGAGGGAGGGGCTCCCGGGGTGAAAAAAAAATTGCCGCTGGCGACGAGAGAAGTCAGAGACTTGTTCTAGGTACCAAGGAAAACAAATTGTTGACGAGCCAGAAGCCAGAGGGTACAGCAGCTTGTCGTCAGCAGCGGTAGCAGGTAGTCGTCAGCAAACACATACTTCGGTATACCTCCAGCAAAAACGGCCTTGCTACTGCTCTACGAGTACGCAATACCTGTTACCTGGTACGTTCCATGTTTGCAAGCCGCACACCCGATCGATAGCAAGCGGCGGCCAATTCGGTTTGTTTTTTTGTTTGTATCTGTCTCTTGGGTTGTTGGTGTGGTTGTTTGGCTGTTTGGTTGACGGTTGTATTTCCTTTTTTTTTATTGCAGTTATCTGTAAGTATTTCATATGTGGATACCAGTCCCTATTCCCTAGATTGTACCGCCTCCTTATCACTATAATACTTCAAGATCATCCTGGCTCCTAGAGGCAGACTCTGAGGTGTTTCCTCATCGTTGACCCTCGAGCGTGCGGTTGCGCACATAACCCACCTCGGTGTGTCTCCACACCTCCATCTGAGAAAGAGAAACCTGCGAAGGGACTACCGTCCCACAGTTGGCGTCGACGGCAGTGAAGCTTGATCGGTGCTAGAAACCCCACCGAAAAGAGCGGGTACGTCCCACGCATATGTTTATTCTAATTACGCCACCTGTGAGTTCGATACATTGAGGGTCGATACTTACATTGGCAAGCTGCGTGATACACGGGCCGCTCGTGTTTGCAGATGCCTCCTGTGAATGGATGTTGCCAGGGTGAGCATCAACAACAAAAAATTATCGGTAATAGCAATGGTATCATAGCAACTCTGTACGTAGTTGATCCCAAGCCAGTATACGAGTATTAGTCATGATTCGTCAGTGTTAATGGCAACATGTTAAATACGTACACGGGTACAGGTCGTTTTTTTTGTTATCAAATATTATGTTTTTGTATATATTGAAAATAGTACATACCGGCATATTGTTTGTGTGTTTGCGCGTTTGTTTGATCATCTGTCTGTATAGTAATATGCCTGCTTGTTGTCTGTCTGTCGGCTTGCCTGTTTATGTGTTCGTCTGTTTTCGTCTGTATGTCTGCCTGTCTCATTGCATATCTGGTTGGCTGTCTTCTTGTCTGTCAGCCTGCTTGTTGGTCCTTTCGTTATTTGTTTATCTGTCTACTTATCTGTCTGTTTTCTTGTTTGTGTTCTGTCTGTTTGGCCTTTGTTAGCTTTTGTTTTGTCTGCTTGCTTGTTTGTGTGCTTGTTTGCGTTGTATTTTCTGTGATTCGTTACTGGCCATTTGTGTGTGGACGTTCGTCTTGTTTTTCATCCCCAATCCCACCCTTCCCGCCATGGCAGGCGTTGGGCCGGAGGGGGCGATGGAACGAGGTGCTGGAAGTTATCTCGCGCGCACGCTATCAGGGAACGGAGTTGAACGCCATCATCTACGGGTAAGCAGTTTCTCTTTGCTTTCGCTCTGCTCGGCACTGGGTCTCCCGCCTGCTATCTGTTCGTCGTTTTCCCGTTACCGTTTACCGCTTTACGGTCACTGTTTTAGCGCAACTGTTTTATCGATACGATTTTTACTGTCAAGTTTTTTCCTGTTGCCCGTTTTATGCCAGGATACCGCTTACCTTGTTACCGTTACTGTTTTCACGATACCATTGTACGTTCAACTTTTTACCAATACGAATCCCTTTTATGCCAAGGAAAACACTTACCTTTTTACCGTTACTGTTTTCACGATACCATTGTACGGTCAACTTGTTGCCGTTTCCCTTTTTTATGCCAAGGAACTTGCCTTTTTACCGTTACTGTTTTCACGGTACCATTTTACTGTCAAGTTTTTTCCTGTTGCCCTTTTTTTGCCAAGATACCGTTTACCGTTTCACCGATACTGTTTTCACGATACCATGGTACGGTCAACTTTTTGCCGTTGCCCTTTGTATGGCAAGGAAAACACTTATGGTTGTACCGCCGCTGTTTCATCGATAGCATTGCACGGTCAACTTTGTATGTGTGACCATTTTTTGTGTCAAGGTACCGTTTACCATTTTGCCGGGACGGTTTTGCCAATGTCATGGTACGGTCTACTTTTTACCGTTCCCCTGTGTATGCCAAGGTACCGTTTACCATTGTAACGCTGGTGTGTCAACGATGCCATTGTACGGTCGACGGTTACCGTTGCCCTTTTTTGTTAAGCTTTTCCCGTTTTCCCGTCACCGTTTTCTGTTGGGTGTTCTCTTTTTTGTTAGAATTTTCCTGTTCTAGCTTTTTTCCCGTTACCGGTTACAGTCTGCTGCTTTTTTCCACATGATGGCAAGCTGGACACCATTTTATGTGTGCTTGTCGTGTGCGCGCCTGCTCTGTAATCTTATTCTTACTTTGGAAAACATGAAAACCGATTAACCAAAACGCCTCGGAAAGGCGAGCAATCAACAGTAGCAGACTACGTGTGTGAGAGGGAGAACGATGCCGCGAGCACGTGATTGCTTCTGTTGTATTCAACGATACAACCTATAGCAACCTGCCCTTAGTGGCTAACAAAAACGGGCTCGATAATAAACGGTGCAGTTTTTCTCCCCTGTCTTTTTTTTCTCGCGGCGTTCTTTTCTTTTCTTTCCCTGCCTCCTTTTCTCCTTTTCCCTAAAGCTTTGGAAAACTAAAAAATCGGCAAAACCAAAACGCCTCCGCCTGCTTCATCTAAACTTTGGAAAAAGTAAAATTCCGTTACCAAAAAAACGCCTCCTTAAGGTGTGCCATCAGCGCGGTCGGACGGTGCGGTAGGTGGAGGGAGGCTATGATGCTGCTGGACCAGATGCAGGAGGAGGACGTTGAGGTATGTGTCATGCACAGCGGGGTGGGTGTTGGGAGAAGGGTGCGGGTGGACGCTGTTTGGGGTTGGCGTTGGATGGGTGATGGTGAGATGTGGGGCGGGGTTGGGGTGGAGGGAGGATGTGTAGGGGGGGAGGGGGTGAGGTCGAGGTGGGAGTGGGGTGGATGCGAGGGTGGGGGTTAGGGTGGAGGTCAGAGCGGGGGGGTGGGGGGGAAGGGGGGGGGGGGGGACCTTTAGAGGCGAGGACGGAGTTCTGGGGTCGTGTACCCGTCAATGTTTTTGTGCTGTTTTGATGCTTGAGATTGAGGTACTTCGGTCTGGGCACCGCAGTACGCACTGTGTACTATAGGCTTCGTGGTCTGTTTCGGGGCGGAGTACGCCTGTTCGCGGGTACGCCTGTTTGGTTGCTTCTGGCACCCGTAACGTTGAGGGATGTCACGCCCGTATGATACACTGGCAATGTCGAAGAGTTGCCACTCTTGTGCTTGCCCTGGTCAACGTCGAAAAGTGTCCGCGCTTGTACTCTCGTCGTAGTATCGAAAAGCGAGCCTGGTTCGGCCAGGGGGTTTACCGAGCACGGCGTGAACACGACAGCAGTTTGTCGCTTTATTTGGTGATCACTGCCTGTCCGGCACTCCAACCGGTGAATTTCATCCATCACCGTACGCGATGACCATTGGTCGTCGCTCAGCGCGGTGGATACAGCCGCACGTGTCACGGCACGCAATACATGAAAAAACTGTTCCTTTTCACGCCGGGTACGCATGGACTAACCGTCCCGCCTTCCTCCTCGCCTGCCCTGCCCCCCCCCCCCCCCCCCCTCCTCTTCCTTCCGCCCCATCCCCCCGTGTGAAAAAGCAGCCGGACGAATACGCGTACAACGCCGTGATGACGGCGTGCTCTGGCGCTAACCAGTGGGATCGCGCGCTGGCGCTATTTCGCGTGATGCAGCAGCGCGCCACTGCGAGCGAAGGAAGAGACAGAAGAATAAGAGGTGGCAAGGCGACGCCGGGCACAGCTACTTATAACACGGCAATCATGGCCTGCTCGAAGGGTTTGCAAACCCAAGATGCCTTAAGGCTGCTGGCGGAAATGGCCGAGCGAGGCGTACCCCGAGATGAGGTGATTAGCCTGATCTGGTATGGTATGGTATGGTATGGTATGGTATGGTATGGTATGGTATGGTATGGTATGGTATGGTACGGTAGGGTGCGGTAAGGTGGTATGGTACGGTAGGGTGCGGTAGGGTACGATAAGGTATGGTATGGTGTGGTATGGTATGGTATGATAGGGTATGGAATGGTATGGTATGGAGTGGCATGGCATGGTATGCTATGCTATGCCTTGCAATGCTATGACATGCTATGCTATGCTATGCAGGGGGGGTGACTTAATTAATTTATTGATTAGTTAGTTGAGTTTTGTTCTTTAGAGGCGGGGGGGGAGCGATAAATTAATTTTGCGAAAAAGGGACGCAGTATGTACAATTAGGCGTTGGTTTGTACTGAAATTAGTGTAGGTCGCCCCCTGTGTTGCATAAAAATGTTGCGGACTGGCCCAAACAAAATGAGAGTTTGTTTTAAATGACTTCGCGCAATGTGTATGACAGATCAGCTACAACGCCGCCATCGGCGCCTGCGCCAAAGGAGGCCTGTGTTTGAGGGGGGTAGACCTCCTGTCGGAGATGCGAGAGGCGGGGCTGAGACCGTCGCTTGTCAGCTACAACGCCGTGCTGGATATATGCGGGAGGGAGGGCAGGTAGGTGGGTGTGCTGGGTCTGGGGGGTGGTGCAGGTAGAGGCGGGAGGGGGCGGGGGGGGGGGGGGTAGTCATGTGTTGCTTGTCTTAGTCATTTTATCATTAAACACGCATCCTTGTCGAGACGGAGCACCGTTTCTACTCTTAATAAAGAGCTCCAGGGCGGAGGGGAGGGGGGGGGAAGGGAGGCTCTGTCTAAGTTTTGGGTGGGATAGGTGGGGCCCTGGGCGGGATGGAGGCGAGGTTAGGAAGGGGAGGGGGGTTAGGACGGGGAAGGATGAGGGGGGGGGGGGGGAGGGGGGGGGGAGGGGAACGAATGGGAGAGGGGGGGGAGGGGGGATTACGGGGGGCAGGGGGGGGTAGAGATAGCGGGAGACGAAGGCGTGTCTCGGAGCCCGGAGTACGTTGCGATGACATGTGATCGCGTCGCGCGTATATACGCTGCTGGGAGAGAACACGCCTCCGTTAAAACCTCAATCGTGGTTGTGGTTTAACTTTTGTTTTGTCCTGGTGAGGTATGTGCCACCGCTATGTTGTTATTTTGTTGTTTTACGTGTTTTGAATATTCCAGATGGGAAGAAGCGACCGAGCTCATCGATGCCATGCGGGGAGGAGAACATGATTGCGATGAAGATGAAGACGAGGATGAACGAGGCGATGAAGGGAGAGGGGGAAGGGGAGGGGGGGGGGAAGGAGGGCGACGGGGGGCGGTAGGACAAGAGAGGAAGAGCACCGCTACCACCACCCCCACCGCCCCCGCGACCACGGCATTCCGCATGACGCCCCGGGCGTTCACCCCCCCCCCCCCCGACGTTCACTCCTTCAACGCGTGCATCGCCGCGTGCCGGCGTGGGGGGCAGCCGGGACTCGCGCGGCTGTTGTTTCTGGAGATGTTGTCGAGGGAATTGAGGCCGGACGTCCGGACTTTCGCGTCAATGCTGCTGGAACGGTTAGAGAATGATTCACCGGCGGGGGCGGGGGTGGCGGTGGCGGTGGAGAGAAATAGTGTCGGTGAACCAGGGGTGTCGGAGGAGGAGGAGGAAGAGGAGAAGGCAGGGCTGGTAGTGAACGATTCGCACGGGGCCGCGACGAAGGAGGAGGGGAAAGAGGAAGAGGTGGGACGCGGTGTGTGTCGCCTATATACCTTTTTTTTTTTTTGGGGGGGGGGGGTTCTGATTCAATTTAAATGTCAATTTTGCACGATTCGACCTCCGCCCGCTGCTACTGCCCGTGCGGCGTATAGTATCGATTGTCAAGCCAGACGAAATACCTGTCACCTGCCAAGGAGTCAGCCCACGCTAGGTAGGGGTTGCAGTTGTTGGATTAACTAATACCAGGTAGCCGTAGTTGATTGGATACCCGCGGCCATGTGAATTCACTTTGCACATTGAATCATTTCATTTCACTTGTGCGCCTTCTTCGTATCGTGCGTTTTTAGGCGGGAAAGCGTAGTATTTTCCCGGGCGAATTTTTATTTCATTTGGTTTTTCGGATCTTCCTAGGGCTCCAGCACCTTTGTGTGACCACGGACTCTATTAATAGATGTTTGACAAAAGTTTATGTGAGTAAACAACAACGACAACAACAACAACAACAACAACAACAACAACAACAATAACGTAGGGGTTGCAGTTGTTGGATTGACTAATACCAAGCAATGTTCTTGTCCGATTGAGCTCAAGCGTGGAACTATCGATTAGTATTATAACTGGTACAAATTTACGAGTATTCAGTTGTTGTAGGACTAGCGCATGGAAGAGTTTTGAGTCGTCCCACGTTAGGTGTTGCGGTTGTCGGATTAACTAATAATGTACCTGTTGTCCGACTGAGCTCCTCAAGCGAGAGGAACTATCGGCTAGTCATTCATCAAGTAATTTCACGAGTACGTTTGGTGTTTTAGGACCAAGGCATAAGAAGCTTGGTCGGGTTGTGCGAACGAACGAATGCCTTCGAAGTCATGTAGTACCGGGTGAGATATTGAGCTCCTCATGTGAGGAAGTCAGGGACTGATGCTGCGTGCACCCCTCCCGTGGGATGGCGGATCGCGCAAGCGAATGCCTTCGAAGTCATGTAGTACCGGGTGAGATGTTGAGCTCCTCATGTGAGAAAGTCAGGGACTGATGCTGCATGCACCCCTCCCGTGGGATGGCTCGTTGGTCGGATCGCGCAAGCGAATGCCTTCGAAGTCATGTAGTACCGGATGAGATGTTGAGCTCCTCATGTGAGGAAGTCAGGGACTGATGCTGCATGCACCCCTCCCGTGGGATGGCTCGTTGGTCGGATCGCGCAAGCGAATGCCTTCGAAGTCATGTTCCGGGGTGAGATGTTAACCCCTTTAGAGCCCAAAAATCTCCGGATACTAACTTCAAGTAAACTTGTCCCCAAAAAGGGTTTCCAGTTGTAAAGGCGTTAAGCTGCTAGCAAAGGGTAGTGCCGGTTGCCGCAATAATGTCGGTTGAGTAGTGCCGGTTTCCGCAAAAGTGCCGGTTGAGTAGTGCCGGTTTCCGCAATAGCGCCGGTTGGGTAGTGCCGGTTTCTGCAATATTGCCGGTTGGGTAGTGCTGGTTGCCGCGATAGTGCCGGTTGAGTAGTGCCGGTTTCCGCAATATTGCCGGTTGGGTAGTGCCGGTTGCCGCGATCGTGACGATAAAATCGCGTGGCACATGTGGGAATAACGTATAGGGGCAGTGGCGGGCAGTAGTGCCGGTTGCCGCTATAGTGCCGTTTTTTTCATCTATAGAGCACATACCGGCACCATAGAGGAACCTCTACTGTAAACGGAAAGCGCGGCCAGGCTGTTGTAGCAATCCCTCTCCTTTTTCCCTACACGCGACGGCAAGAACCCCAAGCGGCACGGCTGGGTAAGAAGCAATGTGAAGGGTGAAAACGAGAGGCGCCGTGAGCCTACCCGCTAATTTTGACACAAATCGCAGCAGCGGCGCCCCCCTTCGTCTCCGCTGTAGTAACCTGCTAAGCCTACGATATACCGCTTTTTCCTTTCTGTTCTCCCCTGCTCCCCTCCCCCCGCTGCGCCCACTCTCCCTCCCTCTCCTCTCCCCACTCCCCTCCTCTCCCTCTCCCTCTCCCTCCTCCCCTTCTCTCCCTCTCCTCCCCTCCTCTCCCTCCCCCCCCCCCTCCCCTCCTCTCCCTCTCCATCACCCCCTCCCTCCCCTCCTTCCCCCTCCTCCCCCCGCCCTCCTGCCTTCGCCGCCACAACAATTACGGAACTCCCCGGGCGGGATTTCTTGCACCGCCCAGCAGGTAAAACCAGATTATTGCTACGCTGTGGTAGAGGCACGGCCCGAACGCTGGCGGGTGGCGTTGTCGCTGCTTAGGGAGGTGGACGAGGAAGGCCTGGGCCCGGATCCGCCTTGCATCAGCCTCGTGCTTTCGGAATGTGCACGCGCTGGGCGTTGGGAGGTGCGATGCGGTAGGGGAGGGGGGGGAGGGGATTGGGAGTGGAGAGGGGATGCGGGGGGTGAGGGGCGGGTGTTACGTGTGTGAGGGGAAGGGGGGGAGGGAAGGGGGGAGGAGGGTGGGTGGAGATAGGGATTTTTGTGTTATCTTGTTCTGTTTTACCTCCAAGAAATTCACACGTCGGACACATCAAATCCCTATGCATGATCTATGCATGATCTATGTACCTTCCAGGGCTGACAGATCCCTGGTATATGAGCTCTCCATGGTCTTATATATAATGTTGCCGGGTGAGAGCCGGATTTGTCTTGAATTATCTATCTCGCATATATTTCCTGGGATGGATCTGTCATGCACAGATCCTGCACAGCATACCATGACGGCATGTATAAGATTTATTTGATCTGCATGATCTGTACTGTCTACGTGATCTGTATGATCTGTGTGATATATATCGTGATCTGTGTGATGTGTGAAACATTTGCATGTATGTGTGAGGAAAGTGACTCGTGCAACGATAGAGGACGCATGCTACGATAGAGGTATACCTTTTTTTGGCGAAAATGGTTTCTGAATGGCGGGGCGCCTCAACCCCCAATCGTCGGAAATAGAGGTATCAAGGTATAGCTTTTTTGGCGAAAATGGTTCCTGAATGACGGGGGGGGTCCTTAACCCTCAATTGTCGGAAATACGCCATATTAAGGTGTACCTTTTTTTGGCGAAAATGGTTTCTGAATGACGGGGGGGGCTCCTTAACCCTCGAAATCGTCGGAAAATACGCCATTTTGTTGCATGATTCTCGTCGTGTGCCTCAGTCGTGGGATTTTTCATCCGGGATCATAGCAGTTTTTGATTTTTTTCCAAATCAGTTTTCGGGGGAGGCTTAAGCTGCCAGATTGAGGAACCTCAGAAAAAAAGGTGGTGCAAAGTCGTTCTACGGTAGCCCCCCCCCAACTTTTCTTCAATGAAATCGCCGGTTTTGAAACCAGCTTCCGGCCCTATCTCCTGCGATCCGGTGTCGGACAACCCGAGGTCATCTTTCGATAGCCCTTCATGCAAAACAAGAAAACGTGTGGAAGCTTTTTGTTAATGGCAACCTTCGTCGTGTCGAGCATCCGTGAAACGTTCGTTAAAGGAAACCGCTGGTTTGGGGGGGGGGGGGGGCTATCGTACAATCAGTCTGTCCATGTACACCCCTATCTTACAAGGCGTCGGAGGTAAGTTGCACTTGTTTGCCCTTCATGCTCTTGTAAACGAGGCGGCTTCGCAAACTGAGGATCTGCGCTACCAGGTATACCAATACTTCGAAGTATACTTTTTTTTTTACTCTTCATCGTGAAAATGTGCAGCGTTAAGTTACGGCAATCAAGGAGCTGACATCGCGAAAAATGTGCTGCGTTCTTAAGTGCCAACGATTTAAAAAAAAGATTATGATGAAATGACCGAAAATATCCAGACCACGAAAAGGTAAACGCGCAAAAGAATGCAGCAGGGGTTCCCCAATAAGGCGGTCTGAGTAATGCGGCGTCCCGATATACGGCGGTCGAAATCGCTTGGCGCGACTAGAAATTGCATTAATAGCCTGGAATGAACAAGGCGGCTTCCCTCTACAAGGCGGTCGTATTGCTCTGCGACACCACCGCCTTATTGAAGAACCCATACTACTGTGTATTAAAAAACGAACAGCTACGAGTCGTTCTACGGTAGCCCCCCCAACTTTTCTTTGACAAAATCGCCGGTTTCAAAACCAGCTCCCGATCGTGTCTCGTGAAATGCGGTGTCCCTCGACACCCCGACGTGATCGATCGATAGGCCTTTGCACACAAGAAAATATATGGATACTTTGTTTTCGATTGTATCCTTCCTTGTGTCGAGCAGCCAGATGAAACGTTCGTTGAAGAAAATCGCTGGTTTTGAAACGTTCGTTGAAGATAATCGCTGGTTTTGAAACGTTCGTTAAAGAAAATAGCTGGTTTTAAAACGTTCGTTGAAGAAAATAGCTGGTTTTGAAACGTTCGTTAAAGAAAATCGCTGGTTTTGAAACGTTCGATAAAGAAAATCGCTGGTTTTGAAACGTTCGTTAAAGAAAATCGCTGGTTTTGAAACGTTCGTTAAAGAAAATCGCTGGTTTTAAAACGTTCGTTGAAGAAAATAGCTGGTTTTGAAACGTTCGTTGAAGAAAATAGCTGGTTTTGAAACGTTCGTTGAAGAAAATAGCTGGTTTTGAAACGTTCGTTAAAGAAAATCGCTGGTTTTGAAACGTTCGTCAAAGATAATCGCTGGTTTTGAAACGTTCGTTGAAGAAAATCGCTGGTTTTGAAACGTTCGATAAAGAAAATCGCTGGTTTTGAAACGTTCGTTAAAGAAAATCGCTGGTTTTGAAACGTTCGTTAAAGAAAATCGCTGGTTTTGAAACGTTCGTTGAAGAAAATCGCTTGTTTTGGGGGAGGCTATCGTTGAATCAGTCCTACGACTACTAGACGTGCGTCCATGTCCTCCTTGTCCTGCCCCCTCCATCCACCACGGCCACGTCCCTAACTGCCCGGCGTCGTAGGATTGCTACTGCTGTGCCGTTTTTGTTTACAAGGTATTCGATAGTAATCTAAGCCATTGACGTTGTTCATCGGGCGGCATGTTGATGGGTCCAACGCTGTCTTGTGTTTTGCCCCCCTCAATGAGGGTTACATAGTTTCCGTGCGCAGATCGGAACATTTGATAGGTTGAGCGTCTTAGTCCTGTTGGCACTAGCATCATGAGCAGGGGAGTGATTCGCCGGCCTGTCGTATCCGTTTTCGCGTGAGGTTGTACACGCTAGCTCGGTGACACGCGCGATCGAAGCATCGCACGCAGCTTGCACAAGACGACTTTTTTTGGTTGTTTTTTATCTTCGATCTCACGGCTGCAGCGTAGTTTTTCCTTTTTTTGTAAATATGTGCTCAAAGCCGACCTGTTGACCCTGAGATCATGAGCAGGGAAATGAGTCACCGATCTGTATCTTTTTTCACGAGAGGTTGTACACGCTAGCCCGGTCACACGCGCGATCGAAGCATCGCACGCAGCTTGCATAAAGACGATTTTTTTTTGTTGTTTTTTATTTTCGATCTCATGGCAGCCAAAGGCCCATTTTTCGGGAATTTTCAAGGGTCAGGTCGGGTCAGGGTAACCGGTTCCAACCCGCGAGATTTGAAGACCTCCTGACATGATCCGCGGATCGGTCATTAATTCATGACCCGTGAGAAATCCTGGTATTGTATTTTTCATTTTTTTGTAAGCATGTTCTGAAAGTCAGTATTTGGGTGGTGAAAAAATGGAACCCCTCAAGCCTGGAACCTCTGAACGTTCCGTCGGTGATGGTTCCGTCGGTAGTGAGAAACTAGAGCTCCTCAAGCGAGGAGCGCCTCTGAACGTTTCGTCGGTGATGGTTCCGTCGGTAGCGAGAAAATAGAACTCCTCAAGCGTGGAGCCTCTGAACGTTCCGTTGGTGATGGTTCCGTCGGTAGCGAGAAAATAGGACTCCTCAAGCGTGGAGCCTCCGAACGTTCCGCCGGTGATGGTTCCGTCGGTAGTGTACGAGTGGTGTATTATTGTGCTAGGACGGGGCAGTATGGACCCAGGGACCGACTTCTGCCTTGTGGGGGTGATGTACGAGTGGTGTATTGTGCTAAGATGAGGCAGTATGGACCTGGGGACCGACTTCAGCCATGCAGGGGTGGTGCCTCTGGCTCTTTACTGGACTGATTCTACGATTGCCCTCCCCCCCACCCGAAACCAGCTATTTTCGTTAACGAACGTTTCATGGCCGCTCGAGAAGAGGAAGGGTGCTTTGACCAAAAATATTATATCTTGGTTACGAAGAGCTATCGAACGATGACGTCGAGGTTGCAAGGGGCGCCGTCTTTCAAGATAAATGGTCCGGAGCTGGTCTCGAAACCGGCGATTTCGTTACAGAAGAGTTGGGGGGCTGCCGCAGGACAACTCACTGATCACGCACGCGAGGGTTGCTTGGATGTTGTTGTGTCTCTTGTATTGGTTGCTTGCTGTCCGCCCAATGCGTTCTGACCGAGGAGGGGGGGCGGAGCCGCTCGTTTTCGGCAGGCGATAATGCCTGCCAGGTACAAAGGGGACAACCACTCTAAATCATAATGCCGCAACGGGGGAAAGGGGATACCGTAACAGTATTGTGTGCTCCATTCCCAACATAAGAGCACATTCGTTAAGGTAGTTTCTGCGTACGTGTCGTGATAATCGTTCCGCACCCGCACGGGTGATTTCCCTCAAGAGTGTTGTTTTTTTGTTTCGCCGAGTTTAACCCTCTTTTTCTTACCGATGCTAATGGGAACGGGGTGTTAATTTTCGGAAATCTTCTTATTTTACGCCGTTTTAGACCGATGCTATTGGGAGCGGGATCTTAAAATTCGGAAATATTGTTTTCTCACACAATTTCAGCGACTGTGACTCAAGGGGAAGTTGGACGTTTTGGGCGCCAGGAGTGATTCATCCTTTTTGCGGGAGCTTGCCCATGGCTGATGGTAGTCCGTACAGGGTCTGGGCTGGAACTAGTCCAAATCTTGCTCTCTCGGAAAAAGTTCGAACGCCATCAGTTTATCCATATCTTGCGACCTCGTAAAAAGGTTCGAACTCAGACGATGCACTGAACTACTCGTACCAACTCCAACGGAAAGGTCTCATACAATGGATGAATTGCTCCTGGCGGCAAAAGTCTAGTGTTGACTTCCCCACACGCTACGAGGTACAGCCGCTGAAAATGGTGTAAAACCGAACATTTCCGACTAGCATACTGACCAACCAACAAAAGGAATCATCCCACGGTAAGGGTTGCAGTTGTTAGACTAAATGTCGGGGTACAGCCGCTGAAAATGGTGTAAAACCGAACATTTCCGACTAGCATACTGACCAACCAACAAAAGGAATCATCCCACGGTAAGGGTTGCAGTTGTTAGACTAAATGTCGGGGTACAGCCGCTGAAAATGGTGTAAAACCGAACATTTCCGGAATTTAATATTCCGTTCCCATTAGCGTCGTTTTTGGTCCTAGAACGCCATGGGCTCCGTACAATGGCCCCAAAGATGTCTGGGGTGTTCGCACTTGATTTTCAGAGGCATACTCTTATGTTGTTGGGGGTTTTTTTCATGCCCCACGTGACACGCCACAGCTTTTAAAAAAAGCAATGTTTCAAATATGTCAGCTTTTGTACACTCCTGTAGTGCAACAAAATAACCGACAGCGCGGGGTGTTGGCCCAACCGTGTTCAGGGCTTTTCACGAGTCATGAACCGACCCGTGGCCGCCGGAGCAGGAAGTTTCTAAACTTTAACGGATCGAGTCGAGTCGGGTCAAGAGGTATCACGGGTCGGGTCGGGTCGGGTCGGGTCGGGTCAGGAGGTTTTCCAATCTCACGGGTCGAGCCAGGTTAGGTCGGGTCACCCTGACCCGACCCGACCCGACCCGGCCCGTGAAAGGCCCTGGATATTTTGGATCCATGTGACGTGGTCGTAGTGTGAGACTCTGTTGCGGTTTCTGAGTGGGCGCTTAATAGGGTTAGAATTAACCCTTTTGGCGCCTGGAAAAACAACCTAAACCATTGCAGACGCAGACTCTTTTTATATCAACCGTGCACTGCTATGAGCGCACGACATCGGGCGTAGTTTCAAGCCGCGCATGTCGTATGACTCCCCGGGGGGAAATGACACATGCTAGATATGACTCCCCGGGGGGGAAATGACGCATGCTAGTCTATACGATAGGGATGCACCTAAAAAATTTCCGACGCTCCTCACTTAACGCCTTTACAAGTGGAGACCCTTTTTGGGGGACAATTTCACTTAAAGCTTGTATAGGGAGGGATTTGGGGGCTCTTAAAGGGGAGGGTTGCGCCTCACCCCAAACGCTGATGATGGGAAAAATATTATAAATAACTCCCATGTTCTATAGACAAGTGCTAGGAAACCCTCGGAACGTGCACAAAAAACCGTGATTCCAACGATGTAAGGGTGGTACGCAGGGATAGCATTTTTGTTTTTTTGGGTAGGAGATGGGTAGGGGGGAAAAACTTGTGTTAAAACCGTCGAACGTCACGATCCGCGACCAGCCCAACCCAACCCAAGGAACAATCAGCGAAACATTGGGTTAGAAGCATGTTTCCCTACCATTTTTTGTTCTTCCGTCTGACCTAAAATTTCTTGTTGGGTGGTTGGCCTTTTTTTCTGGGTTTACCTGTGTATGGCGTTCTTCGGGTCTCCAACGCTATTATTTTTTCGTATCGGTATGTTCTCCGACCCTACAGAAGTCGGAAATCATAGAAGGCATCGTACCGGTGTTGGGTAGCCCCTCTTCAGGTGAGCAATCCCGTTCAATCAGGAAACCCATCTAGCCCGAAAGGGCTACCGTTTGGGTCCCCCGGTAAGGCGGTGGTGTGCGAGAGCAATGTGACCGCCTTGTAGAGGGAAGCCACCTTATTCATTCCAGGTTGTGAGTGCAATTTCTAGTCGCGCCAGGCGATTTTGACCGCCTTATATCGGAATACCGCCTTATATGGGGATACCGCCTTATTGGGGGACCCCAGTAAGGCGGTGGTGTGCCAGAGCAATGCGACCGCCTTGTAGAGGGAACCCGCCTTATTCATTCCAGGTTGTGAGTGCTATTCCCCAGTCGCGCCAAGCGATTTTTACTGCCTTATATCGGTATACCGCCTTATGTGGGGATACCGCCTTATCGGGGAACCCCTATTGTGCCCCTAGTGTACCACCCGCCTTGTATCGGGATACCGCCTTACTCAGACCACCTTATTGAGGGACCCCTACGGTAACCCTGTCGTAGCACTTGCTGGTTGTAATTCGGAAGCTAAGTTCACCCATCCCCGGCCCCAGCAGCCGGCGTTGCTTCGTGTGGTGTGGTGGTCGATGCTGTAGTCGGCGTTTAGTTTCGTTTTTTTGTTTTTGTTTCCCCTCTTAGCCCTTTAAGAGCTGCATCCGTGTTTTCGGGGGATAAACTGGTTGGAGTTAGTGTGGAATTTGTTTTTCGCTGTTCATGAAAGGATTAGGTTCCGAGAAGGTTGTTGCAAGTGACCCATAAATCGCCAAAAGGCGTTGTCGCTGCGGTTGAAGCTGACGCGTTATTGTTTGTGCCCACGGCCCTCACTGGTTCCGCTTGCATGCGTGTTTTTTGTCTTTGCAAGGGCAAGGTCGCGCGCTGGATATTTTTCCTTTGCTTTTTCGTCGTCTTGAAGAAAATATACTATCATCGGTGTAATGCGTCAGGCACCCCCCCCCCCCCCCCCGCTCACGTCCCAAATTCCACCAAAACTTGGCAACGTTGCATGGCTGATAGGGGTCCTTGCATTTTCGCCGGTTTGAAGAAGAAAACAAATTACCGGTGTAGTACGTCACCCCCTCCTCCCTCACCTCCCCAATTTTCAAAAGTTGGCAAGGTCGCGCGTTAGATGCAATTTCCTTGAAAATTCAGCATCTGTCTTCAAAAAGAAAAATACTACTTCGTATCCGTTAAACCTGCCACCCCCCCCCCCCCCCGCCCCCCCTCCCCACTCGCCGCCCTAAACCCACCAAAACTTGGAAAAACGGGAGTCTCGTTATCTGCTGGAGGAGCTGAGACAATCAACACATGCGTCACTCCCCCTCCCCTCCCCCCCTCCCCCGACAATATGTGCGCTCCCCCGCCTCCCCCCTCGCCGCCCCAAATTCTACCAAAACTTTGAACAGGAGTCTCGCTATCTGCTGGAGGATTTGAGGCGATCGACCCCCCCGGAAGATGTCCTTCATCCCCGCCTCTCAAGATACAACTCCATTCTCAATACGCTGCGCAACTCCGCCGCCGGAGCCCCCCGAAGCATGTCTCCCCGACAGGGTGTATCAGAGCGAGGCGGGGGGAGACGGGGGGGAGGGGAGAGAGGAGCGGGGGGGGTGGGGGGAGGGAGGGGGGCGAGGGTAGGAGGAGGGGGGGGTAGAAGAGGAGGGGGAGGGGGAGCACGGCAAGGGAAAAGAGAAGGGGAAGAAACAAGAGGGGGGAAGAAAGAAGGAGGGGGGGGAAGGGGCGCAGCAGCAGTTTTTGCGGTAGATCTCGAGGGGAATGCGAAGTGGGGGGGGGCGGAGGGGTGGGCGGGGGGGCACGTGTCGGCGTTCTTGAGCGACATGCGCGCGGGAGGGGTGTCTCCAGACAACGAGACGTACCGCTGCGCCGTGCGGTGCGCCACGGACGCCGCCGTGGTCGACGCTGCCAAAGCTAAGACTGGAGCTAATAGTCGAGACCAAAGCTAGGGCTAAGGGATAATAATCAATGGTAAGACTAGGGACAATAATCACAGGCTCAAAGGTAAAGCTGAGGCTAAGGGGTGGGGCTGAAGGGTCGAGGCTAGGGGTAACGCTGCTGTAGAGAGGTGATGGCTGAGGACAAGACTAAGGAAAGTACTAGGGATAAGGCTAAGTAGCAGGCTAAGGGTGAGGCTAGCGTGAAGGGATGAATATATGGATAAGGGTAGGGGATGAATGTCAACACTGAAGTGTAGCGATAACGAGTGAGGTTCAAGGCTATGGCGAAGGACGCTTAGGTAATGGAAGAACCTACGTATTACAGATTTTTTACGCTTGATATTTTTTTCGTGTTTGCTTGCCGTCCGACGATGTGCGGGATGAGGTTCCACGTCGATGACTCATCTTCGTCCCCCCAGAGAGAAGGCCGCAAAGAGACAGGTTTACATCCGTTACCATATACCCCGTACAGTGTGTAACCCGGTTTAAGAGCGCCTAGGACAAGAACACTCGGGGCTTAACGCCTTTAAAACTGGAAACCCCTTTGGGGGACATATTCACGTGAAGTTAGTATAGGGAGGGATTTTGGGGCTCTAGAGGGGTTGAACGCGGTCAAAAATCCACACGTCCCGCCTATACTAAAAGCTTTCTATTTCTCGCTACAGATAAGAGCAATGTGTAGGTAAAAGCGCCTGTTTCGGCTTGCTTGTCACGGGGCGCTCTTAAATCGGGGTCCCACTGTACGTAAGGGCTTGGGCCTTCCCAGGTGTTTTTTTTTTCTTGTTTCTATGTTAGCCCCCTTTTTTTTCACGCTTCTACTCTCCAGCTTCTGGACAAGCCGTGGTCACAGGTGTCGTCCCTTCTTCCCCCCCGGTTCTTGCCTTCAATTTTTTTTATCGCATAGGGTTCAGCAATCCCACTGCTCGTCGATTTTTTCATCGAGTGTTGCTAACTCACGCTCTCGCGCTTTCCGCAAGTCAATTTGTGCACAAGAAAAAGTCCCCACGAATTTATACGAGTATGCACTCGGCGGGGATTCGAGCTCACGAAACTGACCTATACCAGCCTCGAGGATAACCTGATGCACCACCGGGGCGACCAGGCGTCCCCTTTAGGACCCCAGACCCCTCCCCATACCCATTCCAAGTGGTTTGTGCCCCAAAACGGGTTTCTAGTTATACAGGCGTTAAGACACGTGCTACGGCGGTGGAGGTGCACACCAATTATTTTCTGGAGGTCCTTGATTTAGAAGCTCTGTACCTGTCTTGACCCTTTGTTAACCCTTCTTGACCCGAAAAAAACGCCTGAGCTACACGATAGAGGCGGGGGCCCGCTTTTTTTCTGAGGTTCCTCTATTTTGGAGCTTAAGACTCTCCTTCCCAAAATAAACTGATTTTGGAGGAGGAGAAAAATAAAACTGCTTGGTACATACGTATACCGGATATAAAAACTCGCGGCCTCTTAGGTATACACAACGAGAATCTTATGCAAAACGAATGAATGGCCTATTTCCGACGATTTGGGTTAAAGAGGAGCCATCCCACGGGGGGGGGGGGGTGCAGCATCAGTCCCTGAGCTCCTCTCACATGAGGAACTCAATGTCTCACCCGATACTACTACATGACTTCGAAGGCGTTCGTTCGTTCGCTCAACCCGACCAAGCTTCTATATGCCTTAGTCCTAAGACAATACCAGGTATGTATGTACTCGTGAAATTACTTGATGAATGACTAACCGATTGTTCCTCTCACTTGAGGAGCTCAGTCGGACAACAGGCACGTTAGAGTTGTTCTACGGTCTAGCCCCCCCAGCTCTTCTTGAACGAAATCGCGGGTTTTAAAACCAGCTCCCGGCCGGTGCGTGCCTCCTGAAATACGGTGCCCCTCTTGCCACCCCGACGTCATCGTTCGATAGCCCTTTGAGAACAAAAAAATACATGGGAGGCTTTTTTTTAATATAGCACGCTTCCTCCTCGTGTCAAGCAGCCACGAAACGTTCGTTAAAAAGAAAATCGCTGTTTTTTTTTTTGGGGGGGGGAGGGGCTCACGTAGAATCACTCATTATTAGCCAATCCAACAACCGCAACCCCTACCGAACCATCCCACGTTAGAGGTGCAGCATCAGTCCCTGAGGTCCTCACATGAGGAGCTCAATATCTCACATCGTCGAAAAATAATTTCGAAGGCATTAGGCATTCGTTCGCACAACCCGACCAAGCTTCTGCATGCCTTTTAAAACCGAATACGACTCGTGAAATTACTTCATTTTAACCGGCAGTTACTTCACATGAGGAGTATTACAAGGCTTAGTTTGGGTAAGCTACTGGTTAACCTTTTGCAAGTGGTCAAACGGACTAATACCCCCACTAATTCCTTAACAAATGGCGTCGTCGGCAGGACCAAGGGTTTTTTTGGGTCGTGGGTTCAAACCCCACATCCACCATAATAAACTTTTTCAGATTTTCCCCATGTCGAACTTGAAAAATACTCTCCCTGGTACCCCAGGAAATGAAACCGCTTGGATATTGACAGAGGTCCGCCGTATATCCGGCCGACCTGCTATCCCGCCGTTTCAGGGGGGGATAGTGTTATAAGGCTTAGTTTGGGTAAGCTATTGGTTAACCTTTTGCATGTGGTCAAACGGACTGATACCCCACGAATTCCGTAACAGGAGCTCAATCGCCCAGGCAGGGACATTTTTGGCCGAAAAACTGCAATCCCTGCCGAGGGATGACTCAGAGCTCCGCGCACCATTCAGAAACCATTTCCGCCGAAAACTGCTACCTCTGCCGTACGTATCATGCGTTAAAAAAAAAAATGTTTCACGCAAACTGAAATCGGACTCATCCCGCGCTGGGGGTGCGCGGCAGATCCTGAAGAATTTTTCTTCTGAGCTTTCTTAACCCGAGGGGCTCAATCTCTTCTCATTATTTTCTTTCTGTCCTGCCGACGACGCCATTTGTAAGGTTATAGGGGGACGCAGAGTGCCCCCTGCAGGTCTGCCAATTGAGCAGGTCCTCGGAGAGTACTCACTTTCTTTTCCTTCGTAGAGGCGTAGCTTTTTTATTCGATTCCACCAGAGCCCCGGGTAGCTTCTGAGATCGGAGGCACGTGCCTCCGATCTATTTCCAAAACTTTGCCGCAAATAAAACGCCAACCTTATCATACTAAACCCATCCAAATTACCTTAAATTCGGATAATTACAGGCCTTACGAGGCCGTATCTTAACAATATACCTCGCCCGAAACATTGCTTCGAAGACATTCGTTCGCGCCACTCGACTAGAGCATGTCTCTGCGCGCTAGTCCTTTCGTAATGAATCGTAGATACTGTCGTCAAAATTATCTTGCTAACGACGCATGCTATGCCTGTTTTTGGCGAAAATTGTTTCTGAATGACGGGGGGGCTCCTTGACCCGAAATCGTCGGAAATATACCATATTAAGGTATACCTTTTTTTGGCGAAAATGGCTTCTGAATGACGGGGCTCCTCAACCCTCAATCGTCGGAAATATACCATATCAAGGTATACCTTTCCTTGGCGAAAATGGCTTCTGAATGACGGGGCTCCTTAACCCCAAATCGTCGGAAAATATTATAGGCCATTTTTTTTTGCGTTATTCTCGTCGTATACCTATAGGGGCCGGTCGCCCCGGTGGCGCATCAGGTTATCCTCGAGCCTGGTATAGGTCAGTTTCGTGAGTTCGACTCCCGCCGAGTGCATACTCGTATAAAATCGTTGGGACTTTTTCTTGTGCACAAATTGACTTGCGGAAAGCGCGAGAGCGTGAGTTAGCAACTCTCGATGAAAAATCGACGAGCAGTGGGATTGCTGAACCCTATGCGCGATAAAAAATTGAAGAACCGGGGGGGAAGAAGGGACGACACCTGTGACCACGGCTTGTCCACAAGCTGGAAAGTAAAAGCATGAGGAACAAGAAGAAAAAAAAAAGGGGGCCATGGGATTTTTTATCCGGTATCATAGCAGTTTTACTTTTTTTTTCAAATCAGTTTTTGGGGTCAAGAAGGACATGTCTTAAGCTCCCAAATTGAGGAACCCCAGAAAAATAAGTAGTGTAGCACCTCTATGGTAGCACGCGTCTCAGAATAACCGGTAGTCCCTCACTCGAGAAGGGAGCTCAACCAATCAGAAGGCCAGAAACGTTTTGGCCCCCGACAAGTGCAAACCTTGCCGCAGGAGGACTCCTAGCAAACCCTTGTACAAACCCATATATATGGCTTAGGTAAACAAACAAATAATATTGCGAATCAAGAATGAAGTTTTTTCGGACGATTTTGGGTTGAGATAATCCTTACTTGCACCGCAGTCCCAACACGGGGAAAAAACACTTGAAGTTAGACTAGGGAATGATTCTACGATAGCCCCCCCCAAAAAAACCAGCGATTCTCTTCAACGAGCGTTGCATGGCTGCTCGACACGAGGAAGGGTGCCATGAAAAACACAATCTCCAAATATTTTCTTGTTTGCGAAGGACTGTCGAACTATGACGTAAAGGGGGCAAGGGGCACCGTGTTTCAGGAGATACGGCCGGGAGCTGGTTTCAAGACCGGTGATTTCGTTAAAGAAAAGTTGAGGAGGCTACCGTAGAACGACGCTAGGAAAACGTTTTGAAGAGTTGGAGAAATGGGTTAAGGTGCGGCTCGGAACCCCCGTCTTTCGGGAATTTGTTATTAGCCGAAATGTGCTTCGTACCGCTTTTGTCATACGATAGTGCACGCGCGTCTATGTTGTTGCTATAGCAAGTGATTGCAAGGCAAGGTCCCGGAGCAATCAGCATTGATTGTTGGTTGGTTTGATGGGTTCATTACTGTGATTGTCAGATTGCCGCGGACAAAAGGTGTGACATCACGACATCATTACCAGAGCAACGTTGCTGAGTAGTTGTGACTTGTGACGATGGCTCTGGGTCATTCATCATCGTTACTCATCATAAAACGTGCATGCATACATAGTGGTTAGCTAGTATATACCGTAAGTAGTATGTAACGGGATCGCTATATGCGTGCCCATGCGTGTGCGGGCACCAAGCATCTACTCTTTAGTGGGGGGAATCAGAACACATAGTGACGGAAACAGCTAGTATTACAGTAGCAACCAACCATAAAGAAGCAAAGAAAGCAAGCGCAGCAAGCAGCTGGTCAGCTGCTGCTGCTGCCGCCGCTGAATTGCATAGCATCACAGATCAGTCAGGCCGTCCGCCTTATATCTACCCCGTATTCTACCGGTATGTAGTGATATCTGTACTGACTGGTTGCTATCATCACAGCATAATATACCTCCTTTCAAACCTTTGGTTGTTGCAGCATGGATGGATGAATGGATGGATGGATGTGGATGGATGTGGAGCGTGTAAGACACCAGCTTCTTTTGGGGGGGGAGGTTGGCGGGGAATATATGAGCCCACGAGCAGGAAACAGCCTACGGGTGGGAAGAAAAGCTGTCGTGAGGCTCGCGTTTTGTTGGTGGCGGGTGGGGGGGCTAAGAAAAAGTAAAACCCGGTATATATTTGACGAAGATTTCAAGCAGGTATATATCTTCGTGCTCATCCCCCCCCCCGCCCCCCTCCCCCTTCGCTTTAAAGCCCCCGCCCTCGCTCCCCACGCCCTTAAAACTCCGCCCTCCCCTCACCGGTTGTACGACTTGCAGGATATACTTCATAATAAACTGATGCATTTCCGTCGTCCACAGCCATTACATTTTATCCCCCTCAAAAACGGGTTTTATAGTTTCCGCGCACAGATTCGTCAACATCACCCTTTTGACCCTGGTACAAGCTACACTGTAGTTCTAAGGGGAGTCGCCGACCTATGTCCTCAATGAGGACACACACCCAGTAAAACGCGCGCGATCGGAGTATCACACGCAGCTTGCAAAGACGAGTTTCGACCAAATCTTCGATCTCACAGATTGACATCCTCGTGGTCATAAATGTTCCTGGCAAAACCCAACTAATTGTTACTAAATACCGAGGGTACCTGGTGGTATTAAATTTGACGTGTCACCCTTCTTTGGAACTGTACCATACACTCACATTTTTGGGTTGGACAAGCTACTTGAAACTGGTGTAAACTGCATTTGGCAGCGTAGTAAAACAAAGGGTGGATGCCTCTTCCTCCGGTGTCCTCCTTTCCTGCATCGTCACCGTTGTCTTGCATGGTTTATCCATTAATTATGTAATTTTGAGTAGTACACACTATTATTGTAGGTCATCATGGTAAGCTCTTTCGAAAGGATAAATAAAGCAAATGAAAGCGACGAAATAGCGACATAGAAGGGGGGACGGGGGGGCGGGGGGGAGGTGGAACAAGCCGCGCCCATTATCATCACTAGTACCATAGTGGTGTGTCATATACCTCCTCCTCCTCCATCCTGTGTGTCATATACCTCCTCCTCCTCCATCCTGTGTGTATACATGACTGATTCTACGTTAGCCCCCCCCAAAACCAGCGATTTTCTTTGTCGACCGTTTCATGTCTGCTTCACACGAGGAAGGATGTCATGCAAAAAACATCTGCCACATACTTTCTTGGTTGCGAAGGACTATCGGATGATGGCGTCGGGGTGGCAAGGGGCACCGTTTTTCAGAAGATACGCCCGGGAGCTGGTTTTAAAAACGGCGATTTCGTTGAAAATAAGTTGGGGGGGCTACCGTAGTAAGACTCTCATAGCCCTGCCTGCTGGTAGTACGTACGTTTTTTTTCACTACGCGACGACCATATACTATTAGATTATACTACCACAATAATAATAGTAACCACACACCACAACGTTTGCAGACGAAAAGATCATGCCAAGTAGACGACAACCGTTGGCTAACAACGCCGACGCAACGTACCACCATGCATACTAAATAACTCCCCCTCTTGTTCAAACGCCCCACCTAACAAAATCAAAATCTGCCAGACAGAGTAATAAACACTACCGGTCCAGGCAGTTGATATCACACCTCATGATCTTTCTAGCCGGTCCATGCCGTAGCTCCAATTCATCCCCCCCCTCCCCCAACGCCCCCTCCTTCCCCACCAACCGCACCACCACACCGCCTAGACCTAGCACCACGCGTATAGCAAGCCCCTACATCTATGCGACCTAAAGCTGTTGGAACCCCCCCCCTCCCTTCCCCCCCCCCCCACCCCTCTTCGAACACTCCGCCCTCTCCTCACTGGTCGTACGACTTACTTACAGTATATATTATACATACATGACAAATTGATGATGCATCCCTTCCACAACCGTCAGATTTGTCCCCAAAAAGGATACTACATAGTTTCCGCGCACAGATTGAGTTGCCCCGCTCGCCCCCCCGCCCCCCGCTCCCCGCCCCCCGCTCCCTCTTGTTCAAACCCAGGCCCCCAACCCCTTAAAAACTCCGCCCTCCCCTCACCCGTTATACGACTGACAGGATACACACTTGATAAAAACCGACGCATATTTCCTTCCACACACAGCTAGCTGTCATATTTTGTCCCCCTAAAAAACGGGTTTTTTGTAGTTTCCGCACAGACTGACTAACATCATCATCCTGTCGACCCTGATAGCTGCACTGTAGCTCCAAGGAGAGTCGCCGACCTATATCCTTAACGAGGGCACACATCCAGTGATACGCGCGATCGGAGTATCACACACAGCTTGCAACGATGAGTTTCGACAAAATCTTCGATCTCACAGCTGGATGGAGAGACTCTTGAGTGTAATTTTATTTTCGAAATTATTACTACCATTCATTATTATTGTACACACGTACACGCACATAGACGATACATGTTCCAGGTACAAAATGTTTCGTACGTACGGAAAACACAGACAGACAGACGGACGGACAGACAGACGGACGGACAGACAGACGGACAGACAGACAGACGGACGGACAGACAGACGGACGGACAGACAGACGGACGGACGGACGGACGGACAGACAGAAACACACAAGACTTAAGTATAGGAAAAGTGTCAAACACGCGCATACAAACAAGAAAGACCAAAAAAAGTAGTAATAATACATTAAAATTTGATAGTAAAAAAGTAAGGAAGTAGACTAAGTTATAAGAGTTGCGAGATGATAGGGATACCCAAACAGCAAAGAGATACAAAACACAGCAACGTTCTCCTGAATCAACGACAGGCAACACATCATGATCTATCTGCATGCAGCCGCGTGCTTTCTGTGCGTGGTGTTGTTTTGTTGTATAGCTTGTGTCACCACGTCGTGTTTTTTTTGTGGCTGGTGTCAACTACCTGGTACTCAATACCTGTCTGTGCTGGTGGTGGTGTGATTTACCTGTATCTTGTTGTGCCGCGTACGTATCATGGTCGGTCGTGGTGTTGCAGCTTCTTGTGCTTTGAGGCACTCATTTTGTGCGTGAGTTTTGACGAAACATGAAATGAATTTTACCAGAATTTAACCTTTTTCGCGCGAGATGGTGGGGATATAAAATTTACCCGAAATAATATGATTGGCCAATATGGTCAATTTTGCCGGAATTTAGCCGAGAATCAAAATCATGGAATAATTGTTCATAATTCCACCGTGTACTGGCCCTCAGCGGCAAAACCAGCACCCAAAGTAGCACAGGCAGGCCAGCGCACACGAGACAGGAGGGGCTGCTGCATCGTAGCCGACGCGCAGCCGGAGCGAGAGGGTAGAGTGGAGAAGGGGGAACACGCTTTGCCCTGAGTTATGACAGCGTGATCTAGGTGGTGAGTTGTTTTGTCCGCAATAGAGAAGCAGGCCTCTCTGTAAGTTGTGTGCGGCACTCGGCATCAATTTTACTTCACCTTTTTGGCCTGTCCAAGCAAGCCAAGCCTGGTGGCCTGTTTGTTATTCCAGATTCAGCTTATTTTTTGCGTGTTGAAATCTGGTGCGATAGCAACTTGTGCGACCAACCACAGCTGCTGCGCCAGGCCTTCCGCTCGCCTGATGCACTGCAGCCTGTAGTCTCCTGGGGGAAGTAGCACAGGTCCTACCTTGGTGGATCGACGGAAGCTTGACCAACGGGAGGCCCTCGCTCTGTCGGGCGGACCGTCCGAACGAGCGGTATTGCATTGCTTTTGCTGACACTACAGACCCTATATGTTGGTCCAAGGTTGGTCGTACTTTTTTTTCGAAGACTTGGGATTTTCACGGCGTACTAGTAGTGAAAAAAATGACGCCTTGCCTGCTCTTACATACAAACCAAGTTGTTGTGGAAATATACCGACTTGATATACCGGCCTCTTCGTGCCTTTGATGAGATACACCCCACACATACCAAAAACATACTGGTAATGAACATCCTAAAAAATCAAGGGCAAAGCCAAGGGGATGACGGCAAGCTGCATCCGCACCCCCCTCTCTCTCAGTGTTTGTTCAGCACTAGCAGCAGTACACTAGTTATCCGCTGGTACAAACATCACCACCAGGTCAAGCTAACCAGCTGGCTCCTTTGATAACGTAAGCCCGGCTTGCACGCAAGCGCCCCGAGATGGGTGTCCTTCCTCCTGGGGCCCTTGACCTCTCTATTTATTTATGGCAGGCGGCATACATGCATATTCACCGTTGTGCTCATAAGTAGCGTGGCCGGGCGGGTGTTGTGTGTGAAGTACCTCGGCTTGGTACTCTCCCCCTGGTCAGTATAATAACAGCAGCATCAGCAGCATGGCTCTCTATCTCAACTTTGTTTTTTTGGGGCCGTGCGGGCTGCTGCTGCTGCTGCTGCTGCTGCCGCTTTTCCGGCGTGGTCAGTCCATCAAAATCAAACGAATGATCACGTGATACTGAAGTTGTGTACCTGGTATGACAGCAGTCTACCTGATAACAGTCTTGCCTGCACCAAAACCTCGTATTATTGTCGTGTCTTGCGTACAAGTATGATACAACCGACGTTTTCTTTAGTCACAATACGAGCGATTTAAAACTCCTCTCCTATCCCATCCTATCACCCCACTTCATACTCGTACAAAGTGCGGTAGTACGCGATAACGCTTACCAGTAAGAATTTGGCAGTTAACAATTCCAGGATCGAGTAGACGAGCATAAGAACATGACCTCTTTTTGTACTGAAAACAGTGTAGGACACACCCTCCCTTTTTACACAAGAATTTCAGTCTGGCCAGAAATGAGAGATTCTTAACTGGTATCGCATGCTGCTTGTACCCATGGGTAAATATGTAATTTTTACTGGCGCCAAGTACCAGAGGGTGCAAGAAAAACGAATCACTGCTGTGTTTTTTTTTGTGTCAACATCATACTCGACTTGCCTGGTACTCGCTCGTATCGTACTTGTATTAATACTCGACCCTGGTAAACGCTTTATTAAGGCCTGTACCCCTCTGCATCCCTCCTCCCGCGCTCGCCGCTACCCCCCTCCCCCCGTCCCCGTCCCCCGTCCCCTCCATACCAGTCCAGGGTCCCTGTGAAGTCATGCCCTTCTCGTTGTCTCCGCTCATGCTGCCCATGCCGTTCGCGTCCCCTTCCCCCCCCCCCCTTCCCCTCCATACCAGCCCAGGATCCCAGCTCTCTCGCCGAGGGAACCCGCCTTCCTGCCTTTCCTGCCTGTCGCAGGACGGAAGGACGCTGACTCTGTCTTCTCCCCTCTTTCTAGGTGGCCTTCTACCGGTATACCCTCGCCCCCCCTCCTCTCCATCTCTGGAAGATGATGCGGACTGAGCGAGGCGCCAACCCGCCCCCCGCAGCCACAGCCAGGTTTGTTTTGATACCGGTATGCCTTACATAGTACCAGACCTGTGATGAGAATCCGGCATTCTAGTGTTGGGCTAGATTTGTGTTTGCCCTTCCAGTAGAGTCTTCCTAGTCCTATTAACCCCTTTGCAACTGGAAACCCGTTTTGGGGGGCAAAATTACTTGGATTTGGTATAGGGAGGGGTTCGGGGGCTCTAAAGGGGTTAATATAAGCTCCGCCGAAGCATCTAGGAAGACTCTGTTTTAGGAAGGGTGTGTCCTACGCTAATAATACGATTTTAGGCTAGATTTCTTGATTCTTACTGATGCCCAGGTATTTGAGAGGGCGTGTGTCCTACCCTCGTAGTAGAAGTGGTTGTAGGCTAGATTTCTTATTCTTGATTGATGAAGGGTTGTGTCAAATGTTTTTTTATGCTAGATCTCATTCTTATCTGAGAAAAGGTGTGCCCTACGCTAATGGCGGTTTTAGACTACACTTCTTGTTACTGTTCGAGAAAGGGTATGATATCTCCTTACACTATGATTTGGTTTTAGGCTAGGCTAGGCTCGTAGTAGGCTTGTATTATTTAGTTGAGAAAGCGTGTGTCTCACACATAAGTGCCCTGTTCTTGCTTAAATGAACAACAGAACAGACAGATCCTTTTCTTTTTATTGTGCCACTTTCGCTCTCCAGCTCAACCCGTGAGAGATTTTACCCTCTACGACCTTGTGACAAACGACCTTATGGACCAGCCGTGGTCACAGGTGGCTTCACTTTTCCCCCCCGTACATGCCTTCACTTTTGTCGGGCATACCGTTCAGAATTCCCACTTTTCACTTTGCAGCATATTATGCTTGCCGATTTGCATCATTAGCCGACTGGACTTGACGCCTTTTAGAAGACCCCTTCAGAACTTAAGGGTGCACGCAGACACGTTTATTTGGGGGACAAAATGCTTGGAATTGGTTGGGCGGGGTAATTTTTGCTGGGTCCAAAAGTTAGAAGTGCAGCTTTGACTTTCGCGTCGATTCGTCAATTCTTGAGAATTTTGATCTGAGGGCGCCGGTATTCATTCGCACTTTCATTGCACTTGGGGTTATGCATGCGCCAGACCTGCCGTAAATGTATTTTAATTTTTATAATATAGTATATAAACCCTAAATGTTTTGGCTCACGCAGCATTGTTGATATATGACAGCAGTAGTACTGACGTTCATGCTTTTGTACATACGTATGGCTGCTGTAGCACGAGTAATGCTTGGGAGTGCCTAGGTGGTTTTTCGGTTTCTTATGGTTTCCGTGTCTTGTTTTTTTTTTCGTTGGTTTTTGTTGTTTTTCGGGGTTTCGCTTTTTCGCTTTCTTGATTGATGAGGATTTTCCGATGAATAAGCAATGCTGCAAAAGTAATTAGACTGCGAGACTACCTGGTACACCAGTACGCCAATTACTTGCGTCATGAATCGGGTACTCGTCATCACGTCATCACCCGTGCCGCAGCATTGATGCCTGAAAAGTGTCTGATGCGGTATCCCTCTTGACGGTATTTTTCAGTAGTTTTCCTGCAGTACGTGAGGAACCCCTAAGTATCGTATTGTACAACACCATCTTGTAAACACACTCGTGCAAGACGTTTTGGTCAAGTTGTCGTCTTGCCCGTCGGCTCAGGCCCGACGCCAGCCCTTTTACCCTGTCGGAGGCTGACATCAACACTTGTAAATGCACTCTTGCAACGCCGTTTCGTCCTTTTCTATCCTGCCCGCCGGCCTAGACCCAACCCTGACCCTAACCCCGGCCCTTACCCTTTGGGGGGCTTACATAAACGCCACCTTGAATACAAGCTTGTGCCAGGTATGTGCACTCGTGCAACACCCTCTGGTCATTTCTGTGTTTCACGTCGCCCCGGACCCAACTCGACCCTGACCTTAACCCCCTTCTAGAGCCCCATAGTCCCTCCCTGTACTAACTTGAAGTCATTTTGTGAAGAAAAGGGTTTCCAGTAGTGAAGGCATAAACCCAACCCTGACCCGAACCCAGCCCTAACCCCAACTCCTTCGGGGGGCTTGGGGGCCGGCCAAGGCTGTAGCTCCAGAGTCGCGCGCGCGGCCCCGCAGCGTGTTTTGGTGGCGTTTTTCCAAGGAAAACGGGCGGCCGAATTGCCAGCCTCAACCAATCAGACAGACACCTGCTGTGGTGTTGCACGAGAAATTGTAGAAGGTGGCGTTATACGTGAAGTCTCTG
The DNA here is from genome assembly GCA_012845835.1 of Undaria pinnatifida. Classification (NCBI taxonomy): domain Eukaryota; class Phaeophyceae; order Laminariales; family Alariaceae; genus Undaria; species Undaria pinnatifida. The sequence continues at coordinate 4,145,973 of JABAKD010000012.1, read as the reverse complement.
TAATACCTGGTATTCTGTGGGGCGGTGTTGTTCGTAATGTGGCGCCTCTCTAGCGCCTGGTACTCCAGAGGTACGAGTGTACCAGATTCGGGTATACGGGTACCAAACCACGAGTATTGTATCATACATTTCTTACTATTAATATCATTTCCATACTCTGTATTAATAGTACGCCCCCTCCCCCTCCTCCTCTTTGATAATTTGCTCAATATTTGTGTATTCTCCCTTGGGTGTATTTCACTCGAAAATCACTTATTTATGGTTTTCGTTGAAGTTTTCCTTTCCCCCCACCCCTTTTACCCATAGTTGGCAGTATGTTCATTCTCCTCAAAGCATCACATGATACGATATGAATGATGGTTGGTGTATACCTCGGTTTGACGTATCAAATGGGTGCTATTCATGCTAGTAGTAGAGGTGCTACTCGCCTAGTCCACACAGCAGCAGTGCGTGAGTGGTCTCTTCCGTGGTTTGTGGTTGCGCTCTAAGCTTGGTAGCTAGCCTGCTGCTCTACAAACGAACATGTCTGCTGCTTCGCATAATACGAGCATTTTCTGGAGATGTGGTCTTGTTTTTTTTCTTATAGTACACGAGCATTTTCAGATCATACGAGCATCTTCTGAATGTCTGGTCTTGCCTTTTTTTTTCTTTCTTTTGCGCATCCCATTTATTATCTTCGCACTGCTGTCTATGTGACCTAGTACTCGTATGGCCTTACGATAAGGTTGTTTTCGTTTTTCGTATTGAAATCTCGTTTGCATGCGGATTATTTCAGTACTTTCATCACCAATCAGCAGATCGTAATTTTCCTGTAATTTTGGCTACGTTGTGTTGACGTGTTGATGCTGACTAGACGGCTTAGTGTGGTGTCTCATCTTTCTTTTTTTTTTTTTTTTTGCACACTTTCACTTTCCAGCTTCTGGACAAGCCGTGGTCACAGGTGTCATCCCTTCTCCTCCCCGGTTCTTGCCTTCAATTTTTATCGCGCATAGGGTTCAGCAATCCCACTGCTCGTCGATTGTTCATCGAGTGTTGCTAACTCACGCTCTCGCGCTTTCCGCAAGTCAATTTGTCCACAAGAAAAAGTCCCAACGAATTTATACGAGTATGCACTCGGCGGGGCTCGAACTCACGAAACTGACCTATACCAGGCTCGAGGATAACCTGATACGCCACCGGGGCGACCGGTTTTCTTTGCGCATGTATGAGTACGTGCATTTTGTCAGCATTTTATGAGCTGCAACAGGAGCAGTGTTCCTCTATGGTGCCGGTGTGTGCCATCCGGAAATACTAGCACTGCAGGGGCAAACGGCACTATCCGCATGCTCCCACTACATGGTGTGCACATGTGGGTCAACCGATTTCGCAGGCACTATAGCGGGCAATCGACACTCATCAACCGGCACAGTACAGGGACCACGACGGTATACCTGGTAGGCTGTACAATATGAGTGACCACCTCACCACCAGTCCACCAGACTACCTGCTGACTGCTAACCCTTTTGTGTTGTTGTGTGGTAGGTGTCGTATAATATGGCACAGGAGTATTATACGAACCTGGTACGACGAGCACGAGTTTTACGTGTCAGGCTTTTGAAGCCGTGTGTGTGTGTTCTTCACATTAAACCGTTCTTCTACTCGTCGACATCCAGCACACCCAGTGTCCGTACTGATTCTTCACCCTAGAAAGATCAGCTCTGTGGTCACAAGCTACGACACAGAGATAATGCATCGTAATGCATTCGACAACGCAATGTCATGCCCTAGTACTGGGTACGACAGGCACAACATACATACGTCAGCAACAGAAATACATTGGAAGAGAGAAATACGAAATAAACAAAAACAAAAACAAAACAAAAACAAAATAATAATAAGAAAACAAATAAAAACAAAGATAAAAATAAAACAAAAAATGAAACAACAAAATGAAGGGGAAATCGAAGAAACAACCCAACCGGAAAGGAGAGCCAAAGCTCGGAAAAGAAACATAATAAAATGAAATAAAATACATTAAAGTAAAACCAAAATAAGATAATCCGAACACGAGCCAAAAACCTGGACACGCAAGGAGGGAACAAAGGGGAAAAAAATACCCCAGAAAAAGACGAAAAGTGCTATGTACCTACTAGTCGGCCTGGTACCAGTGTGGTAGGTGTCGTATAATATGGCACAGGAGTATTATACGAACCTGGTACGACGAGTACGAGTTTTACGTGTCAGGCTTTTGAAGCCGTAGAACCGAACGGTACAATTGTAATTTTTTCTGATTGTTTCCATGGTACGTACGATTTCATGAATAAAAATGAAAAACGTCAGCTGTGAGTACTACCGATTGAATAGTTGAGACGCAACCTTGCAAGCTGCGTGGTACATCTATATCCGGAAACGTATGGTAAAAGTCGCACCGCACCGCACCGCAAAATCAAGGCTGCACCGTAAAAAAACCTGTGATCCTTACACTGGCTGGTATGCCGACATCGTTTTTAGAAGATGGAAATTGGAAGATGGTACGTACATATATGTATATACGCGTTGCGCATTGTAGGAATTTCCGAGTGAAAATTGCAGGGCTTTTCACTTTGTTGTTTCTTACGGTGCCGTGCGTACGGTGAGTTACCGAACGGCACCCTAAGCTACCGATCAGCACCGCGGCGCATCGGATATGACAACGGTATTCCACAATCCGCACCGCATCGCACCACACCGCACCACACCGCACCGTACCGTGCTGGATACATCGAAGAACAAAACATCGTCAACGGTTCATGAGAGCGCTTTTGCCCCCGGTGCTGTGCGGTACGCGTTTTTCACCGCACCGCACCGCACCGCAACGCAACGCAACGCAACGCAACGCACCGCACCGCGCCGCACCGCGCGTTTTTGAACGTCGCCGAACCGCATCGCGTGGGAATATAAAATCAAAGTCAGTTTTGCACCGCTCTGCACCGCGCAACACGGGTACGATTCTGCAGATAGACCGGTTAGCGCCTTGGCCACTGGAAACCCTTTTTGGAGACAAATTCACTTGAATTTTGTATAGGGAGGGATTTGGGGGCTCTAAAGGGGTCAAGGTTTCACCGTAAAAAGTGAAAAGCCGTGGAAAATGTCAAAACCCATGCCGCACGCGCTGCACCGTGCGATTCTACAAATCGAAAATCGCACCGGTTAATTATTCAGCGTGAAAATGAAGAGCCATGGCAAATGGGGCGTTCTGGTAGTGTCCCTTGACATTTTCCGGGCTTTTTCTCTCGCGTACGGGAGTGTTCCAGCTCCACTGGTAAGAGGAGTTACCCTCAGCGGCCTTATGGGCAAGCCGTTGTCACGCCTGTCTTGTCTTCCCCCGGTGCTTCGCTTCGCTTGTATCGCTCATAGGTCTCAGTGTTCCCATTGGTCGTTGATTTTCATGGATATTGGTTGACTGCAGCTCTTCCGCTTTCATTGGTATGAGAAACAAGGCACACAAAACACGTGTTTGGTTTTTGGGACTCGCCTGGTATTGAACATCATGTGCACATACATACCCTCGGGCCTACGAGTAGCAGATGTGACAATTCACTATTTGTGCCTACGAGTAGCAGATGTGACAATTCACTGTTCGTGTGCCATCGAGTAGCAGATGTGACGAGTCACTGATGAGCGGTTGAGGTACTTGTCGCATGCATGCCTAATACTGCTGCACGGGGTAGATTAGTACGACAGAGCAGTAGCAGTAAACGTGTCAGATCATCCATCCCCTTTGCGGCGTTTAAGGGGGGGGGGGAATGTCGAAATCGCTGACGGTTTCAACAAACATGCCAAAATTATCCGGGCTTTTCACGGGTTGGGTCATTGATGGCGGGTCGCGCCGGCCAGCGTGACCCGACCCGACCCGTGAGATTTCAAACACATCCTGGCCCGACCCGATCCGATCCGTGAGAAGTCGAACACCTTGACCCGACCCGTCGTGACGTCGTGACCCGTGAAAAAGCCCTCGAAAAGTATTGGTGATTATTTGCGGGAAATGTCGGCATTATTGACCTCGCATCTCGTTTCGATCGGGGTTTCATGGGTTAAGGTATACCGGGCCCGTTTTTATCGGCCAAACAACATGAGGAGTGCGATCTTTTCGAGAGCCTAAGAGCGTACAGCAGCACACGTGTCACCGTACCTCGCGCGAATGTCGAACAAATCTCTACGCTGCCTGCGCTTTTGAAAAGTGTCAGGCCCCAGACAAAGATATGGGAGGCGGGTAAGTGTGATGCAGTCAGTCAGGCAGTCAACGCTGTCTGTCAAGGCGTTTCCACCCGTCTAGACGGATTGCCTCATATATCTTCCTGGTGGAAAACATCTTCATTTACACGTGTGGAAACTCCTTTTTCTTGAGGTTTTCGACAATATGGTGAGGCGTTCCTCCAAAGCGTTTTTTTTCCCCTCGTGTCCCCGAGTTAAGGCCGTCAAGGCTGCCTGTCAAGGCGTTTTCCCTTGACGGCGGCTGTCATGGGGGGTGAAAGTGGTGACTCCTGTCGTCTTTGGCCCCATCACCCGAAGCGGCTTTGCGTGACCAATGCTGTTATTGTAGAAGAAAAAATCCAACAAAATTTCCCGTTGACGTCCCCAATGAGGTGGCTCCGCTGAACATTTGGTATTGTTTTTTTCGGGCGATCGGTGGTACAACCTTTAGTTTGTTTACTACAACGTCAGCAGCTGTCGTTTGCCTTTTTCATACTGCATATACAGTGGGCACCCCGATTTAAGGTCACCTGAGATAAAAGCATTTGTGACTTGAACCCTTTAGAGCCCGAAAATCCCTCCCTATACTAATTTCAAGTAACTCTGTCCCCAAAAAGGGTTTCCAGTTGTAGAGCCGATATGAGCGGTCAGATCGGCATGTCCCGCCTTACTAAAAGCCAATATTGCCTACCACAGGTAAGAGCTATGCGCAGATAAGAGCGCCTGTTTCGGCTGGTCACGGGGTGCTCTTAACCCCTTAAGGGCCCCCAAACTCCTCCGTATACTAATTTCAAGTAAATTTGTCCCCGAAAAGGGGTTTCCCATTGTAAAGGGGTTAAGCCGGGGTACCCACTACTGCTGTATACGGTGTTTTATGAGGTATTCCTTGCTTGTGTGCTACGGTCCTGTTAGTAAATAGTAGTGGTATGAGCCGGTCGTCCCGATGGTCTGGTGGTTACCCTCGAATACTACAAGGGTTGGTCCTTGAGTTCGATTCCCACCGTGGTGAGATTTGGCTCACGTTGCAAAAATGCCAAGCAAGGATCAACTACGGAGAGCGCCTAGCAGCATGGGTAGGTACAATTCGACGCGAGTCGACGAGGGAAGAATATTCTGAAGTATTCTCGCCATCAAAACCAAGGCGCGTACCGTAGTGGGGAGGGGGGAGGAGGGCCCGCTATGTTACCCCGGATCTGAGTTACTACTAGGAGGGAGGGCAAGGGCAGTGCGAGGATAATGCATGGGATGAAAAATAAGTGATATTAATTAGCATTTGTTAAATCGGTCTGCTTTTCGTTTTTACAGACATGGCACAATCCCCGAGTTTTTCCCAATCTTCTTCCTCTCGTCGTTCACTGGTGCCCAGGGTTCATTCAGTGCGCTACTGTTTCGTTTGTTTCTCTTTGTTTCTTTCTGCTGCACGCACGGGTGGTTCTGAGTTTTTACAATCAAGTTCCTCGCCCCGATCCGAGTGGAGTGTCCTCTTCTTTTATTGCTCTTCCGTGACTTCTTATTTTCTCGCTTGCTGTGTTCGTATCTCCTGCGTGTCTTCGTACTTGTATCATACACATCCTGTTGTGGTTTTGTGGTGTACTGTATCAAGAGCCGCCTTTACCGCAATTCTGAATTATTATATGGGATAAAGTACAGAAATCGGGGAATTTATTTTGACCCCCATGTGCTTCCAGTATTATGAGACGGACAAGATCAAAAACTGCTCAAAACACTACCAGGTACTTTAGACCCTAACCCCTAACCCTACCGATAGAAGTTTGTCCGGGAAAACCCCGACCACTTTTGCTTATGTTGAAAATCTGGTCGACTACATTAAAACCCATATATGAAACATTCCCCGATTTCCATACTCTCATCCTATTAATAGATAATAATCTAGATGTCTCGTGAACGCTAGCTACTGCTGTTGTAGCCTGGGTATCTAAGATAGAAAGGAATCAAACAAGTAGCAGTTGGAAGAACATACTAATATTAATAGTATTTTAATAAGAACAAGATATGAAAAGGTATTACGAAATTGCCTCTAATGTACACTGCGTACAGCAGTGAGGTTACCCCGATTTAAGGGTGCACAGGATGGAGAGCACTCTGGACTTGACAGCGATCAAATCGGCCCTGTCGCGTCTATACTATAAGCTATATATGTTCCACTACAGATACCAGCAGTTAGTTAATGTAGTTAACTCGTCCCCAACTTGTAAAATGTTCCCACTCTTACTCCAGGTGAATATTTCCCGATACAAATTCGTACGAGCAGTGTGTAGTTGATTAATTCCCAACTTGTAAAATGTTCCCATTTTAACTCCAAGTGTTTTATCCCCATGTCGGGAGCGCGGTGTTAAACAATTTAGCCCCTTTGGAGCCCCCGAACCCCTCCCTATACTGAATCCAAGAAAATTTGTCCCCAAAAACGGGTTTCCAGTTGTGAAGGGTTGTTTGGGCTTGTCACGAGGCGCTCTTAAATCGGGGCACCAACTGCAGGCGGTCCCCTCGGGATGTGGTTGGCTTTAAATCCCGGCCGTGTCGCAAGTAAACGGGAAAATAATTGAAAAGTCGAGAGGAAAAATGAAAAAAAATTGAAAACTAAGGATAAAAAAACGGCATATATACATGGTAAATTCCACCGAACAGCCTATTAGTAGAAGAGATTTTGGCTTAATTTAAGTCTGAAATTGCTGGTGTACATTTATGTAATGTATTATGTAGATCCAGTATCTTTCACTATGCTGTGTTGCGCAGGATCATCCAGACCCAACCCAGTAGACACGTGCTAGATTGTTCGGATTTTTCGGCGGTTCGCCCCGCATCGTGATGTGCAGCCCATGCCGATCATGTGGACCAGGGAGCTGTCTCGTAGATTATTCCATACCGGTAGGGATCTGACCTGTTCTATTGTGGTACGTGTGCATTATGTTCTCGTGAAGATCCGTCGTCGTTGCACTCTGCTGCATCGTGATGTGTAGGCCATGCCGATCATGTGGACCAGCAGGGAGCTGTCACATTGATGGTTTCATTCCGGTAGGGATCTGACCTGTCCTGCTGTGTGTGCATCGTTTTCTCGTGAAGATCCGTCGTCGTTGTACTTTGCTGTCTTACATACCCGATGCGTGATGAGTGATGAGTGGTGGGTTTCGACAAAATCTTCGATCTCACAGCTGGAGTGTATTTTTTTCTATTAACATAACCGAAGACGAAAATCAGTGTGCAATAAATACCGCTATGCTGCTGGAATCTTCCCGTGATGAAAAAGAAGGTGCGTGCCGTAGTGGGGGGGGGGGAGAAGAGCCTGATTAGTGACTGGGGATCTGAGGTATGTAGGGTACCCAACGAATATCGTTGTCGCAGATACTACTGTGAATACAAATACCAGGTATACGAGGTACGGCGGTACAGGACACCTACTGCTTGCGAAAATAAAAAATAAAACGTGGAACTAGGAAGGCAGGCGGACATTTACAGGAATGCATAATATCGACACTTGAATTGACCGAACTCACAGCTGACGCGTAATCCTTGAAGTAGTTGAATAATATCCAGGAGGCTTTGTGCTGAAGTTGATGTAGACAGCACCCTTTCTCAACTAATGAATCTGGCCTTAGCCAGCCTTCCTGTTTCTTATTTACTTGTCAGTTACTGATTTCTTAACACCAGGTACGTGGTACTGTATACTGGTATATACGTCCTGTGCCATAGGCAAGTACTGGTACCTGGTACTGGGATTTGCACGTGGGACACCGTACAATCGCACCAAGTTACCAGGTAACTGGTGCGGCTGTTTTTCCACGGCAAATAGTATGGTGTGCTGGGTTGCGTGTTTTTGTTGTTGCCCACGTGCTCGTTACGGTTGGCATTGCATGGCCTGATCACCTTGCTCTACCCGCGATGTGTATCTCTGACTCATTTAGTGTGACCACAGAGCTCGTCTCTCTTTGAGGCATCGGCACGGACCCAGGTTGCGCTGCATGTTGATGGGTGGAAAGAAGATCGATTTGATGTGAAGAACACACACTGCCATAACGCATGATAGCACCCCCCCCCGGCTGTACTACAGAGAACATATATTTGTAGAAGACGAAAACACGTATGGAAGGGGTGGGATTTATTTCGTCCATACTATTTCGCGACATTGGTTATTTTGTACCTGGTAAGTTCGAGGGAATCTTGAGTAGGCCGAATTTCAACCTTTTTTTTCTCGACAAGAAGGAGTTTGCAAAAATCACCGAGCGACGCGAGCGAGGCGTCCATGTATGTCATGATATCCACGAGCTCTGGAAAGATCCCCACGAGAACTCTTCCCAAAGCCACCGTATCCGTTGTGTGTGTGCGTGTGCCGCCCTGGTCACGGGTAAGGACTGCTCAGAAATTGGTGCCCGGCAGTATTATTATAAAAAATGAAAATACACTCCAGCTGTGAGATCGAAGATTTCGTCGAAACTCATCTTTGCAAGCTGTGTGTGATACTCCGATCGCGCGCATTACGAGTTGTCTTATGGCGCGTTGTTTTATGCGGTAGACGAATCAGACGCGGCGGCGGGGCGACGTGGCAACGTGGCAGCTGCTGTCTGTTTTGCCCACCTTCGGAAAGGAAGATGGAGTCCTCCGCCTTTCCTACACCTGCTATGATACAACCTTCCTGATGGTGTGAACTGTTTATTACACGGATAGTAAGTGTCAATTGCATGTTTCGTGGATGTTACACTTTTTACACACAGCAGTATGCCTGTTGTGATACAGCAGCGTATCATCGTGCTGGAGTATCACGGGCAGTGTGATACTGGTACTTCCTCGAAATGAATGTGTTGTATGGAGATGATGAAGCTTGGTATTGTACCCCTGGGTACCTGTTGTTGTTGGTAGTGTTGGTGGTGGTGGTGTTGTTGTTGTTGTTGTTGCCACATTAACTGGCACAATCAAGTCCGTGGTCCACAGGACAGGCTCCAGTCACTCTGGAGTGGAGGAATACCCCAGGGAAAAACACAAGCAAACCAAAGGTGGTACACGCATATATCACAGCTGACGCAATCCATGCCTCCGCCAGAAAAATAGAAAAGTGAAATCGGGAGTCAGCCTACGATGTCCCAGGTCCATATCATTATTATTAATAGTACTTGGCATTTGATGCGAGTAGCACTTTCACTTTTGCACTCTTGTGTGCAACATGTATTCATGTTGCCAGAGGTATACCCTATTACTGTCTGCTGCATTTGGTCAAACGACTAAGGCAAGCAACAAATTAGTACGCCCGCCCCCCCCCCTCCTGTTCAGAAAACCCGTCCTCCCGACCCCGTCGCTCACGCCCTTGAAAACTCCCTCCCCTCACCGGCTATACGACTTACAGGATATACTTGATATACTTATGAGTTTCCGTCCACAGCTGTCAGATTTTGTCCCCCTCATAAACGAGTTTTATGGAGTCCGCGCACAGATTGATTTAACATCACCCTGTTGACCCGTTGACCCTGGTACAAGCTGCACTCTGTAGTTCCAAGGGGAGTCGCCGACCTACATCCTTAATGAGGACACACCAAGTAATACGCGCGATCGAAGTATCACACACAGCTTGCAAATATGAGTTTCGTAATCTTTGATCTCACAGCTGGAGTGTATTTTTTTTCTTGTAATGATACTAATTGCTGTTCGTCGTGTTGTTTATTTACTACTTGCTATACCCTGGTACCTGCAACGAATGTAGACTAAAAGGTAGGTACAATCATATACCTGGTTTTATCGTACTCGGTGAGGCGTTTCTGATTTCTGGTCCCGTTAGTGTAGCCGGTATAACTATTAATAGGTATGGATACCCTGGACCCCCTGGACGTGTATTACTGCTGTCTGTGTTACATACTACCAGGTACTTACTAGCTGTTGTACCGAATTACCCTTACCTATTTTTTACGTCTGGTGCGAGGAGTCGACCTGTGAGAGTCGACCGTGCGATTAGAAGAAAAGGGAAAATAATTTCCGTGATATTCTGCGATGTCTGCGTGTAGAACATTCTTCGATTTTTACGTGACGGGACGTTGGTTGGCGGTTTCGACAGCAGTCGGCTCGCGGTCACGTGGAGTCGGAGATAATATTCTTGCATGATATATCCACCGTACGGTCGTCGTTCTGCGACTTCACCGCGTGAACGTTGTGTGTTTCTGCATGACGGCTCGACGATAGGATCCATTGCCTGGAGAGGGTCGCCCCGAGGAAATGGGGGCGGGGGGGGGGGGGAAGAGCGGATCGCCCCGGTGGTCGAGTGGTTACCTTCGAATGCTACTGTTAGTAGAGTTGGTTCTGGAGTTCGATTCTCAACGTGGGTCGGACTTTTGAGTTCGTGGGTTCGGCGTTTAGTGTGTTTGCAAAAATAAAAAACGAAAGAGGAATCAACTGCCGAGAGCGCCTTTTAGTAGCAGCGTGGATCGTGGACCTAGGCGCAATTCGATGCGAGTCGACGAGGGAAGAAAGGGCTCAAGTTTTGTCGCGATAAAAATGAAGGCACGTGCGGTGGTGGGGAGGGGGGAGAAGAGCCTGCTTAAGTGACAATTGAACCTGAGTTACGTCTATAGAGAGGGAGAAAGGGAAATAAAAACCGCCAAGATAATAGATGGGGTAAGCAAGAAAAAAAAATGCACCGAAAATTGAACGTCCCGCAGCGAAAGCCCGTCGTATTATTTTCAGGTTGGTTGTCGGGCGGTTACGGCAGATGTGGCGGTTGACCGCCCTAGTGGGCTTTTGATACGCGTTTTAGTGTACAGCAGTAGTACAATGTGTTCCTGGCCCAACAGAAGACCCAGAGAGACACACGGAGAGATTATGATTGTGTTCGGAGAATAAAGGTGCAGCAGTACCAGTACTGAACCCAGTTAAGACGTGTGATGTCAAACGCATAGAGGAGCTAAGCGAGGATTTTTCGCTGATGCGGACGGAGGCGTGAACGGGTCGCGAGTAGGGCGGTATCCGCCCTGGATAGGGCGGATGGCAGTCTCTGTTGTGACAGCTGCTTTTGGCCGCCTTACATGGAACGGCCGCCATATTCAGATCGCCTTGGCGTTATCGTGGGAAGTACTGGTATCAGTACCAGGGTACGAAGCCCAAGCATGCGTACCAGAGCCTTCGGGTACGAAGTCCGAGTATGCTTACCAGGGTACGAAGTACCGATTATTGTTTGTAGACTCTCTGGTATATGATTCGTAGCTGTAGCAGGTATGCTAATTTTTTTTATTTTTCCGACGGCGGTGTTTTTGTTTTTTCTTCCTCTTTATATGTACCCGTCTGTCTGACGTGCATTGCTTATTTCTTGTTACCGTTGCGTCAGGGATCATGGGCCTGTCGTGCTTTTGGATACATTTCGGGTATAGGCCGCGTTTTCGTTCTCGTTTTTTTTTTTTCTTCCCTGCTGTGATATTCCAATGATAAAGAGCCACTGAGTTACTGATGTACTATTAATAGGGGAGTCCTTTCTTGCTTTCTTTTCCCCTTTGGGGCTCCATGAAGAGATACTAAGAAAAAAAAATCAGAACGAGAGAGGCTCTTATGTAAAAATATTAAAAAATGCACTTACCTGGTAAAAGCTGTAAGATCGACCTAAGAAGTAGACCCAAAGAATGAGGCAATCTTGTGACCCAGTGTAGGAGTAGGAAGAGCGTTCACCTGCCGGCAGTTCGACTATCACCACGCTGCCTGCGCACGTGTCTCGTACCTCCTAAATATTACTTGATTCGGACACATCCTCCTTTTCCAGCAGCCTGCGCTACTCTATGCCGTAAATCTTGGAAACGTGCAATTGTTCCAAGAGTGTACTATTAGGTAGGGATATGTACAGTACTCGGGGGTGCCCGGGTACCCGGCCTAGTTGTTTGGGTCATTCTCGGGTATGTACCCGAGGTATCGCACCTACCCCTCGAGTTTATACCCCTCTAAGCACATCGCTGCATTCGGCATTTACAAGGGTAGGTCAGGTAAGGCACGTACTTGGGTATACCCGGGTATGCACCCGTGCCCGCTGCTCAAGTACGTTAGGCATGGGTCTCAATACCTTACCTAGGTGTGAGGTACGTTAGGTACGGACCGCGATACCTCACGTAAGTTTGTAGGGTACGTTAGGTACGACCTCAAAAACTTAGCCGGGTGTTGTTGTTCTCACATTAACTCGCATAATGAAGTACGTGGTCACAGGACAGGCTCCAGTCACTCTGGAGCTGAGGAATACCCCGGGGAAAAACACAACACAAACCAAAGGTGGTACACGCATATATCACAGATGACGCAATTCATGCCTCCACCAGAAACATATAAAAGTGAAGTCGGGAGTCAGCCTACGATGTGTCGGGTCCATACTGGTGCATACGTCTCACTACTCGCGCCTGGAAACACCTACTAATAATATACCGCTTGCCACCCAAGACTACCATGTATATATTGCGCGTAGTACTTATCACTACGCATACGCACGACAGATGCAAGTCAATTGGAAAAACAACAACGAAAAGAAAAGAAGATAAAGGAAAGAAAAGAAAACACAAGAAAAGCAAGAAAAGACAAGACAAGAAGAGGAAGCAAGGAAAGGAAAAGAGAAAAAAAAGTCATAGTAGCAGAGCCTAGGAACTGACTAAAGACGGCATTGGGCTCATAGAGGATATCAAGTGCATCATCAATGGCACTGGGGAGAAACGCAACATGGCGAAGAAGTCAGGGCGGTCTTACGCTATCTTGTGACAGCCATTGGAAGGTCCACGAATTTCAAGACGATGATGGCCAGGCCCAGACTTCAGTCTCTTGGCCGTGACGCCCCCCCTTCCCCTCTCCCCCCGGCCGCTTAGAGATGCCGACGGTGGATGGCGCTGCCGCAGCCTTTGCGCGTCGCTCTGCAGCTCTGCGTCTCTCCGTTTCATGCCAATTCCGCATGAACAACTCGGCTCCCCCCTCTACTCGTCGAAACCATCTGCCGGCCTTCTGAGCAGCCTTTCGCCACCCTTCGAATTTCGTTCCAAAGACCGACATATCCTCCTTCAGACGAGTCATCCAGTCCTTCTCTTTCCCCCCTGAGTAGCCCTTACCCCCAACAAGCTCCCCAAACATCACCCTCTGTGGCAGACGCTCCTCCCCCATACGTGCTACGAATCCCGCAAACTATATCCTCCGTTTGCGCACTATCGCCTCTATGCTCTCATAAGCTGTCTTGGCAAGCGCGTCGGCGTACGATAGGGTGTGGTCGTCGCGCTTCCGTTTCCGCCATCCGAGGCATCGGGGGAGCACGGAGTGGTGAACTCGTCGTAGCCTGTTTTAGTCCGGCTTGTTCGGGCTCCACGTCATGCAACCGTAAAGCAGTGTCTCGATCACCTCAGCTTTCAGCAACCGCACCTTCAACCGTAAGCGCACACCCGGGCGATCATAGATTTCCATCTTGTACCGCTGGAAGCACGCCCAGGCCCTCTGAAGACGCCGCGTTATTTCAATGCTAAGGTCTCTGTCTGCGGTGACGGGTGTAGTATACCTCACCTAACGTACCCTTGGGCATTCGTATTCGTCGTTTTTCTTCCCTCTGAACGCTTCATATTTTCTGTAAATAGCTTGGCGAGGAGGGCAAACGTGTCGGAAACAAATTACTTGTTTGCAGCATCGGCCCGATGGAGCAGCCCGAGCTGCTAGGGTGGAGGGTGGGTAGATTGACGGCCGAAACGCGGACTGCATGGTGATGCTTTTGTGCTTGTACTAGTGGACGCTCTTTTTTCTTGTTGGACTGCTGTTGATATGATGGTAAAAAATGTCGCCCCGCGAACATGTTGTGTTGCATTATTTTTTCTCAGTGGGCGTAGGTTTTCTGCTAAAACGCAAGAGCTGCCTGTAGAATGGTGGGTTGGTTTTCCGGCTAACATGTTGTGTTGACGTGTTTTTTCTCGGCACTGTGGGTGTAGGTTATCCATTACCAGTCCGACAATAATTATGAGCTCGATATGGAATTGAGGCCATGCAGTACTGCCATCGAAACCCGAAGACTTGTTGATAATCGCATGTCCATGCCGATAAGCCAAAGGATTGAAACACTCCGTTGGTTGAACAAGGGATGCTCACTTATCATCCCCTCTCTTAAATCCGGGAGTTTTGCAATATTCCCAAGCAATGTGCACTTCGGGCGTATGTTTATTGTCGGACTGGTAAAACGTGAAGGTGCCTGTGAAATGGTGGGTTGTAGCGTAAAACATACCGGTGACCCGGTGTCCGCCTTTAGCGATGGGGATAGCGATGGTGGTGTGCTCTTTTTTTTCGCACCGTGTATTTACTGCTGTAATATACTGCTTTTGAAAACTGGTAACGCCTGTACAACTTGAAACCCAGTTTTGGGGACAAATTACTTGGAATTAGTATAGGGGGGATTAGGGGGCTCTAAGGGGGTTAAGTTGAGTTTAGTTGGTCTGTCCGCGACATATACCAGTACATGCGTTTCTAGAAACATCGGTTTAATGTAAACATCGGTTTGGTGTCGATACACGACAACAGCAACAACAGCGTGCTTGCTTGTATGGCCATCATGTGATAACATCAGCGGCGGCGGCAGCAGCAGCAGCAACAGCACACCTGACTCGACTCTCCGTAGTATAACTCTACCGACCACGTTGGGCGAAATTATTAGGACCCTTATTAATTATTGTGAGCAACAAAGATGTGCTTATATTTCCGTCCACTCTTTAATTATTGTGAGTAACAAAGATGTGCTTATATTTCCGTCCAGAGCATGGTATGACGTATGGTATGTGGCAAGATTATGGAGATCTTGACTCGTGTGTTCGATGTCGCATAGCATCGCATTGCATCGCGCGTATCTATCTTCCCCAGCCCGGCCACCTTTTGAGCCGTCCTCTCCCCTGCTTTTAATCGGTCGCTTGTGGACCAATGACCAGCTAACGTATCACTCCTCACGCTTGACAGTCAGCTTGTTGACCGTTGGCCGGCAAATATGAGACCTAACAACACTCTTGCCGCTTGTTGTATACCTGGTAACCCTTTTGTAGCGCAGCACTCCCGATATCGGGGTAACACGTGGAATTTCAATAGACTAGGATTGTTTCAGGAGTTGGAAATAAATTAACCCCTTTACAATTGGAAACCCGTTTTTGGGGACAAATTACTTGGGTTTAGTATAGGGGAGGGTCCTAAAGGGGTTTAACAGACTGCCGTCAAGGGCCAACCTCTCCCATTATTATTGTTACATTTGTGATTGTGTTATTATAGTATTATATTGTTGTTGTTGTTGTTGTTGTTGTCGTTGTTTTTGTTTTATTGTAATTTTTCACTTTATTTTATTGGTTGTCTTCAAAGCCGTTGGCGGGCTGGAACTATTTATAGACCGTCGACCGACCTTTTTTATGACCAGTGGCTGCCTTCGTTAGATCGGTGTGTTGCTTCGCGAGTTGGTGTAACGTATTCGCGTACCGGGCACGTAACAGCAGTTGAGCCGTTTATTTTTTGGAATGTATGTACAGAGTACAAAGAATGGTGTGCAACAACAGCAGGACAAAGTGATCGAGTGATAGCATGCTGTTTGCGTATCGCTAACTCTCCTTCCGTTGCAGTTTGGCGCCATACCCCACCCACCCTACATAATCTCGGGCTGCTTCGTATCACCAACCCTGTTTGTGTCGGGTTTGTTGGACGCTTGTTGTTCACTTTGAAGTCCGGAGGGTTTATTTTATACAGAGTAGTTGATGTTGTACAGCAATCAGCATATTTTGTTTTTAAGCGTGCCGGGTTTGTGCATTAAGTCCCCAAGGGCAAGCGGAGCATATTTTGCCTGGTATCTGCCCGGTACATGGTACCCTGGTAAATGTTTTTGTCGTGCCAAATAGCTTTGTGGCTTTTGTCATTTACCAAGTAGTTGGTGTGGTTTTTATTGAGGTATGGGGCAAATTTATAGCTCAATCTTGAGTTTCTCGAACCGAGGAATGACTCTTGCCAGTTCGGTTCCAGATTCACTCTCCAACGAGGTCGCAATCTCACAGTTTGTTCGCCTGTTCCTACCCCGTTTGTTCATTCAACCTTGACTACTGGAAAAAAAACACATCACAAGTAGTAGTAATTTAGTAGAGCACTATACATAGCTCCCCCGGTAAGGCGGTGGTGTGCGAGAGCAATACGACCGCCTCGTAGAGGGAAGCCGCCTTATTCATTCCGGGTTATGAATGCAGTTCCCCAGTCGTGCCAAGCCATTTTGACCGCCTTATATAGAGATGCCGCTTTGCTCAGGCCGCCTTGTAGGGGGAAGCCGCATTATTCATTCCACGTTGTGAGTGCAATTTCCCAGTCGCGCCAAGCGATTTTGACGGCCTTGTATAGGGATGCCGCTTTGCTCAGACCGCCTTATTGTGGGACCCCCACTGTCTTTCCAAGTAATTAATTCCCAAAACCGCAGGCGCAGTCGTGCAGGGGTCAGTATTAGCGTTGGGAGCCTCGCCTCGCTCGGCTGCATGTGCAAATCTGCTGCTGCCTACTCGTAGCTTGCTGTAACGGCTGTGCAAGAGGTTGGGGGGTAGGCTACTGCTCCGCTGTTTCTTGGGATTTCAACCATTTTTGTGGAAGATGGGGCAAGGTCCTATGTCTTCTGTCTATACCAGCCCCTCGGGCAGGTGGGGGCTTCGTACTGATTGTTGTATGAAATTGTTTCCAGTACGTCATGCTGTGAGTTCGTTCGGTTGAGTGATCGATCTTCATCTTTGCAAGCTGCGTGGTTCATATAGCCGCGTGTTTTATAGGAGTATATTTCCAATGTTTCATGATGCATACCTGGTGTTTGGTACTTTTTGCGTGAGCTGGAACTTCGTCCGGTGGTGGAGTGGTCGATGCTTAGCTGTGCGAGCTGCGTGTTTTTTTGTTCATCTTGTATGATAGCGGCTCACGGCGGTGTATGCACCATGTTTTGCGGTTTCCCGCCACTGGCGTCGACGCTGCTGGACTGGGCTCCTTGGTATGATCGAACTTGGCACACGTCGGACAGGTCGGACCCCCGCGCCCCCCAACACCGCCTTACCCTGAAGTTTGTCAGGAAGGGTCACAAGGGTGCGCTTTCCCCGCCCTCGCCTCTCCCACCCTCCCATCCTCTCCAACAACACTCCCACCTAACGTCACCCCCCCCCCCCCCCCCCTACGCTCCGTGACGCCACTTTATTCTTACACACTTCAGGAAACACCGCAAAGGTGGGCTGCGTCGGGCGGGTTCCGGCGCCGGCGCCAGCGCGGCGGGGGCGGGGGCGGGGGCGTCCCCGGGCGGGGTGGGCGGGGCCACCGGTGGCGGTGCTAGCAGCGGAGGCTCTCGCGCACGCGAGTCGGCCATGGTTGAGGCTCCTCCGTCGACGCCGCTGCTAGGGGTGGGGGCGGCGGCGGGATCAGGAGCTTCTGCCTCTGCTGCTAGCGCTGGTGGTGCTTCGGGTGCTGGCGCTAGTGCTGCCTCTGGTGCTTCTGGGGCCGCTTCGAGTGGTGCGTCCGGGGCTTCTGCTGTTACTACTTGTGTTGTGTCCAATCATCATCATCACCATCATCATCACCGTTCGGCCACTGCTCCTCCTTCTGTTGGTCCGGGCGTGATTGGCCGCCCCACGAAGGGGAATAAGCTTGACCAATCAGGTGGCGAGCGGGGGGAAGCGTCTAGAGAACGCCTCTCCGGGGACGGAGCGCTTGTTGTCCCCGGTTACGGTTTCGGGGGTGGGCTGGCGGCGTCGAAGGCGATAACGAGGAGGGGGGGGGGGGGCGTGAGTGGGGGGGGGGAGGGATGGAGGCGGTATGTGTACCCCTCGGGCACCGTGTACGAGGGAGACATGGTGGACGACAAGCGCGAGGTTAGTTGTTTTGTTCGTTTGTTTGTTTTAGGGGGGGAGGGGCTGATCCAATGGATGCTTTTTCGGGGAAAGTAGTATATGTTTTTGCCCGGTTTTGGAGTTGATCGATGTGGCAATTTTGTGTTTTGGTTCCTTGAGATTTTATGGTCGAAAATCTTGTTCTAGTGCTGTGAATCGGAGAAAACGATGCCTGGCGTTTTTTTGGGGATTCATGAAATGAAAGGAGGGCGGGAGGGAGGGAGGGCTGCTAGCTGTATTGTGTCGGGTCGCGGCGTGCGTGAAAGGTCAGGACTTGATTTTTTTCTCGTGTTGCGTGTTGGTGTAGGTGGTATTAATAGTCGTTTTATACGGGTAAGCGTGATTTCTCTTTCGTGATACTGAGTGTGTCGGACCACTGATGGTATGGTAGAAAACCGGTATTTTAGGTGCGTCGAGATATCTTTTGTCGTTCATTATTGAAATTTTAATGTGGAAGGGCGGTCGGTCAAGGGGTCGAACCGCGGTCTCCGACGTATGTAGTCCAAGCCTCTGCTGTCCTCAATAGGTACCAGGTACTACTTTTAGCGTGTAGGGCGAGTCAGTCACGGGTTCAGACGGCGGTCTCCTAGTCAAGGCCTCTGTTGTCCTTAACCCCTTTACGACTGGAAACCCGTTATTGGGGACAAATTTAGTTGGATTTAGTATAGAGAGGGGTTCGGGGGCTCTGAAGGGGTGAATATGCTAGTTTTAGCGTGTTGGACGGGTCACCGTCAAACGGTGGTCTCCTACAGTAGCCAAGACCTCTGTTGTCCTTAATATACTACCTGGTAGTTTTAGTGTTGATAGGCCGCCAGTCAAGGAGTCGAACCGCGATCTCCTACGATTAATTGTCGAGGCCTTTGTTCTTGACATATTATTTTCAGTGTGGGGGCTGCCCAGTCATGGAATCAACCGGCGGCCACCTCGTCGAAGCCTCTTTTGTCCTTAAAATGGATTAGCTTTATAGGCGTGGAGGGACGATCGGTCAAGGGGTCAAACGGCGGTGTCTTAATCAATTAAGGCCTCTTTTGTTCCTAGTAAAGTAGTTTTAATGCAGGGGCCGTCCAGTCATGGGGTCTGACGGCGGTCGCCTAGTCAAGGTCTCTTTTGTCCTCGATGCTAGTTTTAGTGTGGAAGGTCCGTCAGTCAAGGAAGGGGTCATACGGCGGTCTCCTAGTAAGTTTGTATACTAGTTTTAGTGTAAGGGCGGTCAATCAAACCGCCGTCCAAGTCAAGGCCTATTTGATCCTTAACGCCTACCATATAAAACACGGAAGAAAGCACACTCCGGTGATAACAATTTGGCTTTTAAAAAATATCATCACCGGGTGTGCTGTTTTAGGGGGTTGTGGTATCTGACGTATCCCCGGTAATAGCAACCATGCACGGTAGCCCCGCAGCTAGGGGGTGTGGTATTGAGGGGGGGTGCTAACGTTATTAACGATTGCTAAGGAGTGTGAACGGGGTATTGGTAGCACCAGCACCGGTACCGGTAAGCAGGCTGACCCCGGAGAAAAACGACGTGATCGTCGCTCGAAGAGCGGCGGCAGCAGGTACCGCTGGGGTTGGGGCCGCAGACTCGTTCGGATCACTATGATGGGGCACAGCTGTCGCCTCCATGTTGGTGTCCAAACCGGTGCCCGTTGCGGGTGAATAGTATCCACCGGACGGTGTGATACTTTTGGAGTTTTGGTACTGTTTTCAGGCGTTCCCCGTAGGGGGTGTGGTATTCAACGTAGCCCCGGTGATGTAGTGATGGTCGAAAAACGAAACAATGCATCACCGGGTGTGCTCATGTAGAGGGGGGTGTGCTTTCTTCTGTGTTACACGGTATACAACTGGAAACCCGTTTGGGGGACAAACTACTTGAAGTTAGTATGGGGAGGGATTTTGGGGATCTGAAGGGGTTAGTTTAACATACTAGTTTTAGTGTTTAGGACTGTCCGTCAAGGGGTCCAACCGTGGTCTCATAGCGTCTTTTGTCGCGTTTTATTTTGCCTGTTTCACGGTTCGGTGAGAAGCGATTAAGACGTGTTTGTACTTGGAGAAATGGAACGGATTTGTGATTGTGGTGGCATTAGCATTTTTTTTCACAGGATGAAGGAAAGAGGGGAATTAGGGGGGGCAGGGCATCGCGACGCCAGTCCCTGTTTTGTTTATTTAATCGCTTGACCGGGCGCAGAGGAATTGTGTTGATCATCTGTTGACGGATGTGCTCACGCTCTGTTCGTGCTCTGTCCACGCTCTGTTCGTGCTCTGCCCACGCTCTGAAGAACTTTTTTCGTCTTTGTGTTGAGCTGTTGATGCTCTACTGGTGCTCAGTTGATGACTTCTTGTCAGTTAATGACCCCCCCCCCCCCCCCCCCCCCCCCCCCGCCATCTCTCTTCGCCTCCCTCCCTACCCCCCCAACCCTCTACCCTTCCCGCATCTGCACGTTATTCGGGTTTCGTATCGGCAACCGGCGTTTTCGAACTTCAGGGCGACGGTGTTTACATTGACAAGAACAGCAACCGTTACGAGGGGCAATGGAGGAACGATCGGGCTGAAGGGTACGGGATAAAGGTCTTCGCCAAAGGGGATCGGCACGAGGGGTACTACTCCAACGATAAGCGTAATGGTTTCGGCACCTACTACTGGGCTAACGGGTGGGTGCCTCGCACACGTGGCGCAGCTCACGATATTGTTCAGGAATTAGTGGGGTATTAGTCTGTTTGACCACTTGCAAAAGGTTCGCCGATATCTTACCCAAACTAAGCCTTATAACACTCCCCCCCTGAAACGGCGGGATAGCAGGCCGGCCGGATATACGGGCGGACGTGTCAATATCCAAGCGGTTTCATTTTCTGGGGATACCGGGGAGAGTATTTTTCAAGTTCGACATGGGGAAAGTCTGAAAATGTTCATCATGGTGGATGTGGGATTCGAACCTACGACCCAAAAAAAACATTGTCTGTCGACGACGCCATTTATTGAGGTATTAGTGGGGTATTAGTCCGTTTGACCACTTGCAAAAGGTTAACCCATAGCTTACCCAAACTAAGCCTCATAACAATATACAGTAGTAGTAGTTGGAAGTAGATCATCTATTATTTGAAAAAATGAAACTGTAATACACCTCAGCTGTGAGTTTTTTTTGTTGTTCTCTAAACTCAATGCAAGCTGCGTGTGACGCTTGGATCGCGCGTGTTTCGGGGTGTGTATGTATGCCCTTTCGTGAAGGATACAGGTCGGTTTTCTATAATGTATTACTGCTTCATATACAGGCTGTTAATTGATAGATCGTATGTGAGTGTGCTGCTCAGACGATAGTTGTACGGTTTCGGTACGTACTGCTGTGCCAACGGGTAGTTGCCGCCTTTTCGCACATAGGACACATGACGATATAGAACGTGTAGATCCTACAGATCACGATGTAGATGGTATAGATCCTACAGATCACGATATAGATCTAGATCTTACAGATGAAGATGTAGATCTAGATCCTACAGATTACGATATAGATCATACAGATCGTACAGATCACAATGTAGATCGTCCAGATCCTACAGATCGCCATGTAGATCATACATATCCTACAGATCACGATCTACTAATACATTTTATAGATCCTATGTACTACTCGAACGATATGCGTAATGGTTTTTGCACCGTCTACCGGGCTAACGGGTGGTTGCCGCCTTTCGACATGTGCGGACAGATCGCCTAGATCCCATGTTGGCCGCTTCTGTGTGTCGTGCCAAAACCCGTGTCATGCAGATCGTCTTCACGGACGAGAACTGGTCGTTTCATCCAGTGGTATTTATATTTGCGAAGTTAACTATGTGTGTAATACCTTGTAGGGTATTTGCTCTAGATGTACCCGCGGGTACTTCTTCCAGTATGACCAACACAACCAGATTGATACCCAGATCCTCCAAATGATACCGGGGTACCCCTGAGTGTATTCGTTACCCGGGTGCCCAAGAGTATCTTCCTTACTAGGGCACCT
>JABAKD010000012.1:3916425-4118925 GCA_012845835.1 Undaria pinnatifida | reverse complement strand
ACTGCTAGTTTCTATTTTTCTCGAATTTTCGTGTGTTTTATTGGTGTTTTTCTTGGCCAGGGTTAACGGTGACCGATACGAAGGGGAGTGGCGCAACGGACGCATGCACGGGAAGGGGGTCAAGGTCATGGCCAACGGGGATGTCTACAACGGCACCTGGGAGAACGACAAGGCTGAGGGCAACGGCGTAAAGGTGTAAAGACGACCCCGATAATGATACGTGACAATTACGGATAATGATGGCGATAACGATGAAGATGACAATGACAGTAATAACCGATGTTGGTGATCATAGCGATGGCGATAACCGATACTAGTACATATAGCTAATGATGATGTTATTGCGATAACCGCTAAGGATGACGATAGCCGATATAGTGGGTGAATAATTACCGATAATTATGGCGATATCGATGACGGTGACTATAACAACCGATAATTTTGATTATTTAGCCATGACGATAACCGATAATAGTGCAGATAGCTGATATTATAGCGATACCCGCTGATGATAACGATAACCAATATAATGGGTGAACTTGTTCGTCTCGCATTTTTTTTTTTTTTTAATACACTACAGCTGTGAGATCGAAGATTTCGTCCAAAGTCATGTTTGCAAGCTTTGTTTGATATTCCGATCGCGCGTAGTACGGGGTGTGTGTTCCCTCATAAAGGATTTAGGTCGGCCCCTTAGAAGTAGCTTGTACCAGGGTCAACAAGGGTGATGTTAGTCAATCTGTGCACGGAAACTGTAAAACCCGTTTTTCGAGGGTTCGTGTCGTATTTTTTGTGTGTTAGCTGGCACAACACTCATATGCCCTCGCGCAGGCTCTTCGTGTGTTTGGTCTCAAAAGAGAAGCAACACACGCAGCTTGCAAATACATACTGCCAGGTAAGAAGTATTTGTTTCGATGACATTCTCAATCTCACAGCTGGGGTGACATTATTGCTTTTGTCCCTTCAGGTGTTTGCATGTGGGGACCGCCATGAGGGGGACTACCACGAGGACAAGCGGCACGGCTACGGCTGCTACACGTGGGACAGCGGCGATCGCTACGAGGGGTACTGGGGAGAGGGCCGCATGTCGGGCAAGGGGGTCAAGTACATGGCCAACGGGGACGTCTACGACGGAGAGTGAGTTACTTCTGTAGTGAGTCATTATGCATCTTACAACAGCGTATTCGTTGTGTTTGTGTTGGCCTTTTTTTATACGTACCGGTACCTAGACGTTCTGTCAAAAGGTTTCGTTTGGTTGGATGGCTTTTCTCGCGGGGAAGGGGGAGGGCGCTGGGGGGAAGGCCGCATGCCTAGGAAGGGGAGGGGGCATACTCATGTGTTGCTTGCGGTAGTCGTTTGACCATTGACGAGGCATTCCTTTCGAGACGAAGCATCGCTCCTACTCTCAATAGAGACACGTCTAACATACGGGCAATGGGGGTGTCTATCAATTCGGCGGAGATTGGGTTATTTGTCTTATCATTTGTATAATGAGTTCGTCTACTTATTGCATTCGTACAGGGTTTCTGCGGCTCGCGCCGCCCGCTTAATGAAGCAAGCCTAAACCCCTGGTCACGACCGCTTGTGGACACTCACTGAAAGGACGTGCGTGGGCTGATACCTAAAGTATAAAACAAAAGTTCGGATGTTTGATGAGCACGAACGGTTCGTCTACGGTTCGATAAACTTTGATATATAACCCCCGCCCCTGCGGAATATGTGTTGATGTCAAAACTCCCGGGAAAAACCTAATAACATCAGATGGCATGATGATAAGGCTCATGGCTGGGGCATGAAGGTGTTTGCGAATGGAGATAGGCATGAGGGGGAATACTGCCTGGATCTCAGGCAGGGCTGCGGCACTTACCACTGGGCCAACGGGGACTGCTACGAGGGAGACTGGGAGGTATGCAAGCATCAGACAGATCACGATGACGATCTAGATCATGTAGATCGCCTATTGATCGTTAACATGTGCTGCGCAAGATCCGTATCATACAAATTAGATAGTAATAGATAGACTCGGCTAACTTATGCGCAAAAAAAACCTAGTCGTACAGAGCCCACCCGGAGAGAATGACCTCCCTCCGATTCCGACGTAAAATTTATGGGTCGAAAAAGATGCGAGATGCGAATAACTTTTTTTTGCACACACACGCCCTGCCTCCATCTCTTCTCCGTCTCCCAACCCGCCGCCGTCCCCACCCGCTCGCGTGGCTCCTTTTTTTTGTGTGCACCGCGTTTTTGTCCCCTTTTCTTTTGTACCCTGTGTACTTCCGTCACTCCTGCTACTGCTACTGCTACTGCTACTGCTACTGCTACTGCTACTGCTACTGCTACTGCTACTGCTACTGCTACTGCTACTGCTACCGCAACTGTTACTGCTACTGCTACTACTCCTGCTACTGCTCCTTCTGGTACTGCTCCTTCTGCTACTGTTCCTTCTGCTACTAATACTAATACTACTATTGCTTCTAATCCTACTGTGCTCTCCAGCGGGGAGAGCAGTCGGGGTCGGGCACGTACACGTACGCTAACCAGGCTGTGTACGACGGTGTTTGGGAGAACGGTCGAAAGCACGGTAGCGGCTACTTCTCCTCTGGGAGTCAGCTCCTGCTAGAGCTATGGTGCCGCGGGGTTCGCGTTAAGCGTTGCGAGGTATGTAACATATGGTTTGGGTCGTGTTTAGTTGGCGTTTTTTATGGCCGGGGGCGTTTGGGGTGTGGTATACCAGGTATGTTAATATACTATTAATAGTAGTTTCTGCAAGAGTTCTTGTACCGCGGGGTCCGAGCGAAGCGTTGCAGGGTATGTATCGTGTCGCACGATGCCTTTGGGTTTTGATATGGGGTAGTTGGCGCTGTTATTTGCGGCGGGGGGGGATACGGCGCAGCGGCGTTTTGGATGTAACGGAAGACGTGGCAGCGGCTACTTGTCGTGTGGGAATCAACTCCTGCTACTGCAGAGCTCTGGTGCCGCGGGGTCCTAGTGAAGCGTTGCGAGTATGTCTTCAATATACGATACAGTTTTGGTAGTGGAAAATGGACGTTTTTTTATGGGGGGGGGGTGTTGCGGTGGGGGAGGGGTAAAAAGACAGGAATGCGCCGTGATTTTTGTTGTTGAAAGTGCACCTGGTACCGGGTAGTGTGTATTTCTGTTGTACGCTCGTTTTGACTTTTCGTTTGCTCCTACATGTTTTTTTGACCACGAAATTGAACGTTGAATGGACAAGTAAACGATGCGAGACCTGGTTGTGTTTGGTGATGCATGTGATGTCACGTTAAAATGGAAACAGGTGACTGGAACTCCCAAGGCGGATCTTCCTAGGGCTATGACCTTCGTCAAGTTCATGGAGTGGGAGTTCTCCGAACGGGAACGTAACTCTTCAACCACCCGAGGGTCCAGGTGTGCCCCCGTCTTGTTGTTCACTGTTGTTATTGTAGCGTTTCTGGTTGCTGTTTTTGTGCGTTTGTTGTGGTCGCTGTTGTCGTTTTTTGTTGTCGGTGCTGTTGTTGGTGCTGTTGTTTTGTTTTGTTTTGTTTATGTTGTCGTTTTTGCTGCTGTTAATAGTTTTAATCGTACTATTTTTAGTGTGGATCCATGTGACGGCTGTCCGTCAAGAGGCAAGGGTGCCGTCAACCCCGACATCTTTGGTCATGACATCACTTTGTAGTCGGTAGTCGTGTGATACCGGTTAGCAGGCACGCGATAGTTTAAAGTTGTGAATTTGAAGGTTGAACGATCTCTGTCGCTGCCCTTATCTGTGCTTTGTTGTTTCTTGTGTTTTTGGCTCAGAACGCCTCCGGATGAAGCGGGGGGGGGCGTGGCGGCAACTGGAGCGCCCGAGGCCGAAGGCGAGCGTACGGTCGCTTGGCTGTGGAGCACGCACGCCCATGCCATAGACTCGGACGAAGAAGGTTTCAGGTGGGTAGGAGAAGGAGAAGAAGCACGCTGTTTGTAGTTGCTGCATGGTCATGCTTTATGGGATTTGAACTCGCATGGGATTATCACTTTTCGTCGAACTTATGGGATTTAAAGTCGCATGAGAATATCACTTTTCGTCGAATTCACAGCTGACGTCGTTAGAATGGTTTTTATAAAATATTACAACCAACACGAGTACCCGCACACACCCCACACCCTTCCCCCCCTTCCCCCCCTTCGCTCTCCTGTGTGCTCCTTTGCTAATAATATATATTCCGTCCTACGCTTTTTTTTTTCGGTTTCTAATGGAACGTTGTCAAATCCTCCGTTCGACTGCGTTGTCGCCACCATCACCACTACCACTACCCGGATGACAGCGATGACGAGGGGGGGGGCGGCGGCGCGAACATGGGCGCCCCGGTGGCCGCGGGGGGCGCCGCCGGAGGCGGCGCCGATAACGCCGGCATGGGCGGCGCCGCCGCCGCCGCCGTAGCCGGCACTGGCCAGCGCCAAGCCGACGCAGGAGGCTCTTACGACCAGCCCGCTCCCGGCGCGGCGGCTGCTGCTGCTGCCCACGGGGGGGAGGGGGATGAGGCTGCGGCGGCGGGTCAGGTTGCGAACGATGCTGCGGTGCCTGACCAAGGGTTTGGAGGGGCTGCCGCGGGGGGTGGGGGTGGGGGCGGGGGGGGAGACTTGAGGGGAGGAGCAGCGGGAGGTGGGGGAGGGGGTGGGGTTGGGGGCGCTGCGTGGGGGGGCGGGGGGGGGGGCGGGGGCGGTGGGGGGGGTATGGGGGCGCTTGCGGCGTTCGGCGGGGGTGGGGGCGGTGGAGGGGGCGGCGACGTTGATCCGTCATTGGGTAAGTACTGGCGAGCGGGTAATAGGCGCAGTGGGATGGGGGGGGTTGGAGAGGAGGGGCGGTTGCCTGCGAGTGTAAACTGTAATGGGTGCCTGAAACACAGCCAGTGGGGGGAGGGGGGGGGACGAGAGGGTAATGAGGTGGGTAGGTGGGGGGGACGGTTGTAGGCGAAGGCGAATGCTTGTAGGTAGCTGAAACTGAAACGCGGCCGGCTACCCGTATTTCGAGCGAGGCGAGTTGGCCTCAATGGCAATGGGGTCTCCTTTCCACCCTCCCGTGACAGAGCCTCCGTGTCCCCCCCGATACACTGAGATCTCCGAAAATTTCGAACATAATCATCATCATATTCCTGTTGACCCTGGTACAAGCTAGTTCTATGGGGAGTCGCCGACCTATATCCTTAATGAGGACACACACACGCAGTAATACGCGCGATTGGAGTATCACACAGCTTGCGAAGATGAGTTTCGACGAAATCTTCGATTTCACAGCTGGAGTGTATTTTCGTTTTTATATAATGATATATTTTAAATATGCACCATCATAATCCCCATCATGATCATGGTACAATTAATCGTGCTATCTGTGAGACAGAAGCACCAGTGCAGCAGCACAGCGGTATGTGCCAACTGGATGGGGTTGGCTTGAGTTAGGTGGGGTTAACGAACATCCACCAGCGCGGGCTTCTACATGGCGAGGACTTCAGTATCATACATACGCCACAAGTGTGCGGGCGATACTGATTGATGCTCGCCTTCTCCTGTCCGGCTGTCCGTCCGTCCTCCTCCTGCTCTCCCCTTTTTTTGAAGGGCTTCGAGTCGCTAGCCTCCACGCGCTCCACTCAGAAGACGTTGACATGGGCGAGGCCTTACCATGGCCCTTTTCTCCCGCCCCGCTAGGATTATCAGGTAATTTCAACGCCTGCTGTTCACGGGTCATGCCCATATATATAGTCATGACCTGGCTTGACCCACGGGTCGTCCCAGGAGGTTTTCATAGTCTAACGGGTCTGGAGGCGTTCTACGACAGAGGTATACCTTTTTTTGGCGAAAATGGTTTCTGAATGACGGGGGGGGCTCGTTAACCCCAAAATCGTTCGAAATAGGCGAATATTTTTGCGTGTTTGTTGCTGTGTATCTAAGCCATGGGATTTTTCATCCGGTATCATGGCAGTTTAATTTTTCTCCTCCAAAATCAGTTTTTGCCGTAGAGAGGTCTTGAGCTGCCAAATTGAGGAACTTGTTGCAGAAAAAAAGCGTGGTGTGCACCTCTATCGTTGCCGTAGCACGCGGTTCTGGTAAGGTCAGGAGGTGCTCGAAATCTCGCGAGTGGAGCCGGGGCGCATCAAAAAGGTGTTCGAAATCTCACGGGACGGGTCGGGTCGGGTCAAGAGGTGTTCAAAATCTCGCGGGTCGGGTCGGGTCGGGTCGGGTCGGGTCGGGTCGGGTCGGGTTGGGTCGGGTCAGGAGGTGTTCCAAATCTCGCTGGTCGGGTTCGGATCGCGGTAAGAGGTGTCAAATTCTCAATCCCGCGGGGTCGGGTCGGGTTCGGATCGCGTTAAGAGGTGTCAATTTCTCACCTGTCGGATCAAGTCAGGAGGTGTTCGAAACCTCACGAGTCGGGGCGGATCGCGTCAAGAGGTGTCAATTTCTCACGTGTCGGATCGAGTCAAGAGTTGTTCAGAAAGTCGCGCGTCGGCCCTACCCGACCCGTGAGATTTGACCTTACCCATGAACAGCCATGGCAAGATGTTCCCGTTACCTGTGCCATGTTAGGAGAAGAGTGCGTTTAAGAGCAGTTGCCGTTGGTGGAAAATTGCTGTTTCGCGAGTTGCGATTACGGGATGTTTAGGTCGTCGTAAAGGGGAACCTGCGGTTTTGCGGAAAGCTTGTATAATAGTTCGGGGATGGTTGCCGCTACGGAAAAAATTCCGTTCTGGACTAATCTCACATGCCCTTCCCCTCCCTTCACCTCCTCGCCCGTTTCCTCCTATCATATCCTCTCTTCTCCTCTCCTCTCTTCTCTTCTCCTCTCTTCTCCTCTCCTCTCGTCTCGTCTCCTCTCCTCTCTTCTCTTCTCTCTTCTCTTCTCTCTTCTTGTCTCTTTCCCCTCCCCACCGTAAACAAAAAAATGTGTAAACCAAGCAGGTGGACTCGCGAACGCCCCCGCGAGATACACCGGCTCCTCCGTCACCGCCGCCCCCAGCGGCGATGCCAAGGGCAACGTTACCACTTCCGAACCACAAACGATCATGGGCGCCGCCGCGGCTGCTTCTGGTGCTAATGGAAATGGCAAAGTTAGTGCTAGTGCTGCTGCCGTTGCTGCTGCTGGTGGTGTTGGTGTTGGAGCTACGGCTGCTACCCGAGAGGGATCGAACACTACCACTGCTGCTGCTTCGAGCGCCTATAGTTCCTCCAACGGCGTTGGCGCGTCGAATGCTGCCTCTTCGAATGCGTCCACTATTTCTTCCGCCTCCTCTGCCCCCGCGTGGGGCATGGAGTGCCCTTCCTTGTTAGCGCCCGAGACGGTTGCATCCGGTTCCTTGTCCGGGTCGGGATCACTTCCCGGTACCCCTCCTGCTGCTGCTGCTGCTGCTGCTGCTCAGCCCGTACCGTCGGCTTCGCCTTTTGCGCCGGAAAAGTGGGCGTAGAGGTTGGAAGCGGTGGCGGAGGGGGGGGGTTGGAAGAGGAGGAGGTAGAGGGGGGGGTGGAGGAGGGGGTAGTTTGGGGGGGGGGGGGGGAGGGGGGGGAGGAGGTAGTGAGGAGAGAGGGAGAAGAGGAGTTGCGAGGTGGGAGGTGGGGGAGAAAGAGAAGAGTTGCGGGGAGGGGGGGGGGGGGGGGGGGGGAGGGGGACGAGGAGTTGCGTTGCTGTCTTTTGGTTTGCATACGAGCGCATGACGGAAGAGGGTCGGGGTGGGCGGGGAGGGGGGGGGGGGGGTTCAAGGTGGAGGGGGACTTGTTTTAACTCCCCATGCTTATCTGCTGCCAAGGCTGCTCTTGCTTGAAGCGTTGCAGCCCTCTGCCCTATATCATTGTCTTTGTGCGAGTGACCCTTCCCTTTTTTGTAGAACCGCAGTGCAGCCCTCCCCTTTTTTTTGGAGTCTCGGTAACAGGTTTTGGGAGGGTTCGCGGAAGAATCAGATGGGCCGTTTGGTGGAGAATAACCGGGTGGGCCGGGTGGTTGGGAACAATCGGTGGGCCGAGGAGACGAGTTGGGAGTTGAGAGGAGGGGGTAGGGGGTTGGTGAAGCGTGGTCAGAGCAGAAATGTTTTATAGTTGGCTTGTTTTGCTTCACGGCGGAGGGAGGGTCGGTGGGTGGGTGTTACATCAGACAAGAGGGCAAAAATGTGTTGTTGTTTTTTACCCTTGGGTGGGTGTTGGCTGAGGCTCCTAAGAAAATGTTTTTCAAGAAGCGCGTTCTATACACACGTTTGGTGTTCAGTGAAAGAAACCATTTTCGAGACCCGCGTTCGATACATTGGTGTTGCGTTTCGTTGGGCTAAAGCGGACAAGTTTTTTTTATAGACCCGTGTTCCATGAATGCGTCTGATGTTGCGTCGCGCGAATGGGGAGAACATGTTTTCTTTAGGCCCGCGTTCCATACATGTGCGTGGTGACAGGTCAGGCCAAGGGGAAAACGTTGTTTTTTGTTGTTTCCCCGCGTTCCGTACATACGTGTAGTGTTGCGTTGGGCTAAAGGGGAGAAACACGTTTTTTTAGACCCGCGTTCCAGACATTCGTGTGGTTCACGTCAGGCCATGAGGGAAAGACAACGTTCTTTTAGACCCACCCGCGATTCGTAGATACGGGTATTGTAGCGTAGGGGTCAAAGGAGAAAATAACAGGGAGGTGTTTTTTTTGGACCGGCGCTGCGCACACGTACGTGTCTGGTATGGTGTTGCGTAGGGGTCAAAGCGGGGGGGGGGGGGGGGATTGAGGCCCCATGTTTCATACGTGCCACGTGTTCTTCTTGGGCGTTGACCGGCGTTTGTGTTGAATGACCTCTGTCATGACTGTTGTCCCGCTGGAGTTGTGTGGTGTTCTACCCCACCCCCCCTCCTTTTGCCCCCCTCCCTCATGAGCGCCGACACGTTGGAGGTGTGTCTCTGTTAGCAGTAGCAACGGTGTCTCGTCGCGAGAGGGGTGCGTGGTCGATGGTCTAATGACTTTGGCGAGCCAAAAATGAATACCCCCCCCCCCCCCCCTCCCACTTCCCTGCCTTTCCTTCTCCCTACTCGTCTTCTTGTTGTTCCATTTCGTTTTTATTTCTTCCCGATTTCCGCCGTGGGTCGTTTTTTTTTATTGACAAGTTGTGCTCTAGAGGGCAACTGTGTTCGAGGAAATGAGGCTGTGGGAGAGAGGGAGGGGGGGGGGGGGGGGGGAGGGTCACTCATTTTTTTTAATTCCCCGTCGGACAATGATCGGCCGAGGTTTTGCTGCTGCTGCTGCTGCTGCGTCTTTCTGTATTTTTTTTTTTCGTGTGTTTTCGCTTCTTGTCCCCTTTTTTTCTTGTTCCGCGGAAATACGTTTTTTGGCTACGGCTGGTAAATAAATACGAAATCAAAAGGGTGTGCGTGCGTTCTTTAAAAAAATGCTCTTACACATTTTTTCGTTTTTTTCGTTTCTTCCTCATTTAGTTTCTTGGGTTTTTTTTGTTCTTTTTTTTACGATTTTTTTTTTTTCGTTCCTTGTTTTTGTTCTCTTTTTTGTACTGGTACTTGTTTTTGACTTTTGCCTTTTTTTTTTGTTCTGCCTCCCCTTCTCCTGCGCCAATGAGAGGCAGATGTTATATATTAGCACGAGACGGCTTTCGGTCTATCGGCGAAGGGGAACTTACGGGAGAAAGGGGGGGGATAGATGGCCCGGGCTCTGCATTTTTTGTTGCTGCTCCCGCCTGCTGTTGCCTCAAAACTTGGTCGCTAGCTTTTTCCGCTTTTGCGTTCGCCTTTTTCTTTGTGGCCTACGGCACCCGTTTCTCGTCTTACAACTCTAAGAGCCGGTGGTGGTGGGTTTATAGCGCAGCGGAGGCGGTGGGACGGAGGGAGGGGGGGGGGGGGGGGGGGCGTCAGCCGAAGGGTTTTGTTGCAGTGCGCTCGGGGAGGCGTCTTGAGGGGGTTGCCAGGAGGATACGCCCCCTCTTTATAACCAAGCCTCCCTTGTTATAGTAGCAAGCAATTCGTGCCTGGTAGAGACGAGAAAAATGCAGAAAAATGGGAAGAAAAAAAGAAGAAGAAAAAATTGCTTCGCAATTTTCCTTTTCGATTGGTCAAGCTTTTTTTTTCACCAGGAAGTGTTTTGATTGGTCGAAAAAAACTTGGATCTCATCTATATTTGATTGTGTGACGTCGTATCATATATACGTCGGATCACCCAGTTAGTTGAATGACGTCAGGTAGGTGTCATCCATCATCGAACGATCCTTGACGTCATTTTTTGTGACCTCGATAACGTTTTTCGGAGAGTGGATTGAGGGCAGACACTATACACACTCATGACAAAATAGCTTTTTGTTGTCGCTAAAAAAACATCCCCGAAAATATATACCGAATTGATTATGCTCTATTGATTTGTTTGTGTGCACGCAATATATATTATAATAGCTATCGACATATATATACATACCATATTGCTATTACCAGGTAGCACACGAGCGGGGCGATTATAATATGCGACGCTTCTTTTTTTTGCTTCGGAATCGGAATATATAAACGTGTTATAGATCCATGCTACCTGGCACCAGGTATATATTATGTAAAGCCAGCGCCTCTCGACTATTTTTTTTGTTTTCTTGCTTTTGTTTGCCCTTCCTTTTTTTTTCTTTGTGCGCCCTTTTTTCCTGGTTATTTTTGCATGTCATTTCCTCTAATAAGTCGTTCTTCTTCGATGTATGTGGTGGGGGAGGCGTTGGGGGTGAGCTTGGTTCCGCGACGAAAAGGAGGAGAACGTTGGTGGCGGTGGTGGTGGTTTATCGCGATATGGTGGCGTTATTTTGACGAGTGGCGGCAGCAATAATAGTAGCAGCAGCAGCAGCAGCAGCAGCAGCAGCGAGCCGCGAGCACATCCTTTATTATCATGCCAGGGAAAGTAGCGCTCTTGTAGTAGTGGGCCGGTCTTGTTTGGGCGCTTGATTGCCGATTGCGCATTTTTGCGGATTGATTGCTGATGATTGCTGATGATTGCTGATTGCGCTTGTTTTGCGGCTTGCGCTTCAGATGCGCTAAAATATTATTATCATTATCGTTTGCTTGCTCGCTTGGCTGCGTTTTTTGTTTAGCCTCGTCTTCTTCTTGGTCTCGCGGCACAGCGACAGCGTCAACAAACACCCATTCATTATTCATTCGTTATTTCATCCGTGCGCGGAAAGTGGGCTCGCTACGGTTTGTTGGGAGGTCCGTACGAGATACGAGATCCATGCAGGAGATCCATGTAGGAGAACCGTGGGAGATACGTAGCAGGTACGTATGAAACCCGTTGAAGATCCCTATGAGATCCATGTAGGAGATCCGTAGGAGACCTGTGTAGAAGATCCGTAGGATATCTGTGTCGTAGTAGGAGACCCGTACGAGATCCATGTGGGAGATCCGTCGGAGATACTTCCAGGAGATCCGTGGGAGATACATGTAGGAGATCCGTGGGAGATACTTGCAGGAGATCCGTGGGAGATACATGTAGGAGATCCGTGGGAGATACTTCCAGGAGATCCGTTGGAGATACTTGCAGGAGATCCGTGGGAGATACATGCAGGAGATCCGTGGGACATACTTCCAGGAGATCCGTGGGAGATACTTCCAGGAGATCCGTGGGAGATACTTGCAGGAGATCCGTTGGAGATACTTGCAGGAGATCCGTGGGAGATACATGTAGGAGATACTTCCAGGAGATCCGTGGGAGATACTTGCAGGAGATCCGTGGGAGATACATGTAGGAGATCCGTGGGAGATATATTAGGAGGTCCGTGAGAGACCCGTATATATACCAACCATAGGATGCATACTTTACATACTATGACATATACTAAGCATATGATACATGATATGCATACGTATTACGTTATTAGCTGCATGAACATTTATTTGATACATACATGGCTCACAAAAAGAAGCGCATGCCCGGTTTTAGCGCGAACGAGGTGTGTAACCTCGCGTACGCTCGAGGCTGATCGGTTATTGTGGGTGGGTGAGTGGGTGGGTAGTTATTATTGTTGCTCGATTGATCGGCTGGGTGCACCGCATCGCAAAAAGAAGTCAAAGCGGCGCGGTCGGTCGCTTTTGTCTTCTTTTACTTCGTTTCACTTTCTTCTATTTCTTCTTGTTTTTCCTCTCTTCTCTTTTTCGTGTTTTTTTGTTGTGTACCTTTTTTGCTACCGCACGGGGTTGTTTTTCATGGTAGTGAGGGTGGGGGGAGGGAGGGGGACCTTCTGCCAAGCAAGGCACAACAATACTACAGAGAGTGTACGGTGGTAGCACCCCCCCAAAAAAAAAAACTTGCGCGGGATGAGCAGGAAGAGGGACGGGGGGGCGGGGGGGGGGGGCGACGGATCCTATTATCTGCGTGTTTTTTGTATGTGTAGGGCCAGGGGAATGCTCGATTGTTACAAGGTCGACTGGGGATACGATCAGGTTGGTATGCTGGAATGGAGAATAGCTTCCTCTGTGTACTTTGAAGGGAGTGGAGGGGGTAGGCGGGGGGCGGGGATGACAGGAGGGGGGGGGGGGGGGGGGGGGAGTGACTGAATGGTTGATTGCGGCTACTCTTGTACGGGAGGCGTCTGAGATTGTTGGTGATATTGGCAATGGCATTATTGTTATTCTTTTCAGGCAAACAGTAACCATCGTCGAAACGGTTTTGGCCGGGGGCGGGGGGGGGGGGGGCGAGGGAGCAGACGGGGAGGTGGCGGGAGGTCGATGAGACGGCGCGGCGGGTGCGGGGAGGAGAGAAAAAAAGCTGTTCGGGATGATTGTGGTTGCTGTGCTCTCTCTGTCCTCGCTTGTGGATGCTGGTGATTAAGTGGAAGGAAGATGCATGACATGCAGGGAGATGTTCCATGTATGATATGCGCCTACCGAGTTGATGGCTCCTGTTCGGTGGGGTTGGTGGTGTGAGGAAAGGAGGAGGCGGGGGTGGTGCTCGTGTAGGGGGGTGGGGCGGGGGGCTTGTTCCCTTGAGATAAAGTAGTGCGTACGTGAGGTGGCGTCCCCCTTTGGCTACTCCTTGTGAAGGTTGGGGTGCTGTGACTTAAAAAACCCAGGCAAAAAAAAGATGTTTTTAGCGTATATGAGATTATAGGCAAAGAAAGAGAGCGCGGGGGGCGGGGGGCGGGGGGGGAAGTAGGAGGGATTGGGGGGGGGAGGGGGGGGGGGGGGGATATGCGCATGCAACAAGCGTGAAGATTCTCCGCAATGTTTGTTGTGCTTGTTTCGGCTAGCAGGCTGCTGGTTGAGTGATGATGATGATGCTGATGATGCTGCTGCATGCACGGCTGCTGTACGATTGGATGGCTTTGTGATATAAGAAAAAAACGTGTTACGTATGGTGATATTGTTGTCACGGCCGTGGTTGGTTGTTCACAGCATCCGCTTCCTTATTTCAACGTGTATGTTTTGCTTTTGTTTTGTTTTGTTTTTTTACTGTTACGGGGGACCATAGTAAATAGGACCTACGGTACACACAAAAACCAATATATTTCCCTATTTTGACTAACAATATTTGGTCCTATTTACTATGGTCCCCCGTAATAGCGCGTCTGTCCTCTTCTGGATGATCACTCACCCTTCACTCCATCGTGAACGATCACCCGTGCGGCGCGAAGTTTCATCTTCGCCCAAAGATTACATAAACGCATTCATTCTACGATGGTAGAACGGGGAGCTCTTTTTGGGGGGGCCAACAAAAAAGTGACTGGAGCCGGGCTTGTCCACTGGGGAACTAACTCCAGTAGTACATGAAATGGCCTTTGATTTGGGTTCAGCAAGCAACCGTCCTCCCCGCTCCTCACTCTTCAAGAAAACCGGTAGCAGCAAGCAAGGATCGTGCAGATCATGATCTAGATAATCTGAATCCTGTGTTCGTTGTATTGAGATGTGCGAGAGAGAGCATATCACAAATATTTCCATGTATATGGAATTATACTAGTCCCCGTTTTGGCGATTCCTCAGCCGGCCATCTTTTCTTGACCCCCCCAGTGGGTTGACCCCAGTTTTTTGTGCACAGTTTTTTTTGCCGCGGCTGATAACTTCCGCCTCAGGGCCCCGAGGAGCACTCGCTCGCGGCGGTGCCTCCGCACGTGTCACCCGCCGCCATCTGGGAAGTCTCGCGGTCCTGCTCGCTGAGCTCGGTGATCAATCAATCACGGAGAAAAAGTCCCCGAAAAAAAACGTCACTACTTACTTGCTCAAAGCCTAAACTTCCTGTATTCAAGATAATTGCGCTTAGTGTTCTACTGACGCAGTCCAGTATATATATGTTGTATACATGTTGGTGGCTGCTGGTCAATCTCAAGTCAAACCAACCAGTAAACTGGCCGCTCGACCAAGTATCTGTTTTCAAGTCGAAGATTAAAATCAACGTAGGTGACACCAACCAGTAGTGATGACACTCGGAACGCACATTATTTATCAGCGTGCAAGAGCTTTTAGTTTGTTCATTTTTTAGATAGTTTACATTCATAATAATATAGTCTAACACTACATCGCCGAAGCACTGTTATTTGTTTACTTACGCGATTACGCAACTAGCCGTGACTAATCAACAGCTCAACAGCTAGCTACACTCTGGTATGATACTCTTATACGATGCCCTGGCACGATGCCGTATCCTATCACAAGAACAAGAATAATGTCAATCGTCTGTCAAGAAAACCATATAATCCAATCGAAGAGCTACATACAGAGCAGTATAGTAAATAGTCTATATATCTATACTGAGCGAATGAAATTAATTAATTAAAACACATAATACACACCAGGTTACCTGGTATCTATATATTTCACGATCTAGGTGCGACAACGACGACAACAACAACAACAACGACGACAACAACGGCGACAACAACAACAACAACAACAACAACAACAACAACAGCGGGGGACTCAATTTAATAGCCTTCTTTGAGGTGTGCCAGGTTGCTATACATATACCAAACTCATCATGCATTCTTTCCACAACCGTCAGATTTGTCCCCTTAGAGGAAAGATTTATAGTTTCCGCGCACAGACTGAGCGCTCCCGCCCGCCCCCGCCCCCGCCCCCTCTTGTTCAAACGCCCCACCTGAAATCAAAACCTGCCAGAGATCAAGGCTACAGTAGGGGGGTACCCCCAACTTTCACTCCCGGGTCAAAGTCAAAAAAAGGTACAAAAAAAATCCAAAAAAGAGTATACCTCTAGATCAAGGCTACGGTAGGGGGGTACCGCCAACTTTCACTCCCGGGTAAAAGCCAAAAAAAGGTACAAAAAAAGCCAAAAAAGGGTGTACCTCTAGTATTATATTCTGTTCTGGCTTTGACCCGGGATTGAAAATTGGGGGTACCCCCCTACCGTAGCCTTGATCCTGATCAAGGCTACGGTAGGGGGGTACCCCCAATTTTCAATCCCGGGTCAAAGCCAAAAAAAGGTACTAAAAAAACCAAAAAAGAGTATATCTCTAGATCAAGGCTACGGTAGGGGGGTACCCCCAATTTTCACTCCCGGGTCAAATCCAAAAAAAGGTACTAAAAAAGCCAAAAAAGAGTATATCTCTAGATCAAGGCTGCGGTAGGCGAGTACCCCCAATTTTCACTCCCGGTTTAAAGCCAAAAAAAGGTACTAAAAAAGCCAAAAAAGAGTATATCTCTAGATAAAGGCTACGGTAGGCGGGTACCCCCAATTTTCACTCCCGGTTTAAAGCCAAAAAAAGGTACTAAAAAAAACAAAAAAGAGTATATCTCTAGATCAAGGCTACGGTAGGGGGGTACCCCCAATTTTCACTCCCGGTTTAAAGCCAAAAAAAGGTACTAAAAAAGCCAAAAAAGAGTATATCTCTAGATCAAGGCTACGGTAGGGGGGTACCCCCAATTTTCACTCCCGGTTTAAAGCCAAAAAAAGGTACTAAAAAAGCCAAAAAAGAGTATATCTCTAGATCAAGGCTACGGTAGGGGGGTACCCCCAATTTTCACTCCCGGTTTAAAGCCAAAAAAAGGTACAAAAAAAGCCAAAAAAGAGTATATATATCTGGAGATCAAGGCCACACGCTAGAGGTACCCCAATTTTCATTTCTACTAGGTTTCCACCAGTCGCGCGAGCGACTCTGTACCTCGCTGACAAAAACCGGTTCACGGTGTGACTTTTTTTTGGTGCAGCGTAGCTAACCATCCCTTTTTTTCGCATCAAATATCGAGAATGTTGTCGAAACAGCACGAAAGCCTGTGGCCGCAAGGAAAAGGGGGGTCACTCCACGCGAGTGAGATACCGAGCCACCGAAAAAAAAGGGCCCAAAACGGGGTACCTGCTCCCCCTACCGCACCATAAGGAACACTACCAAGCAGTTGATATCGCCTCATTACCTTTGTAGCCATCCATGCCGTAGCTTGCAATTCATACCCCCCCCCGCCCCCCCAAATGCCCCCGCCTTCCCCACCACCCGCACCATCGCCTAGACCTAGCACCACGCGTATAGCAAGCTCGTACATCTGTGCGACATAAAGCTGTTGGAAATCCCCCTTCCCCCCCCCACCCCCACCCCTTCGAACATTCCGCCCTCTCCTCATTGGTTGCACGACTTACAGGGCGTGCATGATAAACTGATGCGTTCCTCCTACAAACGCCAGATTTGTCCTCTTAATAAAGGATTTATAGTTTCCGCGCACAGATTGAGTTGCCCAGCCCGCCCCCCCCCCCATCCCCCCCCTCCCCCCCCCCCGCGTGCTCTCGTTCTCGCCCAGGTCCCCACGCCCTCAAAAACTCCGCCCTCCCCTCACCCGTAACGGTTGTAGGACTTACAGGATACACTTAACTGATGCATTTCCTTGCAGAGCTGTCAGATGTTGTCCCCCTCAAAAGCGGGTTTTATAGTTTCCGCGTGCAGACTGATTGACATCACCCTGTTGACCCTGGTACAAGCTACACTGTAGTTCCAAGGGGAGTAGCCGACCTATATCCTTAATGAGGACACACACCCAGTAATACGCGCGATCGGAGCATCACATGCACAGCTTGCAAATACTTCGAAGTATTAGTTTCGACAAAATATTCGATCTCACAGCTGGAGTGTTATTTTCATTTTTATAATATATACGTTCCGCCTTCTTCGTGTTTATTGCGTTCGGCATTCATTGCACACACGGGAATCATCTTGTACATACATACTGTATTTATTTCCGATTGCGGGTATCTGTCTTGTAGTTTGTGGCCACAGAGCTCGTCGCTCCCGACGGAGGCATCAATCAGCACGGACGCTGGTTGTGCTGGGCGTTGCTGGATGGAAAAGTCAATCTCCTGATCATATACAATTGTATAATGGTCCTACTTGTACCAACATTTTTTTGGTCCTTGCATTCGGAACGCAGTCTCGGTGCCGCCCCGACGCCGGTTGGGTGGTGTGGTCCGCTTCGTTGCCGTGTGTTTTATTGCTTGCTCTCTTTACTCTTTGTTAGTTAGGTGGTTCGTTTCTGTATTCGGTATGATGGGCACACCACTGCTGTTGTCGTCAAAAACAGTGCGCAGGTGATGGGACCATGCGGCAATGCTCATCATTCTCCTACATACAGCGGAGGCATTCGGAACCCACCATGTGTATGTATGGTGTGAAGGTGTCGTGGTACCGGAAGGTGTGAGGGAAGGGACGCAGGGGTATCAGCTTCACTTGGAGACAGTACCGGTTCTTGACACTCTATAACAATGGCTACTGTCCTCGAAAGGCCTGTATGTATCCAAATTTGAGATCATTTGGATGAGTTTCGCATGATAAGGTTGGCGTTATATATTCGGGAAAGTTAGGAAGTAGATCGGAGGCACGTGCCTCCGATCTCAGAAGCTATCCGGGGCTCTGGTGGAAACGAGTAAAGCTACATCTCTACGAAGGAACGAAAGTGAGTACTCTCCGAGGACCTGCTCATTTGGCAGACCTGCAGGGGGCACTCTGTGTCCCCCACCATTAATTTAACAGAGTGGTGTAATCTGCTTCGTTATTACTACTAATAATACAAGTTGCTGGCTGGCTGTTTTAATTTTGCTTTGTTTCTCTCGTCGTGCCGTTGTTGTAAGGCTTAGTTCGGGTAAGCTATTGGTTAACCTTTTGCAAGCGGTCAAACGGGCTAATACCCCGCTAATTTCCTTAACAAATGGCGTCGTCGACAGACCATGGATTTTTTGGGTCGTGGGTTCAAATCCCACATCCACCACAATAAACTTTTTCAGACTTCCCCATGTCGAACTTGAAAAGTATTCTCCCCGGTATCCCCAGGAAATGAAACCGCTTGGATATTGACCAACCCGCCCGGATATCCGGCCGACCTGCCATCCCGCCGTTTCAGGGGGAAGAGTGTTATATGGCTTAGTTTGGGTAAGCTATTGGTTAACCTTTTGCAAGTACATCGTATTTGGCTTGCCCTTATACAGCAGTTAGTGACCACAAACTATTTATAAAGGTCGTCTCTCTTGGAGGCATCGGCACGGAAACTGATTGAGCTGGATATTGTTATAAGGCTTAGTTTGTTTGGGTAAGCTATTGAGGCTAACCTTTTGCTAGTGGTCAAACGGACTAATACCCCACACTAATTCCTTAACAAATGGCGTCGTCGGCAGGACCATGGGTTTTTGGGTCAAGGGTTCGATCCCCACCATCCACAACAATAAACTTTTCAGATTTCCCCCATGTCGAACTTGAAAAATACTCTCCCTGGTATCCCCAGGGAATGAAACGGCTTGGATATTGACAGGTCCGTCGTATATCCGGCCGACCTGCTATCCCGCCGTTTAAGGGGGAGAGAGTGTTATAAGGCTTAGTTTAGGTAAGCTATTTGTTAACCTTTTGCAAGTGGTCAAACGGACTAATACCCCACTAATTCCTTAACAGTATGTAGATAGGTGGAAATATATCACTTTAATGGGAAACAACCATAAACGATGCGAAAACACACGCATACACACAACTGTTAACTCCAAAGTTCTGTACTATTCAACAACAACAGCAACAACAACAGCAACACAGCAACAGCAACACGAATTCATGTACTTCCGGTAAAGTATCGCTGTAATCCATAATAACCAATTCTGACAGACTTTACACAGTAAGTTTGTTTTGTTTTTATACAGTCAGCGTTGTTAAACCTACTGTTTTATAGGGGAAAACTCGCGCTCCGGTTATTTTCAAGTCGAAGCTGGTTATTCAGCAAATCAGCCATCGGATCCAATCGAAGAGTTATACAAACTACCTGCTGGAGTTATACGCGTGCTACGATAGAGGTATACCTTTTTTTGGCGAAAATGGTTTCTGAATGACGGGGGGCTCCTTAACCCCAAAATCGTCGGGAAAAATAGGCCGTTTTCTTGGCATGATTATCGTTGTATACCTAGGCCATGTGGGACTTTTCAACCAGGGTAGCAGTTTTTTTCTTCTCCAAATCAGTTTTTTGCCTTCTTAGAGAGGTCTTACGCTCCCAAATTGAGGGGTAGTATTAAGAAAAAAAAGTGGTGCGCCTCTATCGTAGCACGCATCTATTGTGGAAAAGTTAGACCTTTTGTTTCGGAGTATTCTTGGAAAGGAAGATCTCCATGCAACCAACCACTCGATGAACTTTTTGTTTTCTGATCAAGTCACAATCTCGCATCCAAACAAGATCATACCGTGCGCTGAAGAGATGAGCTTCGGCGGTCCTTCGAGCACACTAGAGCACCAGAAACCAGAACACACCGAGCAGCATATTGCCCACTGGAAAAAACAGGGTGGGGATTAGATCGAGGCTGGGACTACCGCGGGGCATTCAATTAATAGAGAGTACTCCAATATG
Organism: Undaria pinnatifida; assembly: GCA_012845835.1. Taxonomy (NCBI): domain Eukaryota; class Phaeophyceae; order Laminariales; family Alariaceae; genus Undaria; species Undaria pinnatifida. Next base: position 4,099,168 of record JABAKD010000012.1, on the reverse strand, counting down.
CCGAGATAGTTCGGGATTCCGCTTTAGTGCGGTTACTCTCACCTGGCTAGGCACCCGTACTACTAATGAGGGACCACTACTCTGTTGTATGATTTTTTTTGGTTTGCTTTTTTTGTGACGCGCATCCACCACTACTATCAATCATCACACGTCGCACCATCATACTGCAGTTACTAAAAGTAGTAAGGAATAACGGATTAATGCTCGCCGTGAGATTCCACCTTATTGGCCAAAACCACAGACAACGCTAGCTGCTTCGTAATCGGACAGCTATACGGTGGGGACTGCTGGGTCCTGTGCTCGTTCGCCGTGCAGTCTGCTGGCTCCGCTCCGACATGCGCTCGTCGTTCTATTGAGTACATGCCTAATCATTCAGGCGGTACACTGGGGAACAGCATGTCAACACCTATCGTCGGCGTTGCTTTACATGCAATATCTCGTCAAGTTTTACAATACAGTACCATGTCGCCTTCTTTTTTGGGAGGCGCGCGCATCATTTACTCGCAACCCGACATTAAGAAGTGATGCCTGGTAGCCGTGACGCTTCGCCGAGCAGTCAGTGATTGGATGGCATTTGCGGGTGCGGAGAGGACGATCCAGGCCAAAGCACATTCAGCGCGATATCCAACATCATCAGTGCACTGAGTGTGTTTGGTGCTAGCCCCGACTTGAACGACGGCATGCATAGTATGGGCGCCCATGACCAGCAAAGAAAGGGTGTGATTGCAGTAGTAGTATTCCCACAAAAAAAAGAGCGCCAACGAAATATCGACGAAAGACTGATCCGCTTCCAAATGAGATGCACGAGTGAATTGCCAATAAAACCGCCCGGGATAGCCCCAGCCTCGATCTAAAATCTCCCCTCTTTTTCTCCCTGGGCAGTGGGGAGATCCGTGCTGCTGTGTCCTGGTGCTCTCATGTGCTCTATGGATGGCCGAAGCCCATCAACAATAATAGCTCGATGTGGCTGGACCATGGTGACAGCTGCGACTCGCGTGTTGTGTGTATTACCTGGTGGTACGTACCGTACAAACGCAGCTTGCACAGATGAGTATTGACCCTGAATTCGTCGAACTCACAGCTGACGTATCCTTAAAATATTTTTATAAGTCATGCGGCGTTGTGGCTGAAGAGGGTACTTGGTTCCTGGTGCAAGCATCTTGTCGTACTACTATTAATAGGTACCATGCGTTGTGGTCGAAAATACAGCGGCCCCTCATACGCTCACTATTCTAATAGCCCGTCTCAAGCGGCCGCCTTTTCTTTACGACCGCCTATCTATATAGGCCCCGTCACTGCTGTAGTCTTATAAATGTGTACAAGGGCACCACAGCAGGAAACAAAACTCGACGAGCCATTGACTTGAAAATAGATACCATAATCTTTGATCAAACGGTCCACACTCTTTCGTAGACGCGGGGTGGGATTCCTCGTCGAGCATACCGAACAGAGCCACAAGACTTCCTACGCAGCGGTGGGTGACATGTGTGAGGCCATCGCCACGAGCGCGTGTTTGTGGCTTTGCTCAAGCCGGGATTTCTCGAACGCGGTAAAAGAAATGGTCAAATAACCCCGGTCAGATAACCGCGGTCAAATAACCCCGGTCAGATAACCGCGGTCGAATAACCCTGGTCAGATAACCGCGGTCAAATAACCCCAATCAGATTACCGCGGTCGAGATGAACATAAGAGCCGTTTGAGGAATAGACGAAAGATAAACTAAACCCTGAAGGGACGTACGTAATTTGAGCGGCCGTGCAAGAGAAAGCGCGTACTTGCGAACACTTCATATCACACCCAGATAGAGATCCAACGGAGATGACGAAATCTTCCTTGAAGATCAGATAGATCACGAGAGAGACGCACGCTACGCCAAGGGATGCACCCAAAGTTCCTTAAGCTTCTCACTTGAGCTATACACTACCGTGGCCCTCTCATAAGAAAAGAGCCCTACAAGAAACACAGCCTACAAATGACGTAAAAATAAGAAGTTCGACACAAGTTATACTGACCCTGGCGAGGGACACACACCCTTTAACTTTCTTAACTAAGAATCTAGCCTACAATCCATGCCATCTCGCTTTCTTATCAGAGGCCCGGTTACCTACTACTGTATATACCACACAAAAAAGAAAAGTTTTGAGAAAATTGCACGCTTTCCCTGATGAACAAACTCATGGCCCCGAGGGCAATAATAACTAGTCACATTGTTACTAAACGTTGAAATACGCTACATACAGCTGTGAGATCGAAGATTTCGTCGAAATTCGTCTTTGCAGGCTGCGTGTGATACTCCGATCGCGCGTGTTACTGGGTGTGTCCTCATTAAGGATATAGGGGCCGGTGACTCCCCTTAGAACTTGCATGTGCCAGGTATACCATATTTCATGACACATCAACAACGGGGTTCCAGTGATATTGGGAGGCATGCCCATGTGCTACGGTAGAGGCGCTCCAATGGTTTCCTGAGGCTCTTGACCACTAAAGGAGCGCCATAACTTGTAAGCCAAAACTGATTTAGAGAAATAATGAAATTGCAACCCGACAAACAACAATCTCATCATGTCCTAAGGTAAAAAAAAACGAAAAAAAGAATGCAAATAAACGATGATGATGATGATGTGTCAGCGATACTAAGTATTGAGATAATTAAGGAGTCCCGAAATTCAGAAACTTTTCGTGCAAAAAAACAGAAAAGCTACCTCTATATCGCAGTAGGAGGCGTCTTGGGTAGTTCCTCGTCGAGAAGACCCGGCCGTCCGTCCGACCATCTTTGGGGGGAAAGGGCCACCCCTACAAGTATCTCAGTCAGGATGCGTCACAAGATACCTGGTAACAATTTGACGGGTTCCTGGTCAATCAAACTGCACCTCTCTTTCTATCATCACCAAGATTATCGTTCGGTCTGCGCAGAGCCCGCTTCTTCTATTCCCGCACCACTGCCACCACCACCGCTAGTCCTACTACGGTCACCGCCGCCACCACCACCGCTGCTGCTACTGTTGTTGCTGTTGCTGTTGCTGCCGCTCCTGTTCCTCCTCCCGCTCCTGCTATTATTGCAGCTGCTGCCTCTATACCTGTTGCTGCTGCTGCTGCCGCTCCCTTAAGCAATATCAATCTATTTTCATAAAGCAAATACCGCGACAAGTTACAATGTTGTATTCGAACCCCTATGTCCATCTAACGCCACGGGGCACACACGCAAGCCTTTTCCAAGGATAAAAAAAACATCAACAAAATCATCCGCGTACTTCAACGCTCCCTGCCCTCTCAACCCCGCACGCGACAAGCCCAAGACGACGAGGTCGCCTCCCTAACCGCCGCCTCGAATAATGCCTCGGCGTGCCGAAAAAAAATTGGAAGAGCATGGACAACTCCAGTTTGAGTCCCCCTCGCCTGTGACTCAACCTCGCCCCCCCCACCTCCCTCCCCCAACGCCCACCCCCCACCCCGCCCCCACCCCCCCAACCTTCGTTGACGCCCTATTCAACTTACCCGTACCCGGCATGATCGCAACTCCAGAAGTTGAACATGCATGGACCTTCCTCGGGTAACGAGCATCAAAGATAGCAGCAGCAGCAGCAGCGGGCGTTAGCACTGTCCGCGGCCCTTCCGAATCAAAGCGAAGCCGAAAAATAAAAAGAGCTATTACGGGGGACCATAGTAAATAGGACCAAATATTGTTAGTCAAAATAGGGAAATATATTGGTTTTTGTCTTTACCGTAGGTCCTATTTACTATGGTCCCCCGTAATAAACTAACTTTTGCGCACTGGTCACGGTAACAGTAACCGTAGCGACAACGAAGCAGCCGTACCCGTAACTGCAACGGTAATTGGCCCGGTATCAGTAACTGTAACAGTAACTTCATCGATTCCCGTAACGGAAGCAGGAGCTGTAACGACTCCAGTAGCGTTATCAGTAACGGTTACAGTAACTACAACGGTACCCAACGGTAACAGTAACTGCAAGGGCACCAGCAACGCTAACAGTAGCGGTACCAGAAAGTGAAACGGTAAACAGCAACGGTTACAGTACGCGTATGAAAATACGTGGAAGTGTGGTGAGGTAAAGCTTTATTTTTCCCCATCCGCCGGCGGATGAAAAATAAAAAATAAAAAAAAGGTAACAGTCGCAGAAAATAAAAACGGTAAACGGGTAACGGACGGCAGGAAAAACGCTCTCGTTTCCGCGCTCAACGTGGGTACACCATAGACGTAAGAACATCAGTCACACGCAGCATCAGCCGTAACGGCCCACCACCGCTCCCCCTCCGCAAAACCAAAACCAAAAAGTGAAAAAAAAAGCCTTTCTCCACCGCAAAAACAAATAAACAGCGCAAAACTTCACCCATTTTTCAAAAAGAAAAGGCACCACACAAGCTCCAACCTGTACGTCCGCAAAAATGAGGGTGCCATGTTCTAAAAGGGTTAAAAACTCAAACAACAGCGACCCCCGACATGCAGGGGAGAAGGGGGGAGGACGGGGGGGGTACTCAGTTTGCGCATGGCAGTAGTCGTATGACCATAGACCCTCGCATCCCTACTATGCCGGGACGGAGCACGTCGGGTTTTCACCAACCAGGCAAACATCGCTTGCACCAAGCGCGAAGCGACGTGGGGTGTTCGGCGAGTCGCATGGAGGGTGAACTGCATCCTTCCAAGAACCGCTCGTAAGACGACCTTCGGCACCTTGTGACTACTTTGAGGGGGGAGGAGGGCTGCAAGAAAGCGCCCACCGTACGCACGGCAAGTCCTTGCCACACCACACTTTTCCCAACGAACGACCGCCGCCAGGGTAGGCCAGCGCTTCGATCACTCTTATGTTTTGGTGCATGCGTCTCCCGCAAACGTTCTCAGTTTGTTTTGTTTTCCCATCCTATTATTTTTTCGTCACAATTTTTTGTTCTCCAGCTCCCCCCCTCTCTCGTAACGACGATCCGGGATCACATACGACATCAGGCACGCCTCCCCCCTCCCCACACCACGGCGCATGCCTTCCTTCTTTCTATCGAGAGAGGGCTAGGCACTCCTCCCCCCTCCTCACACGATATTACCGTGCATGCCTTCCTATTTATTGGGAGAAGGGGTGGCTGAGAACTTTCTTGACATGGAGGCGAAGGTGGGTGGGTGGATGGGTGGGTGGGTGGGTGGGGGGGTGGGTGGGTGGGGGTGTACTCGTGTCATGCGTAGTCGTATGACGATTTTTATTCCTCCAGCAGGATGGCCTCCTTCAAACGCGACCTGTACATATTTTTCCCTTTGACGCCTCTGACAGTGTCCAACAGTGCCTTATCTTTGAAAATCTGACGAACATCGACAAAGAAAAAAGACGAACAAACGGGGGGGGCGAATAAAAATCGACACGAAAAGAAATCGGAACGAACGAAAGAAAACAAACGAAACAAGCGGGAAACAAACGAAAAGAACAGTAAGAATAGGCAGCGAGGGAGTGGTAAAAAATTCGGGTGAGAAAATCCGGGGAATACCCTGGGGTCCGAGGAAAATCCTGGGAGAGGAGAGTTCGCGATACCGCCAAGCTATTTGCATTAACGTCCCAGCCACCCGAATTGCGAAAGGGAGGGCGACGGTCATATCCCTCGCAGACTTGCACCCCCCTGTCATTCCATAGCTGATAAAAATACAATGCTCGAAGCGCGCGTGGGAGAGAGGGGGCGTTTGGAGGCGGAGTCCCCAGTTTCCCAAAGAAAAAAAAAACGCTTTATTAATACCACACGTGACGGGGAACAGAGAATGGAGAACGAACGAACGTGGTTGCTTGCCTCTCAAAGGCACCTCTTGTCTCTGCGCAACACAGCCCTCCACCACGTGCAACTGCCCTATCCCAGCATAAATGCTGTACCCGGTAGGACGAGGTCGTGACAAAGCGATTTTCACCCCCGCACCACGCTGGGGGTCGGGACAAGCGATTTCCACCGCACTAAACTGGAGTACCGCAACAAAAAGGATGCTGTAGAGGGTACCTTCGCCGCACTAAACTGGGCTACCGCACTGAAGGACACCGCACCAACGACGGATCACGACTGCACAAGTCACTGCACGGTGGGAGTTCCGGTGATGTCGGCGCTTTGGACAATGCCGGGCGACTCCGCGACGTCAACCTCGACGAAATTAACCTCATCGGGCACCTTGTCCATCACCCTGTCCAGCAGCCGCCCCAAAGAATAATACCCGCACAAAAAAAGGGACCTCGCACTACCTCGGAAAAGTGCATTACTTCGCCTGTAGGATGGGGTCGTGACGAGCGCTTTTCACCGCACTATACTGAGGTCCCGCGCAATAGAGGGTAAGTTCTCCGCGCCCTGAACTGGGGTACCGCAACAAAAAGGATACCATAAAGCGTATCTTCACCGCAATAAACTGGGCTACCGCACTAAAGGATACCGCACTAACGCGGGAGCATGACAGCACAATACCTGCACGGTGGGAGTTCCTGTGATGCCGGCGTTCTGGGCAATGTCGGGCGACTCCGCGATGTCGATCTCTACGAAATGGATCTCATCGGCCATCTCGTCCACCACCCTGTCCAGCAGCCGCCCCAAGGCCTGCGCGTGCACGGCCGACAGAGCGCGCGTTTTAATAGCAACACAGACCTACGATAGGGGTATACCTTTTTTTGGCGAAAATGGTTTCTGAACGACGGGGCTCCTCAACCCTCAAAATCGTCGGAAATAGAGGTGTTACGGTATACCTTTTTTTGGTGAAAATGGTTTCTGAATGACGGGGGCTCATTAACCCTCAATCGTCGGAAATAGAGGTATTAAGGTATACCTTTTTTTGGCGAAAATGGTTTCTGAATGACGGGGGGGCTCCTCAACCCAAAATCGTCGGAAATAGAGGTGCTAAGGTATACCTTTTTTTGGCGAAAATGTTCTCTGAATGACGGGGGGGCTTCTTAACCCTCAATTGTCAGAAATAGAGGTATTAAGGTATACCTTTCTTTGGCGAAAATGGTTTCTGAACGACGGGGGGGCTCCTTAACCCTCAATTGTCGGAAATAGAGGTATTAAGGTATACCTTTTTTTGGCGAAAATGGTTTCTAAACGACGGGGGGGCTCCTTATCCCCAAATCGTCGGAAAAATTCGCTTAGAGTTTTTTTTGCTGCACGATCCTCGTTGTGTACCTAGGCCATCGGGATTCGTTCATCCGGTACGTAGCAATTTTAGTTTTCTGCATATCATTTTTGGGGGTTAAGAAAGGTTAAGGAACGTTAAGAAGGACATGTCTTGAGCTCCAAAAGTGAGGAACCTCAGAAAAAGAAAAGAAAAAGTGCCACCACTACCGAGTCGTTCTACTTTAGCCCCCTCCAACTTTTCTTCAAGGAAATCGCCGGTTTTTGAAACCAGCTCGTATCTCCTGAAACACGGTATCCCTCGACACCTCGACGTCATCGATCGATAGGCCTTTGCACGCAAGAAAATATATGGATTACTTTGTTTTCAATCGTATCCTTCCTTGTGCCGATCAGCCATGAAACGTTCGTTAAACAAAATCGCCGGTTTTGGGGGGGGGGGCTATCGTAGAATCAGTCTAAACCGTACTAGATGTCTCTAAGAGTCTACGAAAATCTTGAGGCAACAATCCGAGTACTGCTGTATCGTCACCTAGCCTCACGCTTTATGCCTGACAGGTTCCTGTGTTGCAAGTCGAACACGCTCCCTACCAATTATAGGATTGCTTCATGTGGCCGATGTTGTAATCGATACCAGGTAGTTTTTTCCGTCAGGTTTTTTCGCCCGCAGGAGCTACTGATAGTATTGCTTCATGTGGCCAATGCCGTAAACAGCCAATCAGCACTTTCGAAAAAAAAACTTCTACACACGTCAGCTGCGAGTTCGATAAATTTTGGGTCGATACCCATTTTTGCACAGCTGCAGTTTTCTTCGGCAACTTTTGCGTCGTAAGCCCCGAAAAAGGCAACTAACCATTTGTAATGGCGAGAACAAATGACTTGGAATTAGTGTGAAATCATTTTTGGCACAAGTAAATGGGTTACAGCCCCCCGGTCACTGCGGTGTCATGCGTATTTTTCGAAACGAAAAGCCATACTGGAGTTTTTTTTTTCCAAGCGTCCTGACTCAGGCTGCCGGAAAACAAGCCCCAATGACATTGACTTTCGGAGGAAACGGCGAAGGAGGCGTGAGAAGAGGGGGGGGGGAGGGGTACTCATTTCAAGCAAAGCCGTAGTCCTAAGACCATTGACCCTCGCATCCCTACAATGCCGGGACAAAGCACGTCGGGTTTTCATCGACCAGGCAGGCATTGCTTACACAAAGGGCGAACTGCCGTGAGGTTTTTGATGAGTCGCATGAAGGGCGAGCTGCATCCTACTAAGAACCACTTGTGAGGGGGACAAGTGTCATACCTTGCACGGTCCGCAGGTGGGGCTGATGTACTTCACCATCAGGGGTCGGTCGCTCTCGAAGTCTGAGCAATGACACAGACGGGGGAAGGAAGAAAGCACGAAAATATCCGGAGAAGGAGGACGTTACGAATAGCTTGACACCAGCAACAACAAAAAACGACAACAGGAAAAACAGCAACAACAAGACGAACGACAACAACAACAACAACAACAACAACAACAACAACAACAACGAATAGCTTGACACCAGCAGCAACAAGAAACGACAAGAGCAACAACAGCAACAAGACGAACCACAACAACAACAACAACAACAACAACAACAACAACAACAACAACAACAACAACAACAACAACAACAACAACAACAACAACAACAACAACAACAACAACAACAGCGGGCGCCCTCGTAACACAAATCGACTCCGGGCGGCGTCTCTGGCGTCGCTTACATCGCTCGCGGATCAACACGGAGAGGGGAAGGAAAGCAAGCGAGGGGGGGGCGGGGGGGGAGAGAACGAGGGAACGAAGGGGCGGGGGGGGGGGGGGTTGGGGGGGAGAGACTCGCATGCAGCGTAATACTCATATTTCCACACACCCTGGGACAAATTTCAAAGCCCATTTCTTCCTTAACTACGGGTTACATTAGTTGTACTCAGTTTGTGCATGGCCGTAGTCGTATGAGCATAGACCCTCGCATCCCTACTATGCCGGGACGGAGCACGTCGGGTTTTCACCAACCAGGCAGGCATTGCTTGCACCAACGGGAGGCGCACACAGCAAACGAAAATTGTGGATTTGAAAATATCTCGCCGAGATATATTTCCTGGTGGCATTTGTTTGGAAACATCTTGCCGACATCAATCCAACGACGCATCGCTCGCATAGCGTTCCACTCTACTCATCATCGAGAAGACCAGCTTTGAAAATACCCCGAATCATGGAGGGGGGGGAGGGGGGGGGTCTTGCACGCTAAGCTGTAACACATCAAGCCCTCGACAAGCGACACTCACATAGCCGTTGATAAGCGTACGCCCCCATGTGCCTGGTCTCGTTGATGTCGAAGGTCTTGCTATCTTCCAGATGTGGCTGTCCGTCGGGGAAAAACAAAAAAAAAACATCGAGACACAAAACCACGGATGGCAGCAACGGATGTTAACCATACGACGGGTGCTACTGCTGTACGATACACGCCTTCTGTGGTGGAGGTGGCGATCACCACTTTTTGCCCCTGCGGGGTTCTGAGCTTGAGGAGCTCTTACTACCCCCCACCCACAACAATGAAAAAAACTTCAACCCGTAATGAAAAAACGTCATGGTCTAAGCATAAAAAAAAAAAAAAAACAAACAAACAAACAAACAGAAGACCCGCGATGAAAAAAAGTCATGGCCTAGGCAATGAAAAAACAAACAAACGAACAAACAAACAAACAAACAAACAAACAAACAAACAAACAAACAAAACATACAAAAAAACGTTCAAATTGGGTGTTTACCCCTCTAGAGCCCCAAAATCTTTCCCGATACTAACTTCAAGTAAATTAGTAAAAAAAAGGGCTTCCAGCTGTAAAGGCGTCCCGAAATTCTGAAAATATTTTCCCCAACAACTGAAATAGGGGTAGCACTGTTTGGCCAAAAACAACAAATCTAAATGACGGGGAACCTTAACGCCTTTTAACACCGGAAACCCTTTTTTTGTACGAATTTGCTTGGAGTTAGTATAGGGAGATATTTTGGGGCTCTACAGGGGTTAGAAAACCCATGTACAACTCCCTGAATTGTCCTACTCGAATTCCAAGCGTCCCGCACCCATGTCCAACCCCCACCCATGAAAAAATTCAAGGTTTTTAAAAATTCAAATAACTCTAACCTAACCCTACTAACCCTTTATCGTCCGACGGTACGACGCCAATTCTTGTTTTGCAATATCATAGTCGTTGCACACCAACGCCATGGGACTGTTGACCAGAAAAGCCCTTTCAGTTTTCCTCAATTATCGTGTTTGCCTCAAGTGAGGACCGTGCACACAGTAATGTCTGCTTCATTCCGCCGGGGAACGTGTTACGTTCATATCATACCACTCTCCCTCCCTCCCTCCCTCCCTCCCTCCCTCCCTCCCTCCCTCCTTCCCTCCCTCCCTGCCTCCTTTCCTCCCTCCCTCCCTCCCTCCCTCCCTCCCTCCCTCCCTCCCTCCCTCCCTCCCTCCCTCCCTCCCTCCCTCCCTCCCTCCCTCCCTCCCTCCCTCCCTCCCTCCCTCCCTCCCTCCCTCCCTCCCTCCCTCCCTCCCTCCCTCCCTCCCTCCCTCCCTCCCTCCCTCCCTCCCTCCCTCCCTCCCTCCCTCCCTCCTTCCCTCCCTCCTTCCCTCCCTCCCTCCCTCCCTCCCTCCCTCCCAGGCGCCCTTGTAGCAATGCAGACGAGAGCAGCATTCACATGGGAGAATATGAACTGCACGAGGAGAAACGAGGTGTGCTAAAGAGGAGGAAACGAGGGAAACAGAATAATGTCACACGGAGAAGTTTGGTACACCAGACAGCAGCGAAAACAATCGTTTTATCCTATTATAGGAGATACGTGGTGGCCACAGACGGCCACAAAAGCAAGGAGAGTGAAGAAAAACTACTTATATAATGCATCACGCGGAAGTATCTTATGGAAGAAACGCAATGAGCGCCCAAGACATTGGAGATGTCTCTAGTGGGAGTAGGAACGGTGCTCCACCTCGAAAGGGATGCGAGGTCAATGGCCAAACGATGAAGGCAACCAACTAGCGAGTACGCCCCCCGCCCCCTCCCCTACCCCCTACCCCCCCCAACAGGAATGCCTACCTCATACCTGCCAAAAAAAATGACCTTACCGTTTTCTCCACATCCTTGGAAGCCTTCGGCGGGCCATCCTTCGCGCGATCCTGATGCACCTCTCGCAGTAGCCCGTTCGCCGCCAAGTACCTCTCAGCAGCGAGCGCGGCCATGCAACCCGTCCCGGCCGCCGTAACCGCCTGCCGCGAAACATTCAAAACCACGCCGAAAAGCACGAGGGGCAATCGTACGGTATATATAGGTTATTTAGTGATATAATTGTATGCGGGACATATTCAGAATTATACTTGAAAGTATCTCCTCTACTCTTCGATCCTATTGTTCTTTTGTTTTTGCTGAGTAAGAAGTACTAAACAACCAGATTACCGTGTATGCAGCAATTTTACCCGTCCCCGAATCCGTAACCGCCAGTCACGATGCATAGAAACCCAAACACAGCGCAGAGCGTGCGGCACGAAGGCCGTTTTTCATTGTGATCAAGCTAAATCCTGCTCAGACAACCTTGCTTGTTGGCTAGCTAACTTGCTTGCAAAGCCTTATTCGTACAAACTTGCTCGCACAACCTTGCTCGCACAACCTTGCTCGCACAACCTTGCTCGCACAACCTTGCTCGCACAACCTTGCTCGCACAACCTTGCTCGCACAACCTTGCTCGCACAACCTTGCTCGCACAACCTTGCTCGCACAACCTTGCTCGCACAACCTTGCTCGCACAACCTTGCTCGCACAACCTTGCTCGCACAACCTCGCTCGCACAACGCTGCTTGTACACCCTTGCTTGTACAACCTTGCTTGCACACCCTTGCTTGCACACCCTTGCTTGTACAACATTGCTCGCACAACCTTGCGCGCACTATTGCTCGCACGAGCCAAACACACGGTTCAACGTACCGTGGCATCAGGTGCCGTATGGTAAAAAATAAAATTTGCGTACGACCTAACACAGCAGTAACACAGTAGGGTGTATGCAGGAGTTGAGTGGGAAAACATGCGACTATAGCAAACAATCCACCCACCAACCATCCACCACGTAGGTGCGGTATGGCAGTGTAGCAGAAGGTACAGTAAGAAACAGATGTGTTGACTCTTCCCCAAACTTCGCCAACTACAGCGGGTTGGTACCCTACTGCATATTTTTTAAATGTATCAATTAATGAGCGGTTATTCGAGCATACATTTTCGGGCGTGTCTAACAACGCTACGTTAATGCTAATGCTAAATGTATGTAATGATCAGTAACAATATAATATTCGTGGGTGTTGTTATTGTCATTATTACTAGACATATAGACCATTGACGTGTTACCAATCTAACTCGTGGATGGCAAACACAACGTCATCTTACATTAAGTTTTGACTCATGAAAGTTTACTAAAAACGGGCGACCGATGTAGTACGCAGCTTGCAAAGATGAGCATCGACCCTAAATTCGTCAAAACTCACAGCTGAAGTTGTTAGAATAATTCTATGAAATACAATTGAAACCGCCCGAACGCCACAGCCCAAAGGCAAACCCAACCCGCGAAAAAAGACGGTAAAATAAGCGCCGGTTTGGCCCGTTTTTTGCTAATTTTTCGTGCACTTGGGTCGGCGTTGGAACACAACGTTCGACGGTTTCTTTCAACCAATCCTATTGCTACTGGAATACCAGTGATGTTTTTTTCCCTGCCCAGCCTCCACCCAACCAAACTTGGTATCCCATAAGCACCCTGTTGTCCGCCTTCTTATCCGAAGGAAACAAGAACACGAAAAGAAGGAACGAAAAGAAGGAGCTCTTTTTGACGACACACACCTGCCGCCATTCCGTGTCTTGCACGTCCCCCGCGGCAAAAACGCCATCCACGTTTGTTTCCGGGGTTCCCGGCTTGACCTTCACGTAGCCTTGCGTGTCCGTCTGCACCTGGCCCTATTCGTAGTTAGCACCGCGTGAGGTAAATGGCCAAGAGGCAGGGGGGGGGCAAAGCGGAAAATATCAAGGCTGGTTATCGTGTCGAACCACACCAACGTTGAGGTTTTAATGCTTTCGAAGCCACACCGTGCGGTTCAGTGCGGTTTTAATTATGGCATGCGGGGTGGGGGGGAGGGTGAACTCAGTTTGTGCATGGCCGTCGTCGTATGACCATAGACCCTCGCATCCCTACTATGCCGGGACGGAGCACGTCGGGTTTTCAACAACCAGGCAGACACTGCTTGCGCCAAGCGCGAAGCGCCGTGAGGCGTTCGGCGAGTCGCATGAAGGGTGATCTGCATCCTTCCAAGAACCGCTCGTAAGACGAGCTTCGGCACCTCGTGCCTACCTTATGGCTTATGGATGACACCGCCAATGAGTTATTCTGTTTTTTGGTGTGGCCACGCTAGAGACAGCCATGGGTATCAATGGTTGACGCGAGCTACGATAGAGGTATACCTTTTTTTGGCGATTTTTTTTTCTGAATGACGGGGCTCCTTGACAAAAAATTGTCGGGAAAAAATAATAATAATAGGCCATATTTTTTTGCATGATTTTTTTCGACGTGTACCTAGAGGCCGTGGGATTTTCATCCGGTATCATAGCAGTTTCGTTCTTTCTCCATATCAGTTTTTGGGAGAGGTCGTAAGCTCCCACATACTTGAAACCTTGAAGAAAAAACGCGGTGCACCTCGATCGTAGCCCGCATCCTATGTAACTGCCTCTGGGGTTTGAAGGGGGGGGGCGGGTACTCATTTCTTGCTTGCCTTATTACGGAGATCCATTGTTAACAGGAAGAAATTTCACAAAATAAAGGGGAAGCATCGCTAATTTGTAGGCGAGCTCTCCTGCGCTACAACTGTGCTCGATCGAGGCTCTGTACGTATGCTTGGCAAAGACCAGCCAACGAAATAAACTGTGGCCGAGCGCTTTTACACAAAGCCGGGTTCTTTTTTGCCCCCTGTGTTGTTTGATAATGCATCCTGCCAACAATGGATCTCCGTAGTAGCCATTTGACCATTGACCACCCATCCCTTTCGAGACGGAGCAGGGGAGGGGGGGGGGGGGGTCGGCATCTTTGTGCCGCCGCAACTGATCGCGGTGGCGTTTGTTTTCTCTATTCTACAGAGTCAGTGACACAAAAATTGCATCTCTCTAGGATCAAGAACCAAGACGGGCGCTGGCTGTGCCTATGTTGGCTATTATTAGAGAAAACGGTTTACCACGAAGACAGCACATACTACAGTGCATTCTGCACGTGTATATAGAAAGGGTAGAGTACCCTAAAGAGGTCGGTGCTAGGGTTGTGCCTAATGGCGTAAATAGGCCCATTGATGGGTACGTCAGTACCTCAAATAAATTGGTGAAGGTACAGTACCTCCAATAGAATGGTGTTAGGTTTGCGCCTAACGGCGTAAATATGGCCACCGATGGGTATCTAAATACCTCACATACGCTGAAGGTACAGTACCTCAAATAAGTTGGTGTTAGGGTTGTGCTCGATGGCGAAAAAAAGGTCACATATGGGTATCTTAAGTACCTCAAATAGGCTAGTGAAGGTACAGTACCTCAAATAGGTTGGTGAAGGTACAGTACCTCAAATAGGTTGGTGTGAAGGTACAGAACCTCAAATGGGTTAGTGTGAAGGCACAGTACCTCAAATAGGTTGGTGTGAAGGTACAGTACCTCAAATAGGTTGGTGTTAGGGTTGTGCCCAATGGCGTAAAAAAGGCCGCGCATGGGTATCTCCCTCTCTCCCACGTCGTCCCTAACCAAAGCTCCCATCAACGGTGATCCGTCAGTACCGTCCGCTCCACCGTTCCCCAAAACGTCCTCTACCACCGTTCCGAGATGTACCTCCACCTGCAAAGGGGTTCAAGTTAGGGGAGGGTTTAGAGGGGGGGGGGGGGGGGGGATGGAGGCGGGGGGGCGGAGGGGGGGGGGGGGGGTAGGAGAGGGAGGGGAGAGGAGGGAGGGGGGGAGGGGAGGAGAGGGGAGGGGAGGGGGGAGGAGGGGCAGGGAGGGGAGGGGAGGGGAGGGAGGCGGGGGTGGGGCAGGGGGTAGGAGAGGGAGGAAGGGGGAGGGGAGAGGAGGCGACGGGGAGGGGAGGGGGGGGGACGGGGAAGGGACGGGGAGGGGGGGCAGAGAGGGCAGGAGGGGGGGGGGGGGGGGGAGGGAGGGGGAGGGGTGGAGGCCGAGGGGAGTGGGGGCGCTTCAAGGATAACAGATGGTTTTGACAGTGCGTTCTTCGTAGAGATTACTGCAGCATTAACCATAGCTTACGTCGCGAGTGGTGCACCTCGGCGAATCTGAACGGCAATAAATCTATTACTTTACTACCAATATGGGATGAATTCGAGCACCAAGGTACACTTAGCTAACTAGATACCTCTACCCACCAGACTTCGTAGTCACCAAAAGTCTCAACAAGCCCGCTAGCTCCGTAGACCCGCAGCCAACAAACGAGGCGCGAAAGCGACTTGTTTCCGGCGAGTCCGCAAGACACAAAGCACTACATGCACCTCGCGTTTTCTTTTCGGGCGACAGACACCATGCGGCCTGCTTCACCACCGCACACGCCACACTCCACTCTACGGGATCGTCTGCCGCCTTACGTTGGAAACCCATAATAACCCATGCTTCACACGACCCCGGAGGAACACAGGTGGGGACTAGTCACTCCTCAGGTCGTATTATAGGAAGTTCTAGCATATACACAGAGTCATCCCACGCCTTACAGGGGTGCAGCAGAAGATTCTGAGAATTTTCTGAGCTCCTGACATGAGGAGCAGTCCAACATCTCACCCGAAACATGACCTGGAAGGCGTTCGTTCGCGCAACCCGACCAACACTTCCATGCGTTACGAGTACGTAGTCGTAAAATAACCAATACTCGTTAGATTGTCATGCCGACCGATAGTCCCACACATGAGAAACTGAACCGGTCAAAAACGTTTGGCCAGAAAATGGAAACCCCAGGATGGGGTGACTCTACAGTGGGGTACCTGCGTTAAGAGCCCCTCGGAAGAGGCCAGTGTTACCTCAGTGCCGCTCGTATCTTAGATCAATTGGGGATAATGTCGGCTTTAGTATAGGCGCCACAAGACGTGACAAGTCGATTTGGGCCGCTCGTAAGCCCGTTTTCTCCTACTGCGGACGCTCTTAAATCGGGTACCCTACTAAAGCACTCGGCGACAACAACAACAACAACAACAACAACAGCAACAACAACTTACGGTACTTTCTTCAGCGAGTCGGTCGACCATCGCCCTCGATGCGGCCAGGGTCTTCTTCCGAACGAACAAGTGCACCTGTACGTAAGCAGGAGGCCCGATATAACGAGTTAACTCGAAGTAAATTACGGTTCGTTTTCTCACGGCAAACAAGAAATTGATCGAATAAACGGGGGTTAGGGTCGGGCGCCATACGAACCCCCATACCATAGTCGAAAGCAGCCTGTGCTCAATGATGGCAACAAAACGCGGCAACAACACGGCAACAGAGCCTCGAGAGTAACTTGGCGCTTCTTACAATGGGCGGAAGCCGTCTGTCCAAATAGTTTTCAAGTGTCCCCCGTCAAGAGCGCTGGAACAGGACAAGAGGCAGGGAAAGACACGAGCACAGCAACGATCAAAACACACAAGTCGATCACGAGGTAAGACCGCCCCGCCCCGCCCCCCGCCCCCCGCCCCCGCAAGAAAATGCGCCCATGGTGTGGAAATCCGCCTCACAAGTGGTTCTTAGTAGAAAGCAGTTCACCGTTCATGCGGCTCGCCGAGCACCTCACGGTGCTTCGCGCTTGGTGCAAGCAATGCCTGCCTGGTTGGTGAAAACCCGATGTGCTCCGTCCCGACCTTGTCGGGGTGCGAGGGTCAACGGCCTTAAGACTACGGCTACGCGCGAAATGAGCACACCCCTCCCTCCCCCCCCCGATGATTGGCGCGTGCTAGCATTTTGAATCTCCTCCCTTGAGGGGCTCCATACCCGAACCCGTAGACCGGCTTCAAGAAAAACTGTAAACCAAGCCCAACTAGCAACGTCTACGGGCCATAGGCATCTGACGAATACATGCCAACGTAAAATATGCACCTTTTTTTTTTCGGCATGCTGTTCTCCGCGGGTCCAACTTTTTTTCTTGCCCTTTCGGCTGCGGGGCAAGCAAAAGGGGGCCGTCGGTACATTACGACGCATGTCCGAATCCCGACCGAGCTCCATAGCGGTGCTCTGAGCATTTAACATCGCTGAGCTGGCTGGCTCGCTTTTCTTCTCAAGGGGCTGCATTCCGCCTCGCTGCGGTGAGTAGGTGCATGGAAAACCCTACATTCATAGTAGCTTTTCGATAGCCCGCTCCGCTCTTCCACCAGTCCAATTGTTTTTACCCCTTCTGCTGTCTGCTACGACGCAGCTACATATTATACAGCCAGCAGCAACAGCAGCAGCACATCTGTCGAACATCATACGTATCTATTGCACCTAGCCCTGTGACTTCTTCCGTTGCACACCTCGCACTGAACACGTAACACACCTCGCCGGACAAGAAATGCCTCCATCCGTCCACCCGGGATATTGACACCTAGATATATTTCTCGAGTGGTTGCGTCCCTCGCATCTGGGAGGTAGCCGCACCGGGAACGACTCACAGAGCAAAGCCCATATTGCTGCTTGCCTCGTTTCACCAAGCCCATAGAAACCCATACCGGTATGTTTCTGCGTTTTTCTAGCTCTGCTGCTGTGCTGCTGCATCACACATGGGCCTCCAGGCTCTGTACTTGAAGCAGCCACGGTAGAACGCGTGCTGTGAGCCCTCTCTTTTGTGACAGCCACGGACGGTGCTTCTGCGTGTATGTGTATGTGTGTTCGCTTCTGTATGTGGCAGGTATGCGCGAGTACACAGTGTGCTGTCATAGGCACACACTAGACACTTATAAAACTCAAAAACATCGCGATTTTGGGTGTTTAGAGCCAAATTATGCGCATCTGGAGTTTTATACGCGTGCCGGAAATTGCGATATTTTCGCGACCTGTGGTCCGCAAAACACAACCCAAGTGCGCAAAATCGCACAGGGCTTTTTTTCCCCATCGCGATTTTTAATGTTCTTTTTTGTTGAGTAGAGCCAGAATTACTGACAGATAGGATTGGACACGCCCCGGAAAACACGTACCTACCCACACGAGGCTTGCTTCTCCACGATACCATCCGATCGTCACCGCGACAGCATGGACAACGACAGCAGCGATGGCCGCGGGGACGGGGTTGAATACACACAGCAGGTGGGTGCTCCCGTGGCTGGGGAGGGGCGGATGCCCGAGATGCCCGGATTCAGAGGCACTCACCACAACATCCAGTGCTCCACCCATGGACGGATTTGCGACGGAGTAGAGGTATGCCCCCAACCCGGCAACAAGCGGGTAGCGGTTGGCGCGAAGGACGCACAGAGGGGAGGAGGCAGCACATGGCAGCCGCAACATTTCAATGCCGTCGCTGATGCCATGGGTTCTGGTGTGGGCTCTACCCACGGCAACATCAGCCGGAGGCTGAGAGATCTAACGAGCACTACTACTGCTGTAGATTATACGTCGTGGGAGCAGCGAGATACCGATGCCCGCCAGCGTCGCGTTCGCGTAGGCACAAGCTTTGACAATGTGTCTCACCACGAGCGCGAGCCGTGTCTGCGCTGCGGTATCGTTCATGCCAAGAGCCAAACTCATGATAGATGCAGGCGCTGATGCTTGCCGAGCTACCGGGAGCAGCAGCTACAGCAGCAGCAGCAGCCACGTCCTTCGACCAGCGGTGTGCTGTGTGTGTGTTGTGAGGAGTGAGGAGCTGACCGAGGGCTACGGGATTGTCACCGAATTTGTTCGTATCTTGGCACATAACCCGAGTTTTATATCTCACGTACTCCTGGAAAAAAAGGCGATTTTGAGTTTTATATCGGGTGGCTTGCGAAATCGCAAATCGCGATGTAGAATTTGGGTTGAAGATCCGAAATATCGCACTCCTCTGAGTTTTATAAGTGTCTACTACGATCAAGAAGAGCGGTAGTTTATTTTCTTTCAACTCCTTTCGAGCCCCAAAACCCCTCCCTATACTAATTCCAAGTAACCTTTCCCAAAAAACGGGTTTCCGGTCGTAAATGCGTTACATCGGCCGCTCAGCCCCGCAGGGTGTTGGCATAGGCACACAGCAGTGCGACCAGGAAGATCGGCGGATTGTTTTTAAAAAGCAGCCGCTCAGCCTCGAAGCCACAAAAACAGTATACAGCAGCAGCACAGCAGCAGTAGAGCAGTACACCAACAGCCGTGTTTCAAGCTCTTGCCTTTTGTGCCAGAAGTCACAGAGTACGTGTACGAGTATGGTGGGTGCACAGCAGGAGACCAAAAACCGCGACAATACTTTCACGTCCGACGCAACAACAATCAAATACAAATCGTCAGACCTCATATACACATCAGGTATGGACGCACACAGCAGCAGCAAAAGCAGCGGCGCATACATACCATTGGAACGCCCGTGTTCCCCCTTTTCGACTCGCGATGCCCCCCGCATACCAACTCAACCATAGCCCGAAGGGGAACCTTATACCACATAAAAACGTGCAAACAAATGAAACTATTTGGGTAGCTCCTCTGCTGAGCCTTGTTAGTGAGGAAGGAAAAGATTGCCTCAAAACCGCAACTCCAATGTACCAACCGTAGAACGGGAGGATTGGCGCAGGTCAGGCCGCAGTGAAGCAACTAGGGGGTGTGGGTTGGCTGAACTCCACCGCTACCAGGAACGTACGCCGTAGTTAATATTGCTACTTCGGTCCCGGAGCAGGCCAAAATTATACCCGACTTGGTATGTACCAACAAAACGAAAATCAATGAGAAACACGACGGCCAGGCACAAAAGGCAGACAAGTCCGCGAAGAATCCCGCGCGCAACGAACCGCAACACTTAGCCAACTAATAAATAGCTATAGTCGGCGGCTTACAGCAGCCAACTGTCACCTAGTCAGCTATAGTCGGCGGCTTACAGCAGTCAACTAATACCTAGTCGACGACTTATAACAGTTACCCAACAAACAAGCCTGCGTAGCAATCATCAATCGTATTTTGTCACGCCCCCCCTCTCAAGTCCAAAAGGGAGGGCAGGTAAGCCGCGCACTGCATATAGGCCCTCAACGTCCACTCTTGAGCATCTTGCAACAACAAAAAAAATGACAGATCGGCGCACCTTCGGCGAATACTTGGTGAGGTAGACCGCCTCTTCTACCGCCGCGTCGCCACCTCCGATGACCCCCAAGGGCTCGTCGCGAAAGATAGGGGCCGCTCCGTCGCAGATGGCGCACGCCGAGATGCCTCGGCTCCAAAATTCGTCCTCGGACGGCAGACCCAGTCGCCTTGCGGTCGCGCCTTCAACGCGGGTAGGGAGTGGGGGGCAGGGACGTGGGGGTGAGGGGGGGGGGGGGGCGGTGCGTGCTCATTTGTAGCTTGCCTCAGTCACCTGATCATTTAGTACCCATGCCTTTCGAAACGGAGCACCGTTCCCGCTCCTACTAGAGACACCTCCAACATCGGGGTGGGGGAGGGGGGGTCGACAACGGCATAGGATCGAGTTTGGATGTTATGCTTCAGTAGAAAAGGTCCCAAAAAACAAGCGAACTAGCCTCAACCAAACGGTTGACGAAATGTCAGCCAACGGTTGACTAGCATCACCCACTAGCGCTGACCAAACCTCAACCAATGGCTGCCTAGCCTAAGCCAAACTCATCGACCGATGGCCAACCAACCAATGGTTGACTGACACAAGCAAGAATCCGATTATTCGTCATGGGCCAGCACGATGCAAAAACGTGCGACATTCGAGTACACCTTGGTATTTTGGTAGCGGCATTTTCGGGAGAGAGAAGAAATGGGGGACTGTATTCCGCTCTGTACCATAAATATATATATATAGTCCCGCTTACTCGTGGCGATGACGGCAGTCTTCTACCGTAGGCCTTCACCTTAACCAATGGTTGATTGGCCTCAACCAAGATAACTCATCAACCTCTCAACCAACGGTGAACAATAGCTAACCAATCTTCCTCTCGACGCGTGTTACGATAGAGGTAGTACACCCCTTTTTCGCTGCAAAAGGTTCCTCAATATTTTGGGAGGTTAAGACACTCTCCCCCCAAAAAAAACGTTTCGAGAAAAAAAAAACACCAACTGCTTACCGGATGAGAAATCCTCATGACCTATAGGTGCACACAACGAGAATCATCATGCAATAACAAAAAATGGGCGATATTTCCGACGATTTTGGGTTAAGGAGCCCCGTCATTCAGAAACCATTTTCGCCAAAAAAAGGTATACCTTAATATGGTGTAAATCCGACGATCGAGAGTTAAGGAGCCCCCCCGGTCATTCAGAGACCATTTCAGCTAAAAAAAGGTATACCTTAACACCTCTATTTCCGACGATTTTGAGGGTTAAGGAGCCCCTCCGTCATTCAGAAACCACTTTCGCCAAAAAAAAGGTATACCTCTATCGTAGCACGCGTCTGTCACTCACCCGTGGCAATGATGACCGTGTGGGCTTTCACCACGCGGGAGGTCGACCGCACCACGAAAGGCCGGGTGGAGAAGTCCACCGACTCCACGTCCTCGGTCTCGAATACCGCCCCCCACCTCTCTCCCTGATCGCGCATGTTGTTCATCAGGTCGGGACCCGTGATGCCCGCCGGGAAACCGGGAAAATTTTCGACCTGGCATGGTAGGAATGGGATGGAATGGTAACGCATGATATGATTCAACGTGGTATGGTATGGTGAGGTACGGTATGGCATCAGATCGTGTCGTGAATCACGCAAATCGCGCAAAATCACAAAATAGTACAGAGGTATTCTTCCACTCCAGCGTTAGTGGGTTCTGCTTTGTGGCGGCGGACCAGACCCACGGCGATTAGTTAACGTTAACGAACACCAACCCTGGCGCGTCAAAAGCGTACCACGAGCCGGATACGTAAAATCGACCTCACAGAAGGTTTTTCAGTAAGCCCTATGACGCTAACGAGCGCCTAACTTTTCGACGTAGAGCCTTTTTCCAAGCAGAAAGAGTTGCCTTAGATACGCTATTTCGTCCCTTGCGCACCTTACTAAGGCATTTTGGTGCATGAAAAAAACGCCGCATACATAAGAACTCCCCGAGACGATGATTCGGGGCCACCGAATGCTCGGGGGCAAGTCTAAGGTGATTCATTTTGTAAAACACTTGTATTATCTAAGTAACTTTTCAGCTGCTCGCCCTCAGCAAAATACGTTCGTACCACCAGATCCTCGGGAATGAACCCAGGGTCAACAGGAACCTGCGGCCGCATGCCAATTCGCCGTGTACTTATCTTTATGCTGATGCTTTGCTGCACCGCATGCCAAAAACAACGTTTGCTAGGTTTGTTAGTCGATGCTGTAGTAGTATTGCTGCTGTACATGCCAGTATTGTATTATACTTGCCTGCAGACATGTCTATGTAAAAATCACTTTTTTCTTTGGGGGGGGGGGGTGGCATTCTCTTCTCCGGCGGCCGAGTTTTTTTTTTGTCGCGCTTTCGGCTGCGGGGCAAACAAGGGGGCGATGGGTACATTACGACGCATGCCTGATCCCGGTCGAGCTCCGTCGCGCGTGCTCTGAGCATTCAAAGTCGCTGAGCTGGCTCTTTTGGCAGGGGGTGCGTTCCGCCTCACTGAGCCGAGTAGGAGGCTTGGTAGCATTGCTCGCGCGTGAGAGATAGTCGCACCCGGCAAACGCCACAGAGCAAGGACCATGCTGCCGCCCTCTTCCGCCCGCTGTACAACATCATCACTCCAAAAATGTTCTGTATCCTCTGCTCTCTGCTACGCAGCAGCAACAGCAGCACTCTTTTGTGACAGCCACAGACGGTGCTTTGTGTGTGTATGTACGTGTGCTTCTGCAGTTGGAGTGTGTGCTATCATAAGCACGCAAGATGATCGAGAAGAGCGGTGTTCTTTTTTTTTTGCAAAAGCACCCCCTCAGCCGCGCATCCACAAAAAAAACAGTTCACTGTTAGGAAAAAGGTGGTATCAGCCTATTAATATTATCATTTTAAATGTTCAATAGCGAATGTACAATAACATTGCTGCAGTGCCACAGCAGTAGCACGTACCCTACAGAGTTGCTTGTGGGTGTGGCAATGCCACCTAATCCTCGTACCGGTTCGGGACACCGCGCTATCTGCGTAGTCAATGAGTATCGGCTAATCCTAGGCTAATCCTACCAGAGACCAGGTACAAGATTATGCTGCACAAACACAACAGTAGTGCAGTGGCTGCTGTTCACTTAAGGAATTGTTGTCACTGTACTCGTAGTTCGCGTTCTAGAATGAGGGTTCTCGATAGATCATGTTTTGGGACTATTCGACGGTTTTCTGACAGTCCTGTAACGGTCTATAGGCTTCTGGAGCATGGCTGACATCTTGACGCCGGTCGAAGAGGGTTTGGAACCTACCAGCTTTTTCGACGTCGAGGAAGTAGGTGGAACCCCCCCCCCTCTCTTCTCACTCTTCTCAACCGCATCTGAACGTCTTCCCGTTCATCGGTCAGTAAGCTGTAGTTGGGCCATCGAGCGCCCCTGTTCAACCGGAAATATGTATCTTCTACACCATTTGTGATGCTCGAGTTCGTCTCGCAACGACTCTGTGAGAAACCCCTCAAGACCGTCATCGGTCGGCCACCTGAGAGTGTCCTAGTTTCTCAGCATTCACAGCAGCACAGCTGCTAGCAGCAGCGACACAACCGCAGCCGTGCTCCAAGCTCTCGCCTTTGTGCCAGCTACTTTTATTTTTCATTCCATCTATTATCTCTGCACTTTTTATTTATATTTTTCCCTCGCTAGACGTAACTCAGATCCAGAGTCACTGCAAGCAAATAAGCAGGCTCTTCTCCCCCCTCCCCACTACGGTACGTGCCTTCATTTTTATCGCGAGAAGACTTGGGCACTTTCTTTCCCTCGTCGACTCGCATCGAATTGCGCCCTCGTAATCACGGTGTATGTGTTTGGCTGATGCACAGCAACAGGTCGAGACACGCCAATACTAACACGCTCAACGCAACAGTCAAGCACACGTCGTCGGACCTCATACCAGGTACACGAAGCATACAGCAGCCGCAACAGCAGTACTGCTGCTGTGTATCTCATGGGAACGTCTGCGTTCCCCCTTTTCGACTTGCGACGCCCCCGGGATATCAAGTCAACAAAAAATCAATACTTGTACGCAGCAGCAGTGCAACGGCAGTCGTGTTTCAAGCTCTTGCCTTTGTGCCAGAAGTCACCGTGTATGTGTGGGTGGTTGGTGCACAGCAGGAGATCGAACCACGACAACATTTGCACGTCCAGCGCAACAATCAAACACACATTGTCGGACCTCACAACAGGAATACGAAGCAAACAGCATCAAAAGCAGGAGCGCATACATATCATTGGAGCGCCTACGTTCCCCGTTTTCGACTTGAGACGTCCCCCGGGATATCCAATCAACCTCATCCCGAAGAGGAACCTTGTATGTATGATCTAGAGATCTACAAATAGCACACAACGCAGTACGAAGCACTTGTACTATTTGTATGGTATAAAAATTGAACAACGCGAGCTATGAGTACGGCCGATTGAATGGTTGAAACTCAACTTTGCAAGCCGCGTGGTACATCTATATTTCATTGTAAAAATATAAAATACGCTACAGCTGTGAGGCCACTGTTTATGGTACCCTGATGTAGGCCATAGACCTTGATCCATACAAGATTCGCCTACAATAAGATCTGTGTACACTGCATGTGGAGACGAATGTTGGTTCTGACAATTTCCAAGATTAGAAAATCCACCGAAAACGGGTGTTTCGTCCCGATCTCAGGCTGAGATCGGGACAAGGTATTTCTTCTCCAGATGTTGTCTCGAGGTTAGGCCGCAAATTTTCCCCCGCGCGCACACACGCACAGAACAGCAGTAACTCGCGAAGATGCGGCAGGCTCCTGGGCCATTTGCCGAGAAGCCGCCGCTTGACCCTCGCGCACCTCGATCGCCATGGTCCGTAGCGTGTTGTGGCGCTGCGGCGCGTTTGTGTGTGTTTCGGCTTTTCGAAATCGTACCACCACCCTCCTAAAAAATGCCAACGAATATATTGAACATTGCTGCTAGCTCCTGCATCTAGACTCGTTTTTACCCTACATGTTTGGAAATGTTACGTCGGCATCTTGATCTTTAGGCGGCGAAACGAATGTCAGGAACATCTGTGACCTGGATCGGGGCACCATAAACAATGGCATGAGATCAAAGATTTCGTCGAAACTCATCTTTGCAAGCTGTGTGTGATACTCCGATCGCGCGTGTTTTTGGGTGTGTGTGTCCTCATTCAGGAAATGGGTCGGCGACCCCCCTTAGAACAAGCTTGCACCAGAGGGTCAACAGGGTGATGCTAAATCAATCTGTGCAGGGAAGCTATATAACCCGTTTTTGAGCTGCGTGAGATATAGTCTGACGCCTACGGAATGCACCAGTTTATTGTGTACCTGGTATACAAGCTTCCCCTTCGGCATGTGGTTTGGCTTGAAATCCCAGGGGTTGTCTGGAGTTGAAAGGGGAACCAAAACTCCAGCAAAAACTGAAGAAAAAACAACTAGCCACCGCGGAACGCGCAAGTAACCTGGCAAGTAACACCGACCAGCCCAGACGAATTTATAGCTTAGTCTATCCTGTAGTCGTATGACTGGTGAGGAGAGGGCGGCGGGTTTTTGAGGCAGGAGGGGGAGGGGGGGCGGGTAATGGGGGGGCGCTGCTGCATTATACCAGGTATGTTGTTGTTGTTGTTCTCACATTAACTCGCATAATCAAGTCCGTGGTCACAGGACAGGCTCCAGTCACTCTGGAGCTGAGGAATACCCCAGGGAAAAACACACACAACCCAAGGTGGTGCACGCATATATCACAGCTGACGCAATTCATGCCTCCACCAGAAACATATAAAAGTGAAATCGGGAATCAGTCGACGATGTGCCAGGTCCAGGCCGGTATGTATCGTAGTGCCACCAGGTAGGTCTTACCGGGACCTCCCTTAAAAACGTCATGCTTTCTCTTGTCCTATGTACCACGGGTATGACGCGTGTATAGGTCGTGCTCTATGATATTGCAGCAATATACACCCACGGAAACGTACCTACGTAACATGAAGGCTGCGCATACTTTCCGCCAAATATTAACTCTTGTCTGCTGACGGCGCTGACTGTACACTAAATTCACATCATGAACCGAGATACCAGAGGTATTCCCGCCGTATGGGATACTGACTGTATCTGGTACAAAACCTGGATTCCATACAATCCGACATGAAAGCGAAAGCGACGGTGTGCATTATATGAGCACTCTGCTGCCTGCAACACGGCCCCAAACCACCAGCAGTCAGCACAATCCATGCCATGCCATGCTCCGCCTCCCCTCCGCTTACCTCTGTCGTAGTCATGAGCTGACCTCCCGGAGGGCCGGCCATAAGCCCCTCGAAGCAGAGGGGCTTCAAGTTGGCTCGCCCCGCGTAGATGGCAGCAGTGTACCCTGCTGGCCCGCTGCCAATAATCACCACATTTTCGACACCTAAGTCGTCGTCGGTGCTGCTGCTGTCGTCGCCCGCTGCCATGGCTACCGAAGCAGCAGGTGCTGCACCGGAGGCGGCTCTCAGTGACGACGAGCGACGAGATATTCTTTTGTTGCTGCTATTGCTGGTGCTGGTGCTGGTGCTGGTGCTGCTAGTGCTGCTGCTTCTGCTGCTGCTGTTACCGCGAAACAGAGTGCGTAAAATTATATGTCGCCTTGCTGCCGCCGTTGTTGCAGCTGACAGCGCCACCGACCGCGAAAACGCCGGGGTTACGAAGGCATTGCAGGAGCACTGGCTGCGATGGGTGGTTGCAACCACAGCAGCAGCTGTAGCCGAGACCACCAGCAAGCGCTTGCAGTTGCCCATCTGAATTACGTACAGTCTACTGTGTGATGCGGGGCGTTGTTCGCCTTTGGTTTCGTAATGAGATGGCAGGCATACATAGACAGGAGCCAGGGGGGGGATCCGATACGCGGCTCGTCGCTCACATCTCCGAACTTTGACTTGTTTAGTGTCGGAAGTGTGGTTACGTGTTTGGTAATGCCGCTGTACATCCCTCAACCACCGCCCTCAGGTAGCTGGGCTGGTAGCTCGTACTCAACACGTCTGCGGTGGTTTTGGGGGGCTGGAAAACAGAAACAACGAGCAACAAGAGAAAAAAAATGGCTTTTCGTTGTTGGTGCGTTTTATTAATTTTTAATAGTGAGTACAAGCAGTGAGTGGGAATCATCCGCAGAGCCCTCCTAGCTGGCACTCTGTATGCGCGATACACATGAAGAAGGCGTGTGCCTGTTAAATAGGAGAAGGCAAGACACCTCCTGCGAACGCGGCATGTCCAAAAGGCCTTTGGGTGTAAAACCTCCTGCGCTGGACACTAAAAGAAACCCATAAAGAACACAAGAACTCCCCAACTTGTGAACTTGTGAATAGTCTTGGCGTAAAAAAAAATGTTATCTGGTAGACTAGTCTAATATTCTAACCGAAAAAAGCCGTCGTCACGGGTAACGGTTGGTGTGTGCCCTTCTAATACCCCCCCCTCAAGTGCGTGCATTGTTATCACGCATGCCATAATAGGCTGTTCAGGATTCCCGCTGCTCGTCCATTTCCATCTTTATTTCGCACCCCAGGTAGTATCTTGATTCTACTATTATTAATATTATTATACTGCTGCTGTACGTAGTATGTAGTCTACACTTGGTCTCAGCTAGGGTATCTCCATCAACATACCAGGGATCTCAAAAACCTCAACAATACAGAAACGCTTTGAGAATTCTTACCATTATTAATACTCCATCCCAGTTTATCGCATTTTTGTGCCGTGTTGTTGTGGGAGAGAGATTATTTTATAGTACGCAGTGTAGACTATATTTATCAAGTACCCCTGGTTTTCCTGGTTGGTACATTGTTGTTCTCACATTAACTCACATAATCAAGTCCGTCCGTGGCCATAGGACAGGCTCCAGTAACTCTGGAGTGGAGGAATACCCCAGGGAAACAACACATACAAACCAAAAAGTGGTACACGATTATATCATATAGCTGACGCAATTCATGCCTGCGCCAGAAAGTGAAACACCGGGAGTCAGCCTGCGACGTGTCAGGTCCATACTGTGGTACATACGTCGCATTATTCGCGCCTAGAAAAAACAACGACTACACCGCTTGCCACCCAGAAAAGACTCCACGTATATGTTACACGTGGTACCTATCACTACGCACACGCAAGACAAACTCGAGTCGATTGGGAAAACAAAGAAAGTAAAATAAATAAAAGGAAAGCAAAAGAAAAAAAAAGGAAAGAAAAAGAAAAAGAAAATAAAAAAGGAAAAAGAAGAAGAAAAAAAAGGAAGAGAATGAAAGAAAACAAGAAGAAAGCAAGAGAAAACAGAAAACAAAATAAAAAAGAGAAGGAAAGAAAAGAAGAGGAAGCAAGGAAAGGGAAACATATAGCACCATGCTATTAATAGCAGACCCTCGAGGAACTGACTAAAGACGACTTCAGGCTCATAGAGGGTAGGAAGCACGTGCATCAATGGCACTGGGGGGAGAACGCAACGAAGCGAAGAAGTCAGGGCGGCCTTACGCTAGCTCGTGACGGCCGTTGGAAGGCCCACAAACGTCAAGGCAATGGTGTCCAGACCCAGACGTCATTCTCCTGGGCAGGACGACCCCCCTTCCCCCCTCCCCTCCCCCTCCCCCCCCCTCCCCCCTCCCCCCCTCCACCCCTCCTCCCTCTCCCCCTCCCCCCTCCACACCCACCTGCGCCCCCCTCCCCCCGGCCGCTTAGAGATGTCAACGGTGGATAGCGCTGCCGTGCCCTTTGCGTGTCGCTCTGCAGCTCTACAGCTCTCCGCGCTATACCATTTCCGTGGATGACTCTGCTCCCTCCTCTTCCCGTCGAAACCATCTGCCGGCTTTCTGTGCAGCCTTTCACCACCCTTCGAACTTAATTCCAAAGGCCGACATATCCTCCTTCAGGTGCACCACTCACTCCTTCTCTTGCCCCCCTGAGTGGCCCTTACCCCCATCAAGCTCCTCAAACACCACCCTCTGTGGCAAACGCTCCTCCCCCATACGTGCCACGAATCCCGCAAGCAATATCCTCCGTTTGCGAACTGTCGCCTCTATGCTCTCGGAAGCTGTCTTGGCAAGCGAGTCGACGTACGAGCGGGTGTGGTCATACAGAGCACTGAGTGTGGTGGTTTTTTTTTTTTCGCAGGCCCAACTGGCAATTCCTTTTAACACTAATAACACCGCTACGACGACTGCTGTCTAACGAACTACCAGGTATAAGGAATGAAGAAGTGCACAATTTGGGGCTCGAAGCACCCAACAATATCGTCAGCAATCTCTTGGGCGAACCCCCCCGCCACGCATAGTATGCACATACTATCTACCTGGTATGTGTTATTAATACTAAATTTTGAATAAACGTGTTGAAAAAAAATGAAGCATTTTTTTAGTTTTTTTTTGTGGCATATTATTGTGCTGCTCTTCGGCAGCTGGCCCTTAAGGGATTCTTCTCGCGCGTCTGTCTGCGGAGCAAGCAATGGATACGTCGGTGCATTACGACGCATGTCTGCAGCCCGGCCGAGTTCCGTGGCGCGTACTCTGAGCGTCGAAAGTCGCCAATGAGATCATCTTGGCTCTCTTGTCGAGGGATTGCGTTCCGCCTCGCCGAGCCGACGGGTGCGTGGAAAACCCCACAGTTTGTTGTTACTTTTCAATGAAGTAATACATAGATCACTCCGCTCTCACGCGTTTTTATCCGCTCCGTTCTCCTGCCCGCTGCACAACATCAGTCCAATGTTGTTTATGCCCTCTCGTATGTCTGCTACTACTGGCACGACGCAGCAGCAACATATTTTTGTGACAACCATGAACGGTGCTTCTGTGCGTGTCTACGTGCGCGCTCTGTAATGTGTGAGCGGAGTGTGTGCTGTCCTATAGGCACACAAAACGATCAAGACGAGAGGTGTTTTTTTCGTTCAAAAGCAGCTTCTCAGTCTCCCGGCCACAAAGTCGATAATATAAAATAGCGCAGCAGCAGTACAGCAGCACCGATACAACGACAGCCGTGCTCCAAGCTCTGGTCTACCATGTGTGTGGTTGGTGCACCGCACCAGCAGCAGCAGGAGCGCGAACCACGACGACAACATTTTCACGTTCAACGCCAACAATGAAATACATCGTTGGACCTCAAACGTACACGAAGCACACAGCAGCAACAACAGCAAAAAAGCGGTATAATAGCTCATATCATGCATATCATTAGAACGCCCGTATATGTTCCCTCTTTTCGACTTGCGACGCCCCCGGGATATCAAGCCAACCCCATCATGAAACCCCATCCCGCAGGGGAGCCTTGCAATATGTATCATATAACATGGGTGTGCATACATGTACACTGTTCATGACCCTCAAAGCCTCTAAACTAAAAGCCGATAAATCAAGCAACAAATTATATCGTAATACCCCCAAGTTTGTATACTAGTGGTAATCATGCTGTTTGCGAAGATGAGTGTTGGTTCGTGTGAAAATTAATTGCATCATTTACGACACAAACTACCACCCCCTTTCCAGGCTTTCTCCCGCGCACCCGCCTTTGTTCCTTGTGTAGAAGAGACTGATTCTACGATAGCCTCCCCCCCCAAAAAAAAACGAAACAGCGATTTCCTTTGACGAACGTTTTATAGCTGCTCGACACACGGAAGGAGGCTACGAAAAAATAAAAACATTCGTGCATTTTCTTGTATGAAAATGAGTATCGAACGATGACGTCGCGATGGCAAGGGGGAATCGTATGTCGGTAGGTGCGGCCGGGAGCTGGTTTCAAAACCAGCGATCTCGTTCAAGAAAAGTTGGGGGGGCTACCGTAGTAAGACTCAAGAGTTGTTCTGTGTCGTTGTGTAATAGTTCCCACTCGAGACAGGACGAAAAGGTAACTGAACGACGAGAAAGGGGGGGGCTGATCTCTTGATTCGTCCAGCTTACATACCCTGTACATAAATGGCGTCGAAGTACTGTGCGCAATCCCGTTTCCGTAATTCCAAATCCTGGAACTTGAACCCTTGCAGGCTTCGGCCGCGAGCTCATAACACTAGCCCATCCTGATGAGCGGTATGACAAGCGGAAATACGAAAGATTTGGAGGAACGCTGGTTCCGCGAACTCGAACACGACGCAAAGATGCAGCTCCTCAAAACCGATTTCCACACCTTTTCTATCCTGCGAGGCTGAGGAATCCCAGAAACAATCCTCAAACGGAAGACTGGAAATCGATAATAAGGTCTAGTACTCTTGCAGTACTTTGGCTAGTAAGGGTAGTGTAGTATGGGACGGTCCCCACTACCGATTTACGGGTTGTTGTTTCTAGACAGCTGGCCCATTCAAAGATGTTACATTAGACTTACATTAATGCTCTTGGCTTTCCTTTCTGCATATTATGCAGAAGGGGCAGATATAACCTGTATTCTCGAGGCGTATTGTAATAGTAAAGGAACTGATAATCACTACTACATAGTCGTGGTTTAAACCACGACTAAGGGGGCGTTTAGGAGCCATCAGCCCATGGCATGGAGCCGTACCCCAGCGCTCACCGTTACCGCGAGAGAGCTCTCGTTGCGCAACAATGCGCATCTGACTGTATAAGCGGTTGGTTTGGTGGTGCTGGTTCGGCGTTCGGCCCAATAGAGAAATAAACCTGCTGCTGTGAGAATGGTGGAGGTCCACCTCCCCCTCCCAGGACGGGTGAGAGAGTCCAGTCCACTGCGTCTTGTACACCGTCGCGATGACCCCGTCCCCACCTTAAGTCGTCGAAGGGGTGTCGACACGTTGTTTAGGGTGACGTGATAAGGTGGGGGTTTCTCGGCGAGTTCGTTGAGCACGCACTGTGCCAACTCACCCATCAGATACTTAGGCGTGTCGTCGCTGTCACAGGGGTTGGCACAGAGCCTGCAGTGCAACAAGGAGACACGGCGGCGTGCATCCGCGCCGGGTATACCCGAGGGGGGATTCCAGTAGAGAGCCATCCCACGCTAGGGGTGCAGCAGAAGATTCTAAGAACTTTCGGAGCTCCTAACACGAGGAGCAGCTCAATATATCACCACCCGAAAAATGACTTCGAAGGAGGCATTCAATCGCACAACCCGAACAAGCATCTATTCTTTAGCCCTAAAAACAAGTCTATAGTCGTGAAATTACTTGAGTTATGAATAACCGCTAGTTCCTCACTAGAGGAGCTCCATCGGACATAAATATTAATAGCTAATCCAACAACTGCATCCCCTAACGTGGGAGGACTCTACAGGCGTTTAGCCCCGAGAAGGGAGCCGTCCGGTGTGGCGACGCAAAAACAGGGGCCGACCGCAATAATGTTGCTGGGACCCATCCAATGGAGCGAAAGTTCGTCCTTGACCCCCGTCTCGCCCGCGCCACAGCGTTCACACCCTGTCGGACAATGGCGGCCGTACATACGCCCAGGTCCAATTTCCCACGTCGATCTTCGGGACCTGGTGCCAGGCATCGGACAGGGTGGAGTTTCGGTGATCCACGCGAGCAGCTGTGAGGTCATGGTGCCCGCAAACGCTGTCGTACGATCGCTGCTAGTGTTTTGTTGTCAGGCCGCAATACGCGAGACGATCGCGGGAGAAGCTCCGATCCCCGGTGATCCCGGCGCGTTCGAAAATCGTGAGAGGGAGACGGGGAAGCGTGCCCATGTAGACCTCGTTTGGAGCTTATCTGGTGGCTGAGCGAACTGAATTGTATTGTAGGAAAAATCGACGAGAGGAGTGTGGGTATCCCAACCGTCTTGGCCCTCATTGACGACTATAGTCAGCGCCAGCGTCAGCGTCTAATTGGCATGCTCCACGCCAAAGTTGGCGTGGGGGTGGTACGAACTGGTGATGTTGTTAACGAATCTTGTAAACAGCGAGCGAAAGCTTCGAGAAGAACTGAGCGCCGTTGTCTATGCGGTCATCTCCGAAGGGAAACGCATCGGTTGATATTGCCCGTGCCTTCGACGGTAAATTTGACAGCAGCAACCACGAACATGTCCGCGCGACGGCTGAAACGGCCGGTGAAAAATACATATGGAGTATATGTTACCTCTGGGGGTGGCCGGCAACGAGCCGAATGTAGTCGACGTTAAACGCAACGCTTGTCGCCGAAGAGAGGGGCATCGAAACGATAGATCGCCGGAGCGTCAGCCGCGACGGTTTCCGTGCCTGGCGCTTCAGACAGTGGTAATCACCATCCGGTGTAAAGGTTCATTCCCACCCAACACTCAGAACGACTGGAGCATGCGGAGCGTGCGTTCCACGGCAAGGCGGCATGCCTGCACGTTCTAAGGGTGCATGTGCAATAGCACGTAAATGCGAACAGACGCGTCGTCCAAAAGACAAGTTTTGCGTCCCACTGGTCGTGGCATGGGGAGGAAGGCGTGGCGGGGTAGATTTTTGGATGAAGACAAGGATTCCGTCGCTGGTGGTTGGTACAGTGGCGACCTTTGCCGGCGGGCTCTTGCAATTGTGCAAATGAGGGCCGCTAGTGCGGAGTAAAACGCGTAAAAACAATAAATATCGGCGGACAAGGCCAACGGCCAGCCGAGGAGAATTTGTCTGATGGGGGCATTGTGCTAGGGCTCCGCCTGTGGCTCTCGTTTCCGGTCGGCGTGTGAATAACGCGCAACAGAATCGCCAAAATGCAACTCAGCAGCGGCGTTGAGGGTGCCCAAGTCGAACGTAGCAGTAGAGGGGAGGGCAGAGCAGGAGGAGGGGCCAGACAAGAACGAGAGGGACAAAAGAGGGGCTCCCACAGCTCGTCTCGGTCGCGGTCGGACGGCATGGGTACCGTCGGGACAGACGTTGGAGGGCGACGTGGGTCCGCAGCAACGGCAAAAGGCGGTCGCGAGCGCGGAGCATGTGGCGGGGTGCTAACCCGCCAAACAGGTGAACGAGAGGCTCCGCTAGGTCCGAGACCATATTCAGTAGGAAGCTGAAGCAGTGGCTGTTCGTCGGAGCACTCGGCTGGGAATGCCGCCCGAAGGCGACACTGTACCAAAATCCGAAGGCAGCGGTGGGGCCGGAGAACCTGGAGGCGAAGGGGCGGAGGTGGCCGGATCAATGATCCCAGCAGAGTCGGCATCCTGCCGAAGGTTCGTTGACGGAGGAGCCGGCTGGGATCTTCTCTGACGACGCAGCGAAAACCAAGTTGAAGGAGGTATTGACGGCAGGAAAAAACGGTCGCACGGCCGGGACGGCGATCGCCAGCGGTGACGAAAGCACGGAGACGATCGAAGAATCTCCCCGTAGAAGCAGAAAGGTCGTCAATCCTCATGCGTGGCTCATGCGCGCAAAAAACGCGAAAATAATGAGAAACAAAAAAAACGACTGAGAACTTACCGAAAACAACACCCTCGGGTCGGGGGACCAGCCCACCCAACCCGGCGTCGGGAACGGGAGCAGAAGGCGCCCGCAAGCCGCAAGCCCCGACGAGGTATATGGCCTCATCGCCCATGAGGGATGAGCCCAGCTAGACTCAACCCACCCGTGTCCCGTGTGGCGGGTTGCGAGAGACGGGGCAAGAAACCGGAGTTCCCGTTAGCACTGCTCTTTCGGTACTCGAGCGTGTAGTCGAGCGCGGTGAGGAACTCCAAGGCACCTCTGGAATCGTGCGTTGTGATCCCCGACTTTGCCAATACCCTCGAGCGCCTTGTGGTCCGGAAAGACGCGGAACGTCATGCCCCCAATGATAGCGTCAAAATCGATTGACGGCCCATACAATGATGCCTGCTTCCAAGTCAAGCGGGGCCCAGTGTCTCTCCGAGCCAAAGGTAGTGCAGTTGGCGTAAACAATGGGTCGCACGGAGCCGTCCTTCTGCTCCTGCTTAAGTGTAGCTCCAAAGAAATCGATGCTATCGTCGGAGAACACCCGGAAAGGGCGGGAGTCGTCCTTCACAGCGTTCTAATCGGCGGAAAAACCAAGACGGGAGGAACAGAGAGCTCGGCGAGAAGTTCGCGAAATATGGCCTCGATGCCAGCCGTGAACGCAAACTTGACGCCCTGCTTGAAGAGGGCTGTGTGATCGGCCGGATGCGTTCGGACATATTTATCAAGAACTTGCAGTAGTACGACAGGCCACCCAAAAGAAAGCGAAGCTTTTTCATGTCGCGAAGCTATGGGAATGAGGATCAAGCCCCGACAGCTTCGCCGCATTCGGGCGCACGCGCACCCGCGGGCGAATAGGAGTGACCCGGGAAATCGTCGTCCGTCGCGCCGACTTGAGTCCTCGAGGGGGAAGAGCGCTTGCGGTAGTGCCTGCACAATTGTTTTGTTTAAGTCCTGCCGACGACGCCAATTGTGATCGTATTCCTTGGGACACAAAAACGTACCCGCCTTCCAAATTTACCCATCAATTAGGTCCCGCGCTGTCGGCCACTTGCGTTTCCGTGTGGAATGAGATCTATTGAATTATTAAATCAGCTTCGAGGCGGAAGAGGAGGTGATTGCGACGAGTGAAGCAGATGCAATCTCTTGACCCAGTGTTAAGGTATTAGTAGGGCATTAGTCCGTTTGACCACTTGCACATGGTTAACCAATAGCTTACCCAAACTAAGCCTTATAACACTCTCCCCCCCTGAAACGGCGGGATAGCAGGTCGGCCGGATATACGGCGGACCTCTGTCAATATCCAAGCTGTTTCATTTCCTGGGGATACCAGGGAGAGTATTTTTCAAGTTCGACATGGGGAAAATCCGAAAAGTTTATTATTGTGGACGGTGGGGATCAAACCCACGAGCCAAAAAACCCATGGTCTGTCGACGACGCCATTTGTTAAGGAATTAGGGGGGTATTAGTCCGTTTGACCACTTGCACATGGTTAACCAATAGCTTACCCAAACTGAGCCTTATAACACCATCCCCCCGCATTCTCTCTACCCTAATACCATCGTAGAACCACACTATCCCTTTCCCCGCGGGAGTTTCTAAACCCTGGAACCCGGGCTTTTGCAGCCTTCCAGGGCAATAACAAAACAAACAAAGAAACGCCAGGCGTGCGTGCGTTAGAAGACGAGAGCCAAGGATGCGGTAGCGAGGGGGGGGGGGAAGGGCTGGCGCGTGCTAGGAAAACAGAGGTAGCGCTTTTCGGCATTTCGTTTTTTCTGAAAGACGAAGCTCCTTAATCCCAAACCGTCGGTAATGCCACTGTTAAGGAGTTAGTGGGGTAGACACGGGGGACATTGCTGTTGTTCGTCACTGAACAGGCGACGGCATTAATAAAAAAAGCGGATTGGGAAAAAAAAAAGTTTGTTATGGTGGATGTGGGATTTGAACCCACGACCCAAAAAACCCATTGTCTGTCGACGACGCCATTTGTTAAGGAATTAGTGGGGTATTAGTCCGTTTGACCACTCGCAAAAGGTTAACCAATAGCTTACCCAAACTAATCCTTATAACACCACATTATAGTTTTGCAGCGTATGAGTATTTTGTATGCCTAGGCTAATATATGGGCTTGTTCGTCACAAGATTCACATTTCATTTTACTCAAAATATCAGTTATTGCCTCAGAAGCGAGGCATAGAGCTAGACGCGTGCTACGATAGAGGTATACCTTTTTTTGGCGAAAATGTTTTCTGAATGACGGGGGGGATCCTCAACCCTCAAAATCATCGGAAATCTGGGTCATTTTTGTTTTGCATGATGATTCCCGTTGTGTGTACCTAGGCTCTAGGTGGGATTTTTCATCCGGTATCATCCTAGCAGTTTCATTTTTCTTTCCAAATTGGTTTTTGCCTTAGAGAGGTCTTAAGCTCCCAAATCGAGGGGTAGTATTAAGAAAAAAATGTTGTACACCTCTATCGGTAGCAGGTGCCGCTCCTCAGATTCATGCTGCGATATAGAGGATACGCCCATTTTTTCTCGGACTCTATCTTAGTCTGTCAGCAGTTACTGTTCCTCCACCCAACAAACTGATGATGGAAAAAAAATAGATGAAAAGTGCTACGTAACTCGATGACCAAATTCCATGACCTAGGAATTAAAAAACAAAACGAAACAAAACAAAACAAAAGATGTTGTTGCAAGCGAACGAGAAAAAAAAAAGAAAGAAATTTTCCGACGGTTTGTTTTGGTCAAGAAGCACCGTCACTTGGAAAAACGTTTTAGCACAAAACTGCTACCTCTAATGTAGCACGCGTCCTCAAGGGAAACGCCTCCGCGAAAAAAACAGAGCACCTCAATTGCACACATCTACTTTCCAGCTTCTGGGCAAGCCGTGGTCACAGGTGTCGTCCCTTCTCCCCCCCCGGTTCTTGCTTTCAATTTTTATCGCGCATAGGGTTCAGCAATCCCACTGCTCGTCGATTTACATCGAGTGTTGTTTCTAACTCACGCTCTCGCGATTTCCGCAAGTCAATTTGAGTGCACAAGAAAAAGTCCCCCCACGAATATATGCGAGAATGCACTCGGGGGGGCTCGAACTCGCGAAACTGACCTATACCAGGCTCGAGGATAACCTGATACGCCACCGGGGCACCGCCTTTACCCTGTAGCAGGTGTTGAACGATAACCCCGTGCACGGGGCTGGCTCCCTCACGAGGTGGAGAGGATAGATGGTGCATGGCACCGCCATGGGCCGCCGCGGGCACAAAGGAGACCAGGCACAAACTATTGCATTAAGTACACCAAACGAAAGGGCACATAGGGCACCACCAGACGATATCGTAGAATGGGGCCGCCGATCACATCAATATTAAGAATCAACCATCTCCCGCTGTAGATCCTATGCAGTCACGCCTATCAGAAGCAATGCGTAAAGAGCGCGAGTAGATCATGGATTTGTCACCGGGTGGATCTGTGTTCGATCAGTCAGGTGCTGAGGATTCTCATTTTCACAAACGAGCTTCGGCCCCTACTGCAATTGGCTGCGCGTTTCGCTCAAAAAACGAACGTTAAATATTTTGTTGGTTGGCAGCGCGACAAAGAGTTCTACCGCGGTTATTATCGCGGAATCAAAACTGGACACTCCCGCGAAATTGCTTTGAGCATTTGAGACATTGAGGCCCTAAACGTGTGGCTCCCCGTACCGTAGAATCGGTCTTGAAGCTCAGGACTACTCTTCTACATACTATCAAACGGCAAACAAAACAACACCACAGCTACCACAAAAGCCCCGTCAGCTTACCGCATCGTCCGTCGGTAAGCAGCCCTTCGTAGACTAACTCTGACAGTGTTTGTGCTCCTTCATCAATGAGGTGCCTTGCCAAACGGTATTTATCCGCACTAAAGTGGGATCCCGGGCTCGACAGTGTAGGGAGGGGGTTGTGACAAGGGATTATTCAGCGCACTACACGGGGGCCCGCACTATCGGGCACCGTACTAACCTGGGACCACCACTGTATATAAATGGATGCCTCTCACGTTGTCTGCATCGCTCATTATTCATCCGAGTCGCTCGCTACATCCTCGCCAAGTCGTTCGTTCTATTTGTGCGTCGTTCACCACGGAACCTAAAACTTTCAGTACACCAGGCTACCCCCACCTCCCAAAACGAATGATGCGTTTTTTCGCCCAGTCGAACTCGATCTGTGTCGTTGTTGGCCGCCCCATCGTGTCAGTAGCACCGCGCTCACGGCAACCATGCTCAGAGCGACCGGTAACCGCGGCCAGCTGCTACGGCGGCAAGCACGCCCAGAAGTCGGCCGGTAACTGCGGCTGGCTACCGCGAGAGGTAACAGGTAACCCCGATCAGAACGGGCGGTAACCGCGAGCAGAAGCCACGACGGCATTCACGCTCACAACGGGCGGTAAACGTGGCCGGTAACCACAGCCGGTAACTTCGGCAGGTAAACATCGGCCGGTTACTTCCGCGACCGACATTCACGGCCGGTAATCACGGCCATCTCTGTCAAGTAACTACGCTCAGAACGGTCGGTAACCGTATCCACCACCGGTAGCTTTGGTCAGTTTCGGCAGGTAACTTCACCTGGAACCGGCATCGACGAACGGAAATCACGACCGGTAACCACGCTCAGAACAGGCGGTAACCGGCAGCCACGGCGGCATACACACACCGAACGGGCGGTAACCGGTAACCGCGACGGCATTCACGCTCATAAGACTGATTCCACGATGAGAGCCCTCCCCAAAACCAGCGATTTTCTTTAACGAACGTTTCAAAACCAGCAATTTTCTTCAACGAACGTTTCAAAACCAGCAATTTTCTTCAACGAACGTTTCAAAACCAGCTATTTTCTTTAACGAACGTTTCAAAACCAGCTATTTTCTTCAACGAACGTTTCAAAACCAGCTATTTTCTTTAACGAACGTTTCAAAACCAGCTATTTTCTTTAACGAACGTTTCAAAACCAGCAATTTTCTTCAACGAACGTTTCAAAACCAGCAATTTTCTTTAACGAACGTTTCAAAACCAGCAATTTTTTTTAACGAACGTTTCAAAACCAGCAATTTTCTTTAACGAACGTTTCAAAACCAGCAATTTTCTTTAACGAACGTTTCAAAACCAGCTATTTTCTTTAACGAACGTTTCAAAACCAGCGATTTTCTTCAACGAACGAACGTGTCATGGCTGCTCGACACAAGGAAGCATACTATGGAGAAAAAGGTACCCATACAATTTCTTGTGTGCAAAGGACTATCCAACGATGACGTCGGGGTGTCGAGGCACACACTATTTCAGGAGATACGACCGGGAACTGGTTTTGAAACCGGCGATTTCGCTGAAGAAAAGTGTGGGGGGGCTACCGTAGTAAGATTCACAACTCGTTTATGAGACACCGCTGTGTGCGCAAAGCTAGGCTGGGTCCGCGCCGATGTTTTTGTTGTTTGCTGATTATGCAGAATAGACAGATTGCTAATGCCGCCTGCAACGGCCGGTAAACACAACCGGTAATTTCTACCCGATATTATGACCGGTGATTGTGACAGGCACCCCCGACCGGTAACCGCAAGCGGTAACCATATTCGGTATATACCACGGCTGGTAACCGCGGTCGGAATGGCTGGTCACCACATCATTTGTGAAGACGGTCGATACTCTTTCAAGCGCTCCACGGTTACGATTGCTTTCGTTGTTGTAGTGCTCACGCCGAGTAGGACGCCAGAACACTACCATCATTATTATTTTATTATCTAACATTATTAGACTAGTAAAATAATATTATATGTGATTGTCGTACAGAAAAAAAAAAAAATGCCACCGCCACCTCCCGCGGCCTCTGCTGCCGCTGCCGGCTGTTGTGCTAGAAGCAAGCGCACGCACAGCGAAGAGATAGCTAGCTGGTCGCCCGACAAACGGACACACAAAAAAAACAAAAAAAAATAATGTCGTTGTTCATCAAAGGTCAGGGGTTTTTATCGCGCCCAAAAACACAGACAGCACCTCCTGTTCTATTGTGTCCAACCAACCAACCAACCAACGGTCCAACCAATCAATCAGCGAACCAGCCAATCAAATTATCAATCAACCAACCGACCAGCAAATTAAATTATCAATCAACCAAACAACCAAGATGTGAATCAACCAACCAACCAACCAACCAAAAAAAAAACCAACCAACAAACCAACCAGTGTAAATGTTTGGAAGAGCTCACCAACAACGGTGAGGAAATTTCAGGACTCTATTATTCGTGCCCTGCGCGCACCTACGGACACAATCCGTCAGACGCTCTTGGCACCTACATGCGGCAATCAACCCTCGCGCAGAGTTACGCATCACGACGATCACCCCAGCCGCAAGACCAAAGGGGGGGGGGGGGGGGGGGGGGTTACAAAGGACACAACAATACTCCGCCGCCGTAATCCCAACACACCCCTGTCTTGCTTTCTGCACAGAAAAAATAGCAGTGCGTCTCCACCTAGCAAGGGGGGGATCAACAAAAGACACAACAATACGTCGCCGACCGTAGCCCGACACCTCTGCCTTGTTTTGTTTTGCAAGGCTCACAGCAGTACGTCGACACTCAAGACAAGCGGGGGGGGGGGGGGGTCGACAGGGAGCACAATTTGCCGCTACCCCAACCCCAAGACCCCAACCTTGTTTTCTGTAAGGAGCACAGCATACATACCGCCACCTCATCACCTTTGCTTCATTTTCTGCAAGGGATACATAGCAGTATATCGCCATCCCAATACCCTTGCATTGTTTTGTGTCTCCCAAGCTTTCAACAACCGAGGGTATCCGGTGGTCGAAATCAAACCTGTCTTCTAGAAAAATCACCGAAAACACTCAACTCACGGGCATCACCCACTGAGACCAGGTACCCCTAAACCCAGACAGAAATAATTTATCAAGACTTCAAGCTACAGCGGTCGCTGCCCGCCCCCAATCCCCCTTCTTCCCGCTGACGACTGCCGCTGTCCGCCCCCACCCCCACCCCCCTTCCCGCGCGCGATTTCCTCAAGTTTCTTATGGTAGAAACCTATAAAATTGCGTGGGATCTGTTGCCACGCCTTGACGCCACCGGTATTCTGCTACCCTGGGTCCCCGGGTGGGTGCACCGCGGCCACCGCCACCACTCTCCCGCCTCGTGGCGGCAAATACACATCTACAGCTGACATCCTTCCTCGCCTGATACCCATCACTCTTAATCTGGAAAACAGTACCAGCTTCTCCGCCTATCTGCAGCCGCTGCCGCCGCCGCGTTGTGGTTCTACAGAGCTCAAAAGCTCTGCTGCAGGCGCCATCCGTTGTGCCTGTTACCAGTTACTTTATAATCCAAAAAACGTTACCTATCTCTCTTGTCTATATAAAAGGAGTCCAAACACATCCAGCCCCCCCGAACGGAAACAAAATTCAGTTGCTGTCTAAAATAACACGCAACAACAGGAGGGGTGCCAAGCTGCCTAAACTCTTGGGCGGCTCCCCTTCCCCTCCCCCCTTCCCGAAAGGGGCCCTCCCCTCCACCACCGCACCCCCCCCCCCCCCCCGCCCCCCTCCTCTCTTCTTCCTTTGCAAGGTCGAGAGTTGTCTTGCACCAGTTTCCCGTCCTCCGACAACAAAACCCACACAAAAAACTCAACGTGAAATCCTGGCCAGGCGGCACATCGCGAACCCTTGCCTTCCCCCTCCAACATCTGTAAAATAAAAAATGCCCTCCTTCCTGCCCCCCCTTTCCCTCCCTCGCCCCGCCTCCTTAGAGGCGGGACCGCCCACCGTCCTTTTTACTGCAGATAAGCGTTTGTGTGGAGCCACCCGCCCACGCCCCCAAAGAAGACAACGTCGACGTCTTCGATTTGACCGAACCGTAGACCAATCAAAAGTCGCGAACAACAAAATTATGCGCAGGACGGCTGGCTACAAAATGTACCGAACCGGACATCCTTTTCAGCTTTCGGCACGCAAGGAGACCCGCCCCCCCCCCCCCCCCCTTCCCTGGTCGCAACAAAAAAAAACGCCACCGGTCCTCTAGCAGAACACACACTCCCCCTCCTCCCCAAGTCTCCGCCCTCCTCACCCCACTCGCGACGCCCCCCCTCTCCCCTTCAGCACAATCTTAGGCGTAAACCATGCTAGTTCCCCCAGGCACTGCCCCCACCCCCGCTGCCGCTGCCACCTCCGCTATCACCCCCCCCTCCCCATCGGTCAGGGCGGCTTTCCGCCCCCTCCATGCCTCCAGAAGCACTCCCGCCCCCTGCAGCACCGCTACCACCACCGCCAACCCCAGCAGGGCCTGCCGCGGCGGCAGCAACAAGGGCCTCCTCCGTGTCAACCCCCTCTTCAATGTGGCGCACAAACGCCTCCGCGACGGCGGCTGCGTTCGCTCGCTGAGGGGGTACGATCGGCCCTCCGATTCCGCCGCCGTCACCACCACCACCACCACCA
Organism: Undaria pinnatifida; assembly: GCA_012845835.1. NCBI lineage: Eukaryota > Phaeophyceae > Laminariales > Alariaceae > Undaria > Undaria pinnatifida. Next base: position 4,056,057 of record JABAKD010000012.1, on the reverse strand, counting down.
CCACCACCACCGGCACCGCCACCACCGCCATCATCGCCACCGCCGCCACCACCATCACCATCGCTGCTGCTGCTGCTGTTGCTGCTGCTGAGGGATGCAAGGTGGCGCTCGCACACCTGAAGGCGGTCGGTTGTGGACCTAGCTGAGAGTAGGGCTTGCTTCTCGCGGACGGTCAGGGGGAGAACCGAGGCCGCCCAGTAGGAGAGCCCCACGGCGCTGGGCGGCATCTCTCCGTATCTTTCGACGATTTGTCTCTGTTGGCATCGCCGATGGCATAACAAGTTTTTTCCAAAGGGGTACGGAAGGGGGTGGTGGTGGGAGGGCGCGGCGCGGGGGCATGGTACAACGGTAAGCGACAGCATGCAAAGACGTGAGCAAGCAAGCCAGCAGGCGAGCGAGGAGCAAGCCAGCAGGCCAGCCAGCCAGCAAGCAAGCGCGCAAGATAGCAAGCAAGCCCACAAGTCAGTAAGCGACTAAATATCCGAACAAGCAAGCACTCAAGCAATCAATCGATAAATCATCCAACAACACAACCAACCCAACGCGACGGGCTCAACGACTCGCGCGATCACAGACCTCGTCCGCTCGGAGAAGGGTTTCCAACTTCAGACCTCGTAGGCGTCGACTAACACACCGACCAACAAACGAAACAACCAGCCAATCAACCAACCACCCATCCAACCAACAAACCAATCAAAGGCACGCACCGTGACGGGCTCAACGACTCGCGTGGCCAGCGCCCTCGTCCGCTCGTGGAGAGATTCCAACTTAGCGGCCTCGTCGGGGTCGGTTGGGTGGTCGTCGTGGCGCGGCTCAAGTCGACAGTAGTGCAGCCCCTGGGTCCCGTCCTCCACGAAGTGATCCACGACCGTGTGTCGCGACGCGAGCTTGGCCACGAGCAGCACTCGTCCGTCGCTCAAAAACTCGCACTCGGACTGATTCGTAATTTGTTTTTGTTGTGTATGTTTTTCGGTTTTCGATTTGTGAATTATATTCGTTGGTGGAGGCATTTAAAACAAAACAAAACAGCCGCGGAGGCAGAGGGTGAAACGGGGGGCGGGGGGGGGGGGGGGGGGGGGGCTGGATATGTAGGAAAGCCAACGGTGGAGTGTATGGTACGAGAACGATTAAAAACGACATACACATGACAGTGGAACACCGTCCTCCAGCCATCCAATCACAAAGTCACCCACTCTGCCTTTACCGCTAGGAGCAGATTGCTGTTGTTGTTGTTGTTCTCACATTAATCCGCATAACCAAGTCCATGGTCGCAGGACAGGCTCTAGTCACTCTAGAGCTGAGGAATACCTCAGGGGAAAAACACAAAACAAACCAAAAGTGGTACACGCATGTGCCATATGTAGCTGACGCAATTCATGCCTCCGCCAGAAAAACAAAACAAAACAGGTACAGCAGTCTCACTCACCACTTCAGCCAACAACGCCACATCTCCGACGGTGGCGACGTAGCTCGTGTAGTTAGGAACGTACGCAAACCTGCGCGCGCACACACAGGCAGGCGACAACCACGAAAGCTTAGGCGACAAAATGTCTTCGACCACCACACCGCCTGTTCATACATACGTACGCACGAAATCGGCGACAGGGAAAACATCTTCCCGACACGTACAACCCAAAGAAGAACTCAAGGTGTAGCCTGCATCGCGTCTCCTTCACTTCTTCCTACTCCCTGCTCCCCTCCTCCGCCTTCTCCTAAGCTCAACCCCCCTCCCTTCCCCCCCCACAATTCCCTTATTTCTGAATTCTACTTCGTCCCCCCCCCGCCCCCCGCCCCCACACACACTTCCCTTACTGCTCAACTCTATTTCGCTCCCGCCCCCCATCCCTCCTCTCTCCCCCCCTCCCTCTCACCTTCGCGAGGTTCCAACGACTCGCTGCATCATGAGCTTATACCGCGGCTCGAAGAGATGCAAGTTCAGCGTTTCCCCCGGGAACATGGGCACGTTATCTGTCACCGCAGAACAACACGGGGGGCATCGCGTTGGGAACAGGTCGACCAAAGTGGATGCTAAGCAATGGTTTGGTTTGAACAAGTACAGGGTCAGCAGAGTACGCGTCATAAGGTTCATTTGTACGTAAATCTCAGCGAACGCCAGGTCTACGCAGCACAACACCGGAAAATCCTCAATCTATAGACTCCTGGGCACTTACAACTCCAACATCAACTAATCTCTCTTGCCAAATACGATTGTCGGTTAACATTTCTTCCATTTCATGGGTGGCTGGGCGTCGGCGAGTGGAAAAGCATACCTTGAGTTAACAGCATCAAATTGCGCCCTTCGTTTTCCTTCCCATTGAAAAAAAGAAAAGCGAAGCAAGTACGTCAGCTATGAGGTTGACCGGCTGAGTTCATCATATTTCCAAAAAAAAATACAGCATACACGAACGTTTTTTTTTCTTCACGTTAAATACCAGGTACAACAAAAAACCTCACAAGAGCATAGTTTTCAGAGGACTTTTTTCCCCCATAGCAAAAGAACCAACACTCACAGTAGAAAATGGGCAGCACTGCCATGAAGGTATCTTGTTCCGCCTCAACCTCTCTCAGCCGGCTTGCATACAGCTCCGGAAAGCAAGTCCGCGCTATGTTGGCGATCATCACGTCCTCCGGCTGGTCCTCGGCGCTGACATAGACCAGGACAGAACCGACGGCATTCCACACATCGTAGTGCTCAATCAGATCGCCATTTCGTGATGCTATATATTGTGGACAGCATTTCACACCGTGCAGATTAGATCCCCATTGGGTGATCTAGACATTTCCGAGAAGAAAATCCTTGATCTTAAATGATCTGCAAAATAAATGATCTGCAAGATCAAGAGCGTGCTTGCCGGGTGGGATCTGTTTGATACGGCGCGCTCGATCCGCCCCCTCCCCCCCACCGTGCTCATTCCCTTCCTCCCGCCTTTCGTAGCAAACTGCTCGGCACGTTGACTCCTTTTCCTCCCCCCCCCCCCTCCCGCCTTTCGTAGCAAACTGCTCGGCACGTTGACTCCTTTTCCTCCCCCCCTCCCCTCTCTCCCTCCCCCCTTCTTTCCCCTCTCTCCCCACATTTCCCTCATCTTACGCGGTGAGAAAAAACGCTCGGCACATTCGACACTACCCCCCCCCTATCCGACCCCGGTGCAATCAATGTCTGCATGGTCGATGAAAACCCGACGTGCCCCATCCCAGCATTGCAGGAATGCGAGGGTCTGAAGCTAATTTCACACAATTATGGCCCTGCACGAAAGGAGTATATATCCCCTCGCCCCCTCTTTCCCCTGCCTCCCACCTGTTGTGGCAAACCGCTCGGCAGGTTGGACACTTCTTCTTGTTCCGGCGGAGGGTGTTCACCAGGCAGACCCGGCAGAACGAGTGCCCGCAGCTCAGGCTCACGGGCTGGCACACCAGCGACAGGCACACACCGCATTCCAAAGCTGAGAGAGGCAGGGTCGAAGACGTAGCGGCGCCAAATGACGCACCACCACCGGCGGCGGCGGCCGCGCCGTCTCGCAAACCGCTCCCCCCTGTGAGTAAAAAGAGTGCGTAAAATGTGCGTAATTTGAGTGCGTATAATGAGAGTGGGTAAAATGAGCGAGCGTGCGTAAAACGAGCGCACAGAGCGAATGGGCGAAACGAGCGCTTCAAGTGAGTGCGTGATTCGAGTGCTTAAGAAATGAGTGCGTAAGGCGGCGAGAGAGACAACTTCGACAACGTCGCGGCGTCGGAGAATGCACCGGCGGTGCTAGTGGCGGCTGTCGCGCCGTGTCGCAAACCGCCGCCCCTTGCAAACGTGACGGAGTGCGTAAAGTGAGTGCGTAAAGTGAGTGCGCAAAGTGAGTGCGTAATTTGAGTTGGGTAAAATGAATGCTTAAAGTGAGTGCGAAAAATGAGTGTGTAACGTGAGCGCGTAAAGTAAATTCCAAAGTCGAGAGAGGCAGAGTCGACGGCGTCGCGGGGCTAGAGGACACTCCGGTAGCCGCGACTGTTGCCGTTGGGCCGTCTCGCAAAGCGTAGATATAGTGCGTAAAGTGGGTGCGTAAAATGAGAGGGTAGCATTATTATATAAGGTGAGTGGGTAAAATGAGTGCGTAAAATGAGCGCGTAAAGTGATTGCATAAAGAGAGTGCATAGAGCGACGACGCTGGGACAGAGGACGCGGAGGCGGCAGTGGTGGCGTCGGCTGTTGCGATTGAACCGTCTCTGAAAGCGCCCCTGTCTGTCTGTAAAACGACTGGATGTCCGCCGCGGTCGGGCAGCACCAACAGATACCGGACAGATTCGAGGCTTCAAAATTCGCCAACCTTACGCCCGCTGCGAGGGGATGATATCTTACGCCGTACGGCGTACGTAGCTCGCGAGAGTTTCATTCACATCTATACTGCGAGTACATACCACGGCATACCGCCAGTTTATATACCAGGGCATACCGCCAGTTTATATACCAGGGCATACCACCAGTTTATATAACAGTACATACTGCCAGTTTATACCAGCACATACTGGCATATACATTGGCCGTAAACAACGTGCCCGGACAGAGGAACAATAAGAAAAAATTGACTGAACCCGACGGTAGAGGGGGGGGGGAGAGGGGGGGCGGTCAAGTACGTAAATATCGGAATTAAAACTGTCGTTACTACACTGGCAACTGATTCCACCGCCGCTGAGTCATTTTCCAGCGCCCCTCTCGAAGAGCGTGAGGGGTTCGACACCCGCCGCGTTCAGCCAAACCGTTACCAGGTATCATTCTCTCAATAGTGCGGTGCCATGCTCGGAAAGGAACAACATACACAGAGGGCAACAAGCTGACTCCGTGTTGGGAAAAAAAAAAAAAAAAAACGCGGTCAATACACACAAAAATACCGGTACTAATGTTGTTGGTGCTGGGTGCGACAACTACTGCTGCTGTCGGTAGCGGGCAATAAGTGTTGGTATATACTAACTCTGCCGGGTGATGCCCCCCCCGGTGAGTCATTTTCCGGCGCCCCTCTCGGAGGGCGCGAGGTGTTAAAATACTGTCCCATCCAAATCGCGGCCAACACATGGGACATATTTACAAATATCTCGGCAAGTAATTCGTCTTGGAATCACTTGATTATATACACATACAAATATCTCGGCAAGTAGTTTGTCTTGGAATCACTTGATTATGAAGCCCTGCTTCGCTCTCAGAGCTCCTACCCGGGACACGCCTGCCTAAACCCTCCTCTCGGAGAACCTTCCCGGCGGCTTTCTTTGCGTTCCTTGCTGTCTTCGCCTTCTCCGGGACTACCCCGACACTAACTTCAAGACAATCTCCAGCACTGTGTTGAGATAAATATCCCCCCACTACTTTCAATCTTTTTTTTTCACACCAAAATCAATATGTTTTCATCGAGAGTCGAAAAAAAAGGTTAAAAACGGATGTTCAAATCTCGAGTCAGAACAAAAAAGGAGTACAAAATGAGCAAGAGGGCCGTTCCCACACTAAATTCAACGTAAAAGGGCCAACAAACAAAGTCAAGCACAACAAGTTTGTCCGAATACGAATGGCAGTAACACGTGCACGTTTATTTGTGCACGTACGTATCACATGACACGTTATTTATTGACGACGGTACGATACAAGTACACGCTTGTGTTGCACCGGGTTTTGCTCAAACGACACTAAAAACACACCCACCCGCAGCTCTTAGAGCTAAACCAGTAGCAGTATGTTGCCGTCGGGCGGTCATCGTAGGGAGAGAACGGCACACCACAGCACAGCAATCAGCCCACAAAAGCCTCATATGATGTACCAGTATGTACGCGTGTACTGCTGTGTACTCGTCCTTTCGCTTTCTTCGTTGTCGTCCTCTCTCGGTCTTCATCATTTTATTCCTATGGTTTTAGCAAATTTACAACCTTACTGAAGCAAGCACGCAGCACAGCACAGGGCAATCAGCTCTGTACAAGTAGCCCTTGGCACAATCAAATCACTAGTTGCACCAAAACCATGGGCGTCATATTTTGTGCCCGCTTGATATGTTGCTGTATTCTTTCTCGCAAAGAGCGTAACGGGCGGCTTTCTTAGCCGCCCGCGGAGCGGAGCCCTTGTATAAAAATATCAGTACACCAGTAGTTACTTGTTGTCGTGGGCGGTGGGGGAGGGGGAGAGGGAAAGGGGAGTGGGGGGGGGTACTACTACCGCTGCTGTCGGTGCGGGTATTAACTGTCGGTCTACACTGGCTCTGGTGATGCCACCGCTGGTGGATCGTTTTCAAGCGTCCCTCCATCAATACTACGAACATTGGTGTGTGTGACCCCTCACACCCAATAGTGCGGCCAACAAATACACAAATACCGGTACTGCTGTTGCTGTCGGTACTTACTGGGTGCTACTGCTGCTGTCGGTAGTGAGTAGGAACTGCTGTCGGTATACACGGACTCCGGCGGGATGATGCCACCGCCGCTGAGTCATTTTCCGGCGTCCCTCTCGGAGGGACAGATGTTACAGTACCCGTCGCATTCAAAATGCGGGCAATAAAAAGGTAAGTACCAGTACGGGTATTCCTGTTGTTGCTACTGGTTACTACTACTGCTACGGTCGGCACGAGCAGTGTGTGTAAAATGGCGGGGGCGGGGGGGGGGGAGGTTATTGAAAATTTGGTTGACCGCGATAAAACTCATGTAACAACATATTTCCCGACTTCCGTACTTTATTCTAGATAATAACCCAGACGTGTCGTAGAGGCTACTGGCAGGTGAGTCATTATTTCCGGCGTCCCTCTTGGAGGGCCAGAGGTGTTACGCATCGTATCCGAAACACGGCCAATAAATACCGGTATTAAAGTCGTTGGTATCTGGGTCGTAAATGTCGTAGATACTGACTCCGGCGGGTGATGCCACCGCAGCTGAGTCATATTTTACGGCGTCCTTGCGTGGAGGGTGTCTGATGTTGCTCGTCGCATTCCGGGCAAACAACCGCATCTGAAAGGTAATCGCTATGCCCGTCGCACGCCGGGCAAACCGTAACAGGTACCAAAGCCAACTAGCGCTGTACCAGGAACAAGGTACAGTGGTTAACCCGGTTCAAGAGCACCCCACGGCAAGCCGAAACAGGCGCTCTTCACTACGCATTGCTCTTATCTGTAGTGGGCAATATATGACTTTTGGTAAGGCGGGACATGCCGATCTGACCGCTCTCAAGTCCCGAACGCTCTTACTTGGGAGCTCCTAAATCGGGCTACCCACTAGTTGTAGTCGAGTACGAGTGAGAAAGCGGCTCGAAAATCCGAGGGAGGCGGGTTCTTTCCCCAGGCCTGGCGCCACCTGGGCTGTTGCTCGCTGTTGTTGTTGTTGTTGTTGTTGTTGTTGTTGTTGTTGTTGTTGTTGTTGTTGTTGTTGTTGTTGCAGGTGGACGTGGTGTTGTTGTTTATCGGTGCGGTTGCTACCAGTATACGCCTCCGCATGATGAATGACGGATCTAAAGATAGCAATAGATAGGTTGTTTTCAAACGCCCCGCTCCGCTCATGAACTAAGCAGCCACCACCTCAGTCAGGGACACCAAAAGCGCGGGCAATTCAATAAGCAACAACCAACACAACACATACCAGATGTCAGGAGCATCTGTAACGGATCCCAGCAAAGTGCAAAAAAAAACTGGGAAACATGCCGCAAACACATTCGATTGCGAAATTATCATGAGGTCGCATACATGTCCAAGGATGAAGTAAGGAAATGCCATTAGCCGCGGTCGGGGCCGGCGGCATTGAGCATGCCCCAGGGAGTCAAACGTTTCTGGAGAAAGAAAAAAGAGAAAACAAGAAAAAAAATATCTCTCATAATGGATTCACTTTTTCGGTTGGAGTCGAGCGAGCTGGCCGAAAATGGCGATCGACTTTGATTGATACAGCCTAAACCGCCAACCACACACCGAGCCATCGTATTCGGACCGCACCTTTTCGCGTGTTGGTGAGTGACCCCGAAAACAACGAGGAGAAGATTAGGAACGAAAAATATCACAAAAATTCCAATGAAGGAAACTTCCGATCAAAATTTCTTGCGGAAAAGGACTTGCAAGGGTTCATACCAGGTACTGCTGTATACCAGGTAACACTTGGTGAACATGATATCGTCATACGATTCTTGACACCAGGAATTTTACATACGCACTCCAAGTAGACCGACCAGCAGCGTGTGCGCAATGGCTGGGAAGCGCTTCCCAATTTTGGAACCGCTTGTTGTTTTCGCGCATACGCAATATATCAAGTAATATATAATTCATTGTTCTGGATATTCGACTCACAGGATTCACTTGATAAACTGATGCATTTCCTTCCACAGCTGTCAGATTTTGTCCCCCTCATAAACGGGTTTTGAAGTTTCCGCGCACAGACTGATTAGAATCATCCTGTTGACCCTGATAGCTACACTGTAGTTGCAAGGGGAGTCGCCGACCTATATCCTTAATGAGGACACACCCAGTAATACGCGCGATCGGAGTACCACACGCAGCTTGCAAAGATGAGTTTCGACAAAATATTCGATCTCACAGCTGGAGCGTATTTTAATTTTTATAACAATTCATTGTTTTGTAACACCTTTGGAACTTGGGAGGGAAAATACGTCAAAAATAAACGAATACCTGGTATATTGTTGTTGTTCTCACATTAACTCGCATAATTAAGTCCGTGGTCACAGGACAGGCTCCAGTCACTCTGGAGCTTAGGAATACACCAGGGAAACAACACAAACAAACCGAAGGTGGTACACGCATACGATATCACAGCTGACGCAATTCATGCCTCCACCAGAAACATATGAAAGTGAAATCGGGAGTCAGCCTACGATGTGCCAGGTCCATACTGGTGCATACGTCCATCGCGCCTGGAAAACCGAGATTACTGCACACCAGGTATACATCAAGCATTCCATACCGCCGGGGTTTGTTGGAGAGGCGTTTGACTTGCATCGTCGGGATATGTACGGCAAGCTCCCGGTGCTGCTTGTGAGACATAAACTGCTGCACGCTACGAGTTTTTATACAAATAATTTGATCAGATGAAGAGGTATGTATCTGTACAGACGACGCGGGCCCCGTGTATCACTCAGCTTGAAAAGATAAATGAGTATCGGCCACTCAAATGGCCTAACTCACACATGACGTCATAATGGACGCCAGCTGTGAGTCCTTCCGGTTGAGTGGTCAATACTCATACACTATTTCCAGACGGTTGATAGGACCGCGATTTCTTTCGGTTGCGTCGTCGTATAATACCTGGGCCCAAAACCGACTCACTCACTGAGCTGCCCTTTGGTCTCCTTTTTTTTTTTCTTTTTTTTAATCATCACTTTTACTTTCCAGCTCAACCCTTGAGAGTTTTTACCCTCAGCTACCTTCTGGACGAGCCGTGGTCACAGGTGTCTTACCCTCTCGACCCCGGCACGTGCCTTCATTTTTATCGCGCATATCGAAGGGTTCATCGTTCCCGATTTTCAGCGTTGCATGCTCGTCGATTTGCATCGAATTTCGCCAACTCGCGCTCCCGCACTTTCGGCCTGTCAATCTGCAACACAAGTCTCTTGCGGGGCTCGAACCTACGACATCGACCTCACTATTAATAGTCACACAGCTTACTACTGAACCACCGGGGACCGGGGACGCTGGCTCCCTCTGACTTGACAGAAAAAAAAAAGAGTGGTCGGTGTGTGCCCTGTACTCTATCCAATTAATCTGTTCAAAACTGACGGTATATTATACTAATCTGAATTCTGACTTGATACTTTAGTTTTTCGAGTGACTCGTACTTGGAGCACCTTTTGACCCACCACCAAGCCCAGCCCCGCTGACAACAGCCGCTGAGCCCGCGAAAAAGAAAAACGCAAGATGAAATCAGTTTTTTTTCAGGATAAAATTGGATTATGTTATGCATCCAGACCAGAACGAGACTGAGACTTAAAACCGGTGCCATGCTTTATACTGGTATGACACATGCCAGGCATTCTTCCACGTCAGGCGTGTTGGAGGCTGTTTTGTGACCACGGCCTTAAACAGCGATGAGTCAATGTGAGAACAACACCAACCTCCAAAGATAAAATCAGGAGTTTGGTGCCCTTTTGCCTACCGCGCGCAACAACAGCAGCTATATACTTACCTGGTATTAAGTTCTACCCGCATTGCACCTCGGGGCGTTTCTCGAGGAGAAGAAAAAAAAAACATGCTGAGCTGCCTTCACGACAATCGCCCCGCCCGAAAAAGAGAGCGCGGCTCTTTGTTTTTCAGTCTAGCTGGAACAGCGTGGGGTTTCAGCTTTGGTTGGCGGACGTGGGTGGGTGGGTCGGTGGGTGGGTCGGTGGGTGGATCGGTGGGTGGGTGGATCGGTGGGTCGGTGGGTGGGTGGGTGGGTGGGTGGGTGGGTGGGTGGGTGGGTGGGTGGGTTGGCGGGTGGTTGGATGGGTGGGTAGGTGGGTGGCTGTACTACAGTCTGTTGCTGCCGTCAGGTGGAGTGGGTATCATACCCTTGCCTTGAATGCGCTGTCAAAAGTGGGGCGTTGTTTTCTTCGACCGGCACTGCTTTCGTCAGCGTACACCGTGATAGTAGCGGTAGTTACGCTATATGGGTTGAGTTGGAATGTAACCGCCGTATGTATGCTACGTTGCGTACAATCGTCGTTATATCTTTCAGATATCTTTCAAGAGACGTTCGAGTTGGAATAAAAAGTGATGCGAATGATACATTTCCATGAATCATACCAGCTGGTCCGATCGTCGATGAAAAAGGATCGAAGATCGATAAATTTAAAGGTGCAACTGCATTAGATTTGCAAAGTACCCGGTAGGCATTAGACCATACAATAACAATGGTACTGCTATAATCAGAACTTGACCCCGGAGTCGCCCTTAGTCAGTGCCACTAGGGTAAGACGACAAGGGGCACTGCCAGCGCGCAGAGTCAGCAGCGGCTGCAGCACTCGCATCGTTTGCTCCCAGTAGATAGACGCAATCAGCGTCCCAGGTGCTTGGGAGCAACGCGCCAGAGGGTGGTGATGAAATCGGCTTGCTACTAGATGTGACTCATGATGACTCATGATATCATCGTTTTTCTGGCAGAGTTTAAAACCCGGCCCGGGGAGATTTGGTGCCATCGAGTAGTCGAGCATTGCGTCTGCTATGTTGCTTCGATAATGCCCGGTATTTTTTGTGCGTGACAGCTGAGGCTAGTCTGTACAGCAGGGATGCGCAGTCTTTGGGTTCGGCGAGCGTGCAGCCCGTACTTCTGCTATAACAGCGAGGGCAACTTCGGGTTGCTTTGCAGCTGGGGAGCAAAATAACCCCAGCAACACAAGAACAACCTCCAGCTGCCAGTTCAACCAGGGCAAACACACCGCTCGCCGACTTACGGCTGCCGAGGACAGACACGGTAGCAGCACAGCGCTGGTGGTGCTTGCTTTAGCTGTGCCACACAACAGTCGTAACTCAAAGCTCAAGTACGCAATAAAAGTGTTCAGGGCAAGCTTGCAAAACACGGTGCGTCAGCAAGTCAGGAGCACCTGTCTCTCGGCAATCCTCAAGCCTATTGTGATCAAACACAAGCTGGTTTAAAAAAATTGTAAAATGTTCACGTGGCGTGAGTCATCTACAGTAAAGGGGGTGTTCTAGCCCGTGATCTGACCTTCGGCCACGCTGCTTTGCCGCTCGTGGCTGCCCCCTTCCAAGGGAGCTCTCGATGCGTCGGCCATCTTCTCTCCGAGCGAGTTTCTGGCGTGGTGTGTGTGGGTTCGGAGGTGATGCAAAACCTAAAACATATCTTGTGTCCAACACGAAAAACACGAAGAAAAAAAACGCCACGAGCCCCTGCCAATTCACGCCTCCGAGTTTTATAAAGCCACCTTCGCAGTCTAGGATGTAGACTTAAATATAATGATTTTTTATTCGAATATTAATTTGTAAATAATCCTTATATTTATGTTCTATATGAACGCAGGATACCTTCTCATGGACATGTGGAAACGACTTGGACTTGGCTCTGCTGATGCTATTCCTTCTCCCCTTCTAGCCTAGAGCCGATACCCCTTCATGTTCTCGGTCGTGGCGAGGCATTTGGCGACCCACATCGCCGCTGCAGAAGAGCGATGCCGCTCTCTCGAGCAGGTAACGTTGACGATGAAAAAGGCGATCATGGTCAGCAGCCTAGAGGACAGCGCCAGCGCTTCTCGATGGTGGTGGCAAGAGGTATGTACATACGTAGCAGCGAGGGATGTGTGCCCCTCTCCGTCATGGCCGGTTCCCTTGCTTGCTCACTCTCGTTCGCACCTTTATGCTCTTGTGTGCTTAGTGTTTTGCGTCGACTCGTAGCCTGTTCCTCTGCACACTCAAATGCCAGCTCAAGGAGGCCTCGCATATTTTGCATTTTGAATTCATGAGTCTCATACGTAAGCTGTCCTGTTTTTCACCTTGCTCGATTGTGTTGGTGTTTGATACCGGCAGGTATTTCTCAGATGTGAGTTCGAACAGTTGAGTGGTTATTCTTGGAAATATCTCGCAGGACAACATTTGGCCTGCTGTCTGTACCGTTTTGTCGGTTTTAGATTTCTAGGAATTCTAGTCTATCTAGTTGTTTTGGTTGAGAAAAGAAAACCCATGTCGATGAATTCTCGTCAACTACAGAGATACATCGGCGTACTGCGGATGCTGGATATTGGCGGAACGATCGAAAGCAGCAGCAGTATAACAGCGCTCGTCGTAACCGTTCGAGTGCAGCAGGGGCCGTAGTATCGACCACCGGCACACCCAGCAGCAGTACCAGGTACGTATTATGACGGCCGCAAGCTGTACGTATAATACGTACGGCACGTTTGGCAAGCGCAGCTTGGTAAGCTCTACCAACCACAACCGGCGGTCATCCGCGGTTACTACTTCACCATTGACCCTGGAAGAGATTATCGGCGCAAACCTTCCACCGTCTCAGCATGACATCGCGCCGTGTCCCTCTCAGGCGCAGTCCAGGTCGTGGGGGCACGATAGTGGAAACAGTGAAACCAAAATGCCCACGTCATCTTGAGAACAATTAGCAAAACGCGGAGAAGAGCTCGAATGCCAATCCAGTGATTCCGAGCCCGATGCCCGATGGATACCATAGATAGGTTTACTGGTGCATTGTCGTAGGCTGGTTCTCCTACAGGTAGCCCCTGACAAACAACGTCTGTTGTTGTGCTCTACGGTGCAGTACTGCTGTGCTCTCCTCCCACGGGTTCTTCTGAGCCAAGAGTAGCCACACTAGCTCATGTGTCCGGCTAACGCCCGCCCGACCCCCCCCCCCCCCCCCTCTCAATGACGCACTAATACTACGGCAACAACGGCGACAACAACGACGGCGACGGCGACTACAACATAAACCGCAACAACCCTGCCATCACCGCCAACACCAACACCAACACCAACAATACCACCAACACCGACACCGACACCAACACCACCAACACCACCAACACCACCACCACCACCAATACCACCAACGCCACCAACACCACCAACACCACCGATACCGACACCGACACCACCACTACCACTACCACCACCGCTACCACCGCCGCCACGAACAGTACACATCGTTGAGGGACGGCATCATAAGCTTGATCGACGGCAAGATTAGGCACGACTACGACCGCCCTAAGGTAAGCGTTTTACAGGGCTGCAACGTGGCTGGACTTGGACGACTAGCATTGGTTGCATGGCCAAGTGAGATAACCAACTGACCGTAAATTTTCTTGATAGAAAAGGCATGGCGTTTCACAAGCGCACTGCAGTACTGTAGTAATAGTAGCAGTAGTAGTACTAGTGGTAGTAGTAGTAGTAGTAGTAGTAGTAGTAGTAGTAGTAGTAGTAGTAGTAGTAGAAAACGCGTGCCGCGGTAGAGGTGTACTGTGCCTGGTTACTTTCTGAAGCTCCTAAACCTGAAGAGCTCACAACCTCGACCAAAAACATGATTTTGACGACAACAAATCTGCAAAACCGATGGCAATCCTGTGGCTTACTGTTCTAGGTTTCTGACGAAACATGTTAAAAAACAATAATGGTGTTCTAAAGATAGGGGCGTTTTTTCTCGGCCGTGGACAGCAGCCTTTTTGGCCGGTAATTGCTGCCTCTATCGCAGCACGCGTCGCCTGTCGGGGTACTAAAACGCAGAACTCTGTAAAATATTTTGAAGCGCCTGCCGTACTTTTGTCATGCATGCCTAGCCAGTGTGCCGTAGCCAGCTAGTAGCTAGTTGGCTACGTATAGTCAGCCAAACCACAGCCTTCGCCAGCTACTTCGAAGGACTAGTTAGTCGGCTACGTATGGTCAGCCAAACCACAGCCCTACGTAGCGTTTGGCGTCGTCGTAAAGCTATGCCATAAAGGCGCCGCCGTTTACTGGCTCGTCGTGTCGTGTCCACACGGACGGCTGAAATACAGCAGTACCGGACAACTATATCATAGTACTAAGACAGGGAACACTAAGACAGCCACGCTGAGATTTTAAGGGAAAAACGTCAATCGATCATGATATTTACAGAAAAGTATGAAATCCGACTGAGTTGTAAAGGGAAAATAAATAAATACAGGTGAAAAATGACAGGAAAATAAAGAAATACAGCTGAGATTTGACAGAACGAAAAAGAAAATCCAGCCCCGTGGGTGGATGCTCCGGTTTCTTTCTATTTGTTATGGATAGTTTTCCTGTATGGAACCTGTTTGCGCCTCCAGAGTACAAAGGCGACGACGGCGAAAAATCTCACATACAGCATCGGCCACTGCCTCTTTGTCGTATGATGAATTTGGTTAAATATGTTACCTAGTCACAGAGTCGTTCTACGGTAGCCCCCGCAGCGTTTCTTGAACGAAATCGCCGGGTTTGAAATGAGCTCCCGGCCGTATCTCGTGAAATGCGGTGTTCCTTGCCCCCTCTACGTCATCGTGATAATCCTTTGCAAAAAAATATATATGTGCACATGGGATCCTCTCTTAGCATCCTTCCTCGTGTCAAGCAGCCATGAAACGTTCGTTATAGAAAATCGCTGGTTTCAGGGGGGGCTATCGTAGTCAGTCCATGGTACAGGCGACCTGACAAGAAACAGCTGTACTGGCACAGGCTGAGTTTCTTGCATTGGGAGAGGGTGCGTTCCACGCTAACTTCAGTACAACGGCGCCCAGTTTTTATCATATTCCTGTCAATATCAGAACGTCTTTGTTACGTTACCCTCCTTCTTATCAGGTAGCCTGCTCTGTGTAACCCTAGTGTTTTTTTTTGCCACCGCCCGCCGCCAGGCCCTGCGCACGCCGAACGCTGCGGAGATGCATTGGCAGAAGGCGAGCCTACGGACCGGGGAATCTCAGGACAACCTTCGAGAGCTGCTCAACCAAACGGGAGGCAAGGTAAGATATATCATGAGTTCAAGAGATTCCTACAAAGCCGTTTGTTAGATTATTGCATGCCGGATGGGTTTTTTTTTTCACGAAGGGGGCCGGTTTTTCCTCATCAAGGCAGGCGGCAACGCCTATCAGGTGCGATGAGGGGACACTTGCTGCCCAAACATAGCGCCACGACGGGGACGAGGGGATACCGTGGTAGCATACCGTGTACCAATCTGGACGGATATGTAAGGAACGTTCGGAAAAATGTACCTGGTATGAATGCGAAGCGATCCTTGCATTCCCGCCCAGAGTGGTATACTGTTGCCCTCAGCTGGCATTCTCTACTCCCGAATCATGCTATAATACGGTGGAAGGGGGAACCTTTTTTGTGGCCCACACGCTTTTTGCGGACGGGACACCACAACTTCGGAACTATGATACGGTAAAGGGTCCCCCAGTGAGGCGGTGGTGTGCGAAAGCAATACGACCGCCTTGTAGAGGGAAGCCGCCTTGTTCGTTCCAGGTCATGAGTGCAGTTCCCCCAGACGCGCCAAGCGATTGTTACCGCCTTATATCGGGATACCGCATTGCTCGGACCGCCTTGTATAGGGGGACCCCTACTGTAGCCAATATATTTGCAAATCCCACGTGTTTCGTGTGTTTGCGACTGCATTCGTTAATTGATTCTAGCCAGTGGGATTTTCTCATCGGGCTGCGCGCACCCGGTACATTTTTTCTCGAAGTATTATGACCAAGGGTCTGCGGGAGCGGGGTCACTTTTGGGGCCTCGATTTTCAGTGCGCTCGGGGTGCGCGAGTGCCCCCCCTTTGTTCCTTCGCGGTGTTTATTTATTTTTTTCTTGTTCTATCCTCCGGCGGATGGAGAAAACTAAAGCTTAAGCTCATCACACTTCCACGTATTTTGATACGCGTCGTGTGTCGATTTAACTCAATTGCCTTCGCAACCCAGCGCTAGCTGGCGTGTCCTTCGGATCCCACTATGGCGATAGCGTGAGCTGTCCTTCACGCTCGACTTGGTTCTGCTTGAGCCGCCGGAGCAAAATCCGCCGGCACCATCCTCCTCCTTTGATTGGTGTTGACGCATGCTACGATAGAGGTATACCTTTTTTTGGCGAAAATGGTTTTTCTGACTGACGGGGCTCCTTGACCCAAAATCGTTGGAAAAAAACGACATTTTTTTTTTCGCCTGATGATTCTCGTTGTGTACCTAGGCCATGGGGATTCTTTTATCCGGTACTTGTAGCGGTTGTTATTTTTTCTCCCCAAGCAGTTTTTTGGAAGAAAATCTTCAGCACCCAAAAATTGAGGAACTCCAGCAAAAAAAAAAAGAACGGGGTGCACCTCTGTTGTAGCACGCGCGTCTGTTGTTAGCTTTGTTGATATGAATCCGAAATGGAGTGGTAGGCAATGCTAGCGCCAAAAAAATCGGCTGTAAAAGGGCTTCTGGTGAGGTACGGAGTCACGCTCGTGCGGGTGGCTCAGATCCGGTGGTGAAAATCGAGGTTGGCACCCCCCTTCCCCCTACCGTACGTAGCCAAGGCCTGGCTTTGGGCGGACGCTTTCCACGAAAGGGGTTCTCACTCTTTTAGCGCCGCGGTCCCGACTTGGGGACAAATCACTTGGAGTTAGACTAGGAAAAAAAAATGGGAGTTGGAAACGCTTTTTCTGTTAAAACCGTTTTTCGGGTCCTCGAGTGAGGAACTAACGGCTCAATAATTTGTTGGATTTGCTGGGGTTTTTTTTTTTCCAATAGATGTTGTCATTGGGTGCTTCTTCGGAAATGTGTAAGGGGGAGGACTTGGCCCTTTTGCGGCTGGAGGGGGCAGGGCCAGGAGAACAGGGAGGTACATCTAGTAATCGTAGCTTTTGGCTGTTGGAAACATCGTTCCACGCTTTCATCTGGATGTTGTGTTCTTTCATCGTGTTCCTGGTTTTCGACACTCGCGCTACACTGTTGTGAGATGACAAATGAAAACATCGTAATAATACCAGGGTAGTAGAAATCGACCGTTTACGCCCTAGGCAGGCTTGTGGGATTTGTTCGTCGTCGTATTGCACGTTTTCGAAAGTTTTTTTCTTCTTCTTCTAAACGAAGTTAGTTGTTGGGTGACGTGCAGAGCTCCGTGTAAAGGTCAGGAGCCTCGGAAAACGTTCGTTGCATCTCTGCCGTGGGGCGCGTCGCAGGAGGCCGGTTCCGTTCGACATGTGACCAATGCCACGTTCGGGGAGTTATGTTGTTTTGAGGCGTTTTCTTGAAGTGGCTCGGGGTCACTCGCGCGAGTGGCTCCCCTGTTCCTTGCGGTCGTAGACCTCTGTGCTGTTTTGACACCTCGATATGAGTCCCCAACGGGATGATTAGCAGCACTGCGCCAAACAAACCGCCTAACGTCGTTTTGCCAGTGACGCGTGCTACAACAGAGGTGCACCCCTTTCTTTTTCTGAGGTTCCTAAGTTTTGGGTGCGCTTAAGATTTCTCCCAAAAGCTGATTTGGAGAAGAATAAAACGGCTACCAGGTACACCGGATAAAATAATCTCATGGCCTAGGTACGCAACGAGAATCATCAGGCCAAAAAAAAAAAATGGCATTTTTTTTCTAACGACTTAAGGTTAAGGAGCCCCGTCACTAAAACAAAAAAAAGAAGGCAAAACGTGCTACCTCTATCGTAGCATGCGTCCAGTGAGGGGTGGAGTCAATCGTGCAAGTGGCTCAGACCCGATATTGAAGAAGGGGGTACTCCCCCCCCCCCCTCCCCCCTACCGTAGCCTGTTTTGCTGTCCAAGACAGTACCGCTGTCATGACACCGTTTTGGCTCTTGCCCTCTAGGGATTAGTAAAAACCGGTGCCCTTTTGGCCTCAACCGGCGCGAAAACCGCCTCTCTGTATTCCGTCCGCCCCGCACCTCCGTTTTTGGGCCATCCGGTTTGTTGTGTGACGAGCGTTTTTTGTTTTTTTTTCTCGTTGACCATCCTTTTTCTGGTTGTTGTTGTTGTTGTTGTTGTTGTTGTTGTTGTTGTTGTTGTTGTTGTTGTTGTTGTTGTTGTTGTTGTTGTTGTTGTTGTTGTTGTTGTTGTTGTTGTCGTTGTCGTTGTCGCTGTTGCTGTTGCTGTTGTTGTTGTTGTTGTTGTTGTTGTTGTTGTTGTTGTTGTTGTTGTTGTTGTTGTTGTTGTTGTTGTTGTTGTTGTTGTTGTTGTTGTTGTTGTTGTTGTTGTTGTTGTTGTTGTTGTTGTTGTTGTTGTTGTTGTTGTTGTTGTTGTTGTTGTTATCGTCTCTTTTTTTCCTTTTTCTCGTGCACCGTCGTTCCACGCTCGCTGTTGGTGTGTTTTTTTTTTGCCCCGTTTCTCTTTGAACCATCGTGTTGCTGGTGAGTAATGTGACTGCCTTTTCTCGGCCACCCACTGGTTGTGGACGCGTTCGTTTTCCCGTTTCTCAACGACCATCTGGTTGTTGTTGCTGAGTTTGCGTTTTCCCAGTTTCTGGCTGAACCGTCCTGTTGCTGACAGGCATAGTATATGCCCCTGTCTCGAGACCAATCTGGATGTTGCTGATGCATGTTTTTTTTCCGTTTCTCGACGATTATCCCGTGGCCGTTGCTGATTTTTATTCGCTCTCGTTTCCCATTGAACCATCCCGTCTTCTGACGCGCATTGTTCCTCCTTTTCTCGACAGTCTGGTTGCTGTTGACGTGTCTTGTTTCAGTTTTCTCGTCGATGATCCTGGTTGTTGTTGGTGCTTTGTTATGTTCGTTTCTCGCCCACACCTTCCCTTTGCTGTTGACTCGTAATATGCCTCCTTTTCTCGACCAGCTGGTTGTTGCTGATGCGCCCTCCCTCCCCCCTGTTTCTCGTCGACCACCCCGTTGATGCTGACGCGTAATTTTGTTCGTCGACTGCAGCACACCGCCGAATATGACAGCCTCAACAGCAGGATAGAGAACCTCCAGGATAGCCTCAAGGATGTCCGAAATTCGCTAGTGCTAGCTGTGCGGGCCGTGCGCATCACAGGCTATGGAGAGGAGACGCAGGAGTTCCGCCTTTTGCGCAGCGGGGGGGGAAGGGAGCTGCGTCTCCGCTCCCCGTGCGGGGAACGCCTCGAAGAGTGCACCTGCGGAACCTCGGTGCCCTCTCCACAACCCGTGCAGCAGAGTAGTCTCATCGCAGCAGTTGAGCTAGGCAGAAAAGAAGCTGCCGCTGCTGCTGCTGCGGCGGCGGGAGAGGAAGGGGGACTCGATGACGCGAGGAAGCTGGGAGGGCGTCGACCCGAGTCCGAGGAAGCGGGCGCGCGTACCGGTAGTAAAACGCGTACCGGTAGTAACGTGGGGGCGAGGGGAGCGGGGCACAAGGCTAAGAAGCGGCGCGTTCTTTGTGGCGGAGACGGAAAGGGCGAGCGAGGAGGGGGTCGCAACCGCGGCGATACGATCGTCCCTCCTTCTCTCCCTCCGATAACATCAACAAGGACAACGACGGCATCGAGGGAAAGTAGGGGTGACAAGAGCTGGGGCCGACAAGAGCGCCGAGCTGATGTCGGCGAAGCAAGCGGGAAGGGCAGCGGTGATGGCAGCGACGGTCGCGGTTTCAGCAGCAGCAGCTTGGACGAAATCAAGCGCCAAATGGGCAAGAACCCCGTCGCGCTCGAACGCAGCCGAGACGCGTTCGAAGAAGAGATCAGGGCCGCCGAGGGGCGGGAGCGAGGGAGCGGCGACTGCGGCGGTGGAGGCGAAAGGCGTTCCGGGGTCTCTCGCGACGGTACCTCGACTGGGGAGGCCCTCTTTGCCGAGCGGACTTTGGAGGGGGGGTCGAAGGGGACGAGGATGGAGGAAGGCGGTAACGGTGGGGGGGAGGGGGGCGGCGTCGGGGAGGCCGATGGAGATGGCTTGTCAACGGTGAGCGCGTCAGGGACTTTTGTTGACGTGCTTGTGCTTCATTTTGTTCCCTGAATTTTATTTCGCGTACCTCCTTTTTTTTTGTCGTTGTGAATCGGTTCGAGGAATCCGGCCGACGCAAAGAGAGCAAAGGCGGCGGCTGGGAGTGTCGGCGGGACCATCTGCCGCTGTTACTGCTACCTGCTGTCGCGCACCTTGGTATTCTTAGGTTTTTTGCATTTTTTTTTCGGTTTGTCGGGGTTTTCGTTTACAAGGTTTGCTCGTTCATTGTTGGGCGTGGGCGGCGTAAGCGGACGCTGGCAAACAGGAGGCCTGACTGTGACAAGACGCATGCGCACACACACGGGGGAGCGAATACGTAGACGGGGGTGAGGCCTGCTATTATTAATAGCGTAGGTGGGCGTAGTCGTTGCTGCTGTTAGCTGCTGCGTTATTGGTCTCCCGTGGCTCGTGGCCGGAGTCATCCTGTTACTATTCATCCACCGTGTGTCAACCTCGGCGGTCAATGAAGCGTTCGATTATTCCATCGATCAATTAATCAATCAATCATTCAATCAACCAATCAATCAATTGATCAGTCAATTAATCAATCAATTAATCAGCCCATCAATCCATCCGTCGATTAATCAATTAAACCCACAGCAGTAGTAGATTGAGTGCCTTGCCGCCGTTGCATTGAAAGCGAAGCGCCGGCATCCTCTTACCAGCCGCCACCCCGAACGCTGGCCGCGACTCCGTGCCCCCCTCCCCGCCCCCGCCCCTTGGGGGAACGCCATCCATTTTTGTCGAACGCCTGCGATTTACTCACACTGGAGATGCTAGTCTCCCTCCCCCAAATGCTGGAGGTGTTATTATTAGGGGTAGGAGCGGTGTTCCGTTTCGAAAGGAATGCGTGGTGAAATTGGCAAATTACTAAGATATGCAACAACTGAATACGCGCGCCCCCACCTCCCCCTCTCCCCCTCTCCCCCTCGCTCGGCCAGGACGACGAGTACGAAGAAGGGTGGGGGCGGCACGGGCCCGTGGGCGTGGCGCACGAGAAAGCGGAGAAGTACGAAGAACGTGGAATGTTTAAGGAGGCGTTGCCGTGGCACCGGGAGGACCTCGCGATTGCGCGGAGGCGTGCGCAAGACGGCGGGGAGGAAGGGGAGGACGAGGACGAGCGGGCCTTAAGCCTTGACCTCGCGCGCGCGCTCCGGAACACAGGGTGCTGTCTCGGAAGACTCGGCAGGAGTGGGTTTACTGAGGTAAGGTGGCGGTCCCCCAATGGCCGGGGGTGGGCTGTGGGGGGGAGAAGGGGGGGAATCGGTTTTGATTCTTGTTCGGCAGCTGATGTTGTTTTTCGCGTGTACAGGACATGGATGTGATGTGCAAACGGATTTGGGCCGATTACGAGGTAATACCTACGCGTGACAGGAATTACCTTGACCCCCCCCCCCCCCCCTCCTCCCGGTGCTCCGTCTCGAAAGGGATGCGTGGTCAATGGTCAAATGACTAGGGCAAGCAACGAATGAAAACGCCCCCCCCCCCCCCCCTAACGTGCCCCCCCCACTTTCCCTGCCTGGTTGTTGCCTGCAGCTTCATCACCTCCTTCGCAGTATCGCACATAAACGCAAAGTGCTTCTCGTAATACATTGGCAGATCTTATGCCGCGGCGTGTTTTTGTTTGTTTTGATCCTCCCCCCTCCTTCGAGCCGCACACGTTGCCAGCGGTAACGAAACTGCTCGCGCCCCCAAATGATGGTGTCTCTGGTAGGAGTAGGGACGGTGTTCCGTCTCGCAAGAAATGCGTGGTTAGCGGCCAGATAGCTAAGGCAAGAAAAACATGAGTACCCCTCCCACCTCCCCTTCTGTGATGATCGTCGAGTAGGATCATATTGTGCGGGGTGGAGAACCCTAACTCCGCACAAGGGGAATGATCGCATTACGTAGTGTGAAAATGCAATGGTAAGACACGCACGAGGCAGTTACATTAGTAATACCCATTGCTGTCTCTGGAGTGGCCACACCAGAAAATGAAGTAACTCATTGGCGCTGTCATCCTTAAGCAAGAAAGTACGCACAAGGTGCCGAAGTCCGTCTTACGAGCGGTTCTTGGAAGGACGCAGTTCACCCTTCATGCGACTCACCAAACACCTCACGGCGCCTCTCGCTTGGTGCAAGCAATGTCTTCCTGGTTGATGAAGACCCGACGTGCTCCGTCCCGGCATAGTAGGGATGCGAGGGTCTATGGTCATACGATTACGGCCATGCACAAACTGAGTACACCCCCTCCCCTACTGAAAGAGATGCGTGGTCAACAGCCAAATGACTAAAACAGCAACAATTGAGTATCCCCCTCACCCCTCAGCGTAGGATGCAGCTCACCCTTCATGCGACTCGACGAATACCTCACGGCGCTCCGCGCTTGATGCAAGCAATGTCTGCCTGGTCGATGAAAACCCAACATGCTCCGTCCCGGCATTGTATACGGATGCGGGGGTCTATGGTCATACGACTACGGCCCTGCACAAATTGAGTACACCCCCCCCCTCCCCCCCCTTTCAAGCGGTGCGCCGTCTCGGAAGGGATGCGTGGTCAATGGTTGAATGACTAAGGCAAGCAACGAATGAAAACGCCCCCCCCCTCCCTCCCCAACCCCCCACCCACCATCCCCGCTGTCCCCCGATGCAGTCGAGGGCACACCTGATGGAGGCGCTCGAGCTCGTGGGCCCGGTAGGACCGTCACCTTCTCCAGTCGAGGAGCAGGACGTGGTTCTGGAGCTAGGAAACCTCTGGTACAACCGTTACATCCTCTGTGACGAACAGGTACATGCAGCAGTATTCCCTCTGTGATGCCGGTGTGCGCCAACCGGAATTCCGGCACTATAGCGACAACCGGCAGTACTCCGCACAATTCGACTACTTGTTGTTCCCGCTTATGCCAAGCGATTTCACAGGTACTGTATCGGGGCCAACGGCGCTAATCAACCGGCGCCATAGAAAAGCCTCTACTGCGCGATAGATGCAGCGATTTACACACAGGCGACGGGGCGGGATTTTTCCACCCAAGCATCTGATACCAAACCTTCTGCCCAAGCTCAGCTCTCTCCCCGGCCCCAACCCTCTCTCTACGTCCCACGCAAGTAGGAGTGCGTAACGGTTTCTTCTGACGTTTGTTGTGAGCTGTCGTTTTTTTTTTTTTCTCATTCCGAGTTGCGAGGCTCACGAGTTTCCCAGGGAACACTTTGTGGGAATAGGCAATTTGTGGGGATAGAGAGTGGCCAAGGCTAACAGCAGACCATGGTCTTGGTTTATGGTTGTGGTTGTCTCATCAGCCGCGCTTGCTTCTCTCCCCCCTCCTTCCCACACTCGTCACACCCCTCCCCCCACTCCCCCCCCCCCCACACCCGCCTCTGCGGGATCGAGGGCGGTGTGCGTCGCAGTTCGGAGTTGCAAGGGTACCGTTTGAAGTCCTTGCAGGCAGTGAAGCCGGAGTTGAACCGTATCGTGGGGACTAGCCCTTGCCAGCCAGATCTAGCGATCGAGTTGAGTGAAGGAAGGAGCGAGCACCGCTTGCATTTTTTGGCGTTGCCCTTGGATGGTCGGCCGGAAGCACATGCCGCGCGTAACACATGCGCGGATGGCAGATCACGCAACTTGCAGAGCTGAGTGTCGGTCTCTCATTTGGTCACAGTCACTCACAGCTGGCGTAGTTTGTAATAATTGAAAAAAAATGTAACTCCGCTCTCCAACCCGCCCGCCCGCTCGCCCTATTCCCTACTTGCGCAGGGGGTCCGCTTCTTAGCCGACGAGGCTCTAGAGACAGCCCTGCGCTACTACCGCGAGTCCCGAGAGCTGTGCGTTGATCTCGCAGCAGACGAGGGCGATGACGAACGCCTCCGCGGGTTTCCAGGGTCCTCCGACGGGGCCGCAACCGATTTCTCCCCGGCGGGGACAGAAGCTGCGGCCTGTGGTGCCCTCTTGAGGGCGGAGTACAACGTCGGGATGGCCTTGGTTGAGCGGGAGGAGCACGGCGACGCCGTTCGGCATTTGTCGGCGGTCGGCGACAGGTTTTGGGAGCTTTTCGCGAAGCTGAGCCCGGACAAAGAGCCATCCGGAGACCGCGGTGCCGCCGCCCATCGGGGGCCGTTTACGGTAGCGGTGCTGGCATGCTTAGGAGCAGCAGGAGGAGAAGGAGAAGGAGGAGGAGGAGGTGGAAAGGGACGACGACGCGGAGCAGTGGGGGAGGGCGCGTGCAAGGCGCCGTGGAGTGCCGCCGTGCTAGATAGGGAAGGGTTTTCGGATTTGGGAGGGCTTTACGCGTCCTCTCTTTTCCTCCTCGGCGAGTGTCTGGCGCGGTGCCCCTCTTCCTCTTTCTCGCCGTCCCTGCCCCCTCTGGTGGAAGCGCGGCGCGCTAGCGTGCTATCCTCGGCGGCAGAGAACGGTGCCACCCTCTCTGCGTCACGTCAAGCAGCCAATCGTTCTCAACACGCGGCGGTGGTGGCGGAGAACCCGCGCGCCCATCTTAACGCCGCAGCGGAAACTCTCGAAGCCTCGGCGGAGGCGTTTCTCGCCGTAGACGACGCCGCAGGCGCCTTAGACTCTCTCGCGAAGCTTGTCGAAGTCCTGGAAACGATTGCCGACGAAAACGAAGAACACGAGCGTGACTTTTCGAGCTTGGAGATGCTATGCGACCAAGCTTCGGCAAGGCTAATGTCAAGGGGTGACGGCGTTTGCGATGGAGAGAGCAGGCGAGACAAGCCTGGGGTGCCGACGGCTCCGGCAAGAAATCGTGAGGAGAGCTGCGATATCCTCGAGACCGAGAGCCTCGACCGCGTTCGGGAGGGTATCGAGCGTCTCCGCACTAGCTTGGGTCGAGGTGCTCGCTGCCCCAAGCGTGACCTAGAGGCTCGTGGGCAGGGCGACCCCACGCAAGGTGAAGCAACCGGTGAGAAAGAACTCAGTCCCCTCTCGGCGGGCATCGACGGCCACCGACAACAGCAGCAACAGCAGGAGGAGCACCAGCAGGAGTGGCAGGAGGATCGGGAGCGCCGGCGCAGGCAGCAGCAGCAGTTGCAAGATAATGGCGAATTGGGAAATTCCGCGAACGCAAGCACTTCCTCGCGCTCGGATGGCGGCGACGCCGCGGTCGGGTCCACCGGTGGGGATTTTGGCGTCAGAGTCGGCCCCCTGCCCACGGCCGGGTTTGCACAACGGCGCAAGCGACAGAGAGCTTTATCGCTCGCGCCCACGTTGGTTGGCGTTCGTGGCATTAGTAAGGCTGTGTCTCTTGCCGGTCACCGGCCTGCGGCCTCGTCTGGAACATCTGATCCGGCTACGGCCAGTCTTATGGCGAGGGCGGGAGAACAGCTGCCGCGAGCAGAGGGGGGCTCGTTTGCGGCAATGAGGGCGGTAGTGGCAGCGGCGGGAGGGGCGGCGGCGGCGGCGGCAAGCGCCATTGTGGCCGGTGGAGATCGTCCCCGCGGCGACCCGGGCGCTGTCGGGGGGGGGCGAGAGGATCACGCAACTGCGATGTTGGCCTCGTACAGGTGCACGGTGAGACAGAAAGCGGCGTTCGTTGGCGCAAGAAGAACTAGCACATCTCGCGCTGAAAAAAGTGGCGCGGGATGCACGCTGAACGATGCCTACCTGTTTCAACGAGCAACTTTTTTATTTCGGTTTCAGAGGTAATTTGCACACACCGCAGAGCGCGACTGCCAGTTATCACAATGTGTACACATGTCTGATCTCCTCCCCTCTCTGATGTGGGTGATCCTTGCCCCTTCCGTGCAGTTTCTGGAGGCGGTGGCTTGGTTGGCAAAAACTGAAAGTCGCGCAACCCCCCAATCCGTAAAACTAGACTCTCTGTGTGCGTATTTTGCGCCGTTTTTGGCGACAATTTTACAAGTCCCGGGCTTTCTCGCGCACCCCCTCCCTATTCGCGACGCTCGATCGCCTGCGTCTCGTGTTGTTTTCTTCATCACGGCAAGCAGTGTTCCACCCTACAGGAGAAGCCAAACCCATTGGTGTGCGCCCGCCTTCTCCTGACCGACCGCGGAACCGACGTCGTCGTGAACAACTCTTCCGCTCGGGGTATCGACCCGGCGTCGATTTCTGACGCTAACGCCGTGGTGCGTCAAAACGAGGGCGACGGTAACGACAACGGCCACCGCGGTTCTTCTACAGTCGCCCACCGCCATCGAAACCGAGGCCTGCTTGACCTCGACGCGTGCCGTCTCACCGACCGGGAATTTCGAGTCCTCCTGCATGCGCTCTCGCAAGGGTCCGTCGGCGGTGACCTGTCGCTGGCTGGGCCGTCGTCGATGTCTTTCGACACGCTTCTGCTGAGTGGAAACCCGGGGATTGGGGCGGGTGCGATCGGGGCGCTTTGCGGCAGTGGCGGCGGCAGCGCCAGCATTAATGGTGGTGGTGACAACCCGAAAGGCTTGTTCCCGTTCCTTTTACGTCTGGATTTGTCGAGGTGCGGCCTAACCGCTGCCGATTTGGCCGGTTTTTCGGCAGTTTCTCAGGGTCACTCGTCAGCGGGCGGTTCCCGCGTGTACGAGGGCGTTCATACCGATCCTCGAGGCGGTAGCGTCGTGCTTGCGCCTCCTTTGCTTCGAGCCTCTGACACGCTGTGCCTGCGAGAGCTGGTGCTGAGGGATAACCCTCTTACGCGCGTTGGAATGGTTGGTGAAGGGCAAGGGTCTGAGAGCTGGATGGAACCAGCACAGAGGGGGGTAGCCGCCCTGCGAGAGGTGATCGCTTGGGCGCCGGCGCTCGAATTGCTCGACGTTTCAGGTGGGTAGGTCCCCGCCCGAAATGTTACAAAAGTTGTTGTTGTTGTTGTTGTTGTTGTTGTTGTTGTTGTTGTTGTTGTTGTTGTTGTTGTTGTTGTTGTTGTTGTTGTTGTTGTTGTTGTTGTTGTTGTTGTTGTTGTTGTTGTTATTGTTGTTGTTGCTGTTGCTGCTGTCGTTGTTCTCATCGCCATGATCTAGCCCGTGGTCACAAGACAGACTCCAATAACTCTGGAGTGGTAGAGTAAGTTGGTAAGAAAACAATAAACCAAAGCAATGCAAGTAAGTGAAGTAGTGACGGTAGGACGTAAGGGCGCGCAATTGCTGAGCGCACGACATTGATAAGATTGGTTGGTGCGCCCCGCGTCAAGCGACATTGCAGCTCGGTAAAGTTCGGTACACTGCTCGCTTTCGCTGTCGACTCGAAGATTTCGTCCCTGTCATAGACGCAACCGCAGCAGTATTTTTTTCTTTTGCTACTCTTTGTTGCTGCTGCAGTAAAGAAGAGGTGGTGGCTCCTTCGCCACGCGCGGCAGGTCGGGATGAAAAGGGTCCTGGAATGAACACCACGGTTCGACGTTACGAGACTAAGCCCGCGGCGCGTGCTACGATAGAGGTATACCTTTTTTTGGCGAAAATGGTTTCTGAATGACGGGGCTCCTCAAAACCCAAAATCGTCGGAAACAGGCCATTTGGCCATTTTGTTTACATGGTTCTCGTTGCGTACCTAGGCAATGGGATTCTTCATCCGGTAGCAGTTTTTATTTTTCTCCTCCAAATGAGTTTTTGGAAGAAGGTCTTTAAGCTCCCAAGTTGAAGAAACCTCGGGAAAAAAGTGGCGCACCTCGATCGTGGCACCCGTCCCGCGGTAAGAAACGAAGAACGGTCCCAAGAAAGCAACGTGAAGACAGAACAAGGGCACGGTAGGGGGGATGTCATAACCCCGCTTTCATTCCCAGCAAAGTGAACAACCAGTTCGACGGAGGCGTTTTTCGCTGCAGGGTTAATGTCCCCTATTTTTACTGTCGATTAGGTTTTGGCTCATGAAAAGCTTACTAAAAACGAGCGGCCGGTGCATAACGCAGCTTGAAAAGATGAGTATCGACTGTTTGCCAAGTGCCCAGCTGATGTTGTTGGGATATTAATTAAAAAAAATATGGCAAAAAGGCTTGAAACTTTCAAAGCAACAGGGTAGGCACTCGCGCGGGTGGGTTTGAGCCGCTAAAGTACAAGGCTCTAAATGAGCTCCCCCTGCCGAAGCCTTAGTCGACAGCATAGTTTGCACCTGCAGGCTTTCTCATTGAGAGCGTGGGGAAAGGCGGGGCCGCTTTAAACCCGTGACAGCTTTCATGGCATAATGATTTTAAGTATATGTCAGCGTTTGGAGTCCCCGGGTGCTGTTTTTTTTTTGCTCAGGGCGGCACGATATCTTCCCGGTTCACACACATCGCTTCCTTCGCACGGAACTGCCTTTCGTTTTTGGTCACCAATACATGCTTCTTGTGGGCCCGAACCTCCGCTTCCCATTGCGATAAATCAACCGGCCGACCCTCTAACGCGCGACCAGGTTGCAGCCAACTTCCAGACGGGCCGTCACACCGGCTGTACAGGGCGCACGTGTCCGACCTCCTCGCGTCCGCGCTTGGCGAGGGTCTCAGCGCTAGAGTCGCCCGTAAGACTGCTGCAGACGGCTACGGAGGTGGCGGTGGCGGCGACAACGACGCTGACTACGGCGAAGATGGCGGAGACAGGAACGACGACAGACGCCTGCAAGTCGCCACGCTCCTCGTCGGAGACAATTGCTTTTTTAGCTCGGCGTGGCGGCGGCTGTTGGAGCCGCTCTCATCGCATCCGCCGCGGGAGATCGATCTGTCATTCGCCTCAGTGTTGCCAGGCACCTACAGCAGCCACTCCACCCTTTTCTCCGGCCTTGCAGCTGAACCAACTGCCGCTGAGAATGGCGCTGGTTTAGCGTCGGCCGCAGCTGCGAGGGCGGGGGCTGGGTCGGGGGTGAGGGTGGACGGGGCAGATGCTGCCAAAGGCATATCCGAAATGCTGCCTGGGTCGCCCAGCGATTCTCAGTTTGCTTCACAACCGCCGCCGCTGCAGCCGGCGGCGCCGACGCCACTTCCGCCGTACGAGCTCATCGCGGCGGCAGTCCTCCCTGCCGACGCCCCCGGCTTGAAATCTTTGAATTTAACCGGATCGACGGGCTTCTTGCCGCTCAGTCACTGTCGGCATCGCTGTACCATCAGTGGAGGCGGGGGGCTGGAAGGAGAAGCCGGCGGAGTAATGAATTCCGCGGCGGGGCGTTCCCGTCAAGCAATGGAGGCGTTTTTGTTACTCTTAAGGGACGGCCTTATGTCTCCCCTGTGCAAGACCACGCACCTCCTGCTCTCGGGCCTCCGAAGCCCGCTGTATCCGACGGAAGTTGCTTCCGCCGGTTCTGCTTGTGGCGACTGCAATGACGAGGGCGGCGGCGCCAGCGGCAGCGGCGGCGGCCGATTATTCTGCGTGCTCGGTCCGCAAGACGTCGAGAGCCTTTGCGAGGCGGCGTCGGCGTGCTCATCGTTGCAGTACCTAGATCTCTCTGGCTGCGACATGTCCGGGGCGAACGGCGCTGCCGCAGCTGCCGCTGCAGTGACGTGCCTCATCCGAAACAATGACGACGATGACTACGATGGCGGTTGGCGCGGCCTCTCGATCGAAGAGGGCAAGAAGAGGAGGGCGGAAGAGATTGGCGAAGGAGAAGACGGGGCCGCGAGCGGCCGTGCTCTCCGCGACGGCGGCAGCGGCGGCGACAATGCTCTTTCTGCCGTGGCGAGCGCGTTCGGCTTGCGTGGACTTAGCCTGCGGGCGTGCGGCCTGGGAACAACCGGATTGCGGGCTGTCGCGAACACTCTCATCGCGTCCTTCTCTTGTGATGGTGGGCGTGTCGGCGTCAACGAAAACGACTGCCATGCAGAGGCGCCGTCGGCGGTGAAGGCGACGGCAGCGAGGGAAGCGGTGATCTTGCGAGGGCGGGGTGTCGCCGCCGTGGAAGGAGGCGAATGCCGGCCGAGCAGGCAGTGGAAGCGTCCTCGCCCGAGGCTACCCCGCCTGCTGGACCTTTCCGACAACCGATCGTCGACTCCAAGCGTTGGGGGGGGGTGGCGAGGCCGAGTTGAGCGGGTGGAAGGGAGTGGTCCAGTGGCAGGGTCGGTGGCAGCGGCAGTGGCGGTTGCCACAGACGGGCAAGAAGAGGAGGCCGCTGGTTTGAGGGAGCTGGCAGCGTCACTGAGTGTGCTGGAACAGCAGGGGTTAGCGCTCGTAATCGTTGGTGGCGATCAAGGGCGACAGTCGGAAAGGTGCAGTTGGTGCCGGTTTTCGGTGGGTTTTTCATTTTCTAGCTGTGATTTGATCGAGTGGATTCTAGTTTTAATGCTCTGTCACGATTTGCATGACGCAGCGCCGACGTTGTGTGCCGAGACCATAACTCCATACGTCTTTGGTGGTGATGTCAGGAATTAGATAGATACCAGGTCTGTGCCAGGTACGACAAGCAGGAGTACTAGTGTTATGTCACCTCTGCTGCTTGCTGTACATAGCGTGAGGTGGTTTTGTTCGCCGTTTATGCGCCGTTGGTGGCGTATTCAGGAAAATAGAGAGCAACCAGGTCTGTACCAGGTACGACGAACAGTATTACTGTTATTGTAGTGTCACTTCTAGTGCTTGCTGCACGCAGCATCAGGTGTTTTTCGTTCGTCGTATGTCACGGGATCTTGATAGCTTTCGTGGAGTTTTCTCTCGCTTTCATGCAGATGGAGTGTTTCTTCGTCTCTAGCTCCTATGATACTCCAAGCGACTCAAGTCTGCCCTTTGTCCACTCTTTCGATGTTGCTCCAAACCCCGCTCGACATATCTGCGTTCGGTGTTCGCTCGCTTGTTTCGCTGTCCCCCTCGCCCTTTTCTGTCACCCCGCTGCGTGCAGTCAGTCCACCGTGCTACTATGCCATGAATCCTGTGGCCTGTATACATGGTAATTTCGTTATTGAACGTTCTCATCCCGTATAAACGTGGCGTGTCTGACCTTGTTACACACCCGGCCCCCACTCTTCTCCGGCTCGCCAATATCGTCCGCATATCGTCCCCTTCGGATGTTGAATTATGTTCATGACGAGCGAAGAAGCGAGCTTCAATTTTTTTAAACGGCGCCACCAAGAATTACGCACCCCTTTGGAGATGGCTGAAGCCGTACAAGTATTTCCGTCAGCCACCGCCGACCGAAAACAAAATGCGCACAAGTTGATGGCAGTTACAAAAGAAATATCGTGGTGCGGGAGTTCCCAGCGAGTGCTATATTATCTTCGAAGTCATCCGAAGGCAGGGGTTGCTTTTGGGGCCAAACGTCTCTGACCTTCTGATTGGTTGACCCCCTTGAATGTGGAACTATAGGTTTGCATAGCGTGATGAGTTCATGCATGTTTGTTTTAGGGATCGCGCGTAGGACTGCTTGGTTGGTCGGGAGTTGCGCGAGCAAACGAACGTCTTCGAAGCCATGTTTCGGGTGAGATATTGAGTTCCTCGTGTTGGGAGCTCAGAAATTTCTTAAAAACGTCTGCACCCCTGGCGTGGGATGGCTCGTTGGTCTAATTTCCTGGGGGTTATTATCAGGGCTTTTCACGGGTCAAGGGGGGTCCAAAATCTCGCGGGTCGGGTCGGGTCGGGTCGGGTCATTACGTTTTAAAATCTCACGGGTCGGGTCGGGTCGGGTCGGGTCAAGAGGTTTTCAAAGTCTCGCGGGTCGGGTCGGGTCGGGTCGGGTCAAGAGGCTTCAAAATCTCGCGGGTCGGGTCGGGTCGCGTCAAATGGTTTTCAAAATCTCGCGGGTCGGGTCGGGTCGGGTCAAGAGGTTTTCAAAATCTCGCGGGTCGGGTCGGGTCATGACCCGCGAGATACGGGTCACTTCGCGGGTCAAGCCATTATGACCCGTGAGTTGTTTTAGGCTGACCCGCGGGTCAAACCCGCGGATCTGGCCGGCGGATCCGCCTTTTTCAAACTTAAAGCTGAGAGCCACATTGATGCCGTGCAGGCGCCCCGCGGGTCGGGCCCGCGGGTCCGCCAATGAAATACAAACATTTCCTCTTCCTGCCTCCCTCGTGCCGATGCTCCGATCATATGTAATCACAGCGTGCAGAACAATCACCAGGCAGTACCCCTAGCTACTCGTACCAAGGTGTACAGCAGTGTGACGCGAATCCCGTTCCCACTGAAGCCGTAACAACAGTAGTAATATTACAGCCATACCAGTACGAAATGTGACCAAACGTAAAAAGGCAAGGAAGGGCAGTCGTCGTCGAAGCAGCAGCAGCAGCAGCACTCGCAGCAGCAAGCACCAGCAGCAGACCCCGGATTCTCGCGGATCGCAGCCCCTGCTGACAGACACACCGCCCCAGTTGTAGGCTTGCTGCCGGAGGCGGCTCAGCTAGGCTGCTTGCCGCGACCGGAGATTGCACAGATAGAAGATAGATACAGCAGTAGTAGTAGTGGTAGCTAGCTCGAGAATTACCATACCAGTACGAAATGTGACCAAACGTAAAAAAACAAGAAGAGCAGCCGTTGTCGAAGCAGCAGCAGCAGCAGCAGCACAGCAGCAGCAGCAGCACCCTGGCAGCAGCAAGCACCAGCAGCAGACAAAGCATCCTCGCGGATCGCAGCCCCTGCTGACAAATCCACCGCCCCAGTTGTGGGCTTGCTGCCGGAGGCGGCTCAGCTAGGCTGCTTGCCGCGACCGGAGATTGCACTTATAACTTATAACTAGCTCGCTCGTCGGGTCGCTCGTCGGGTCGACCCGGTGGTCTAGCAGTACGGGCATGTCCATGCATGTGGGTTGCGGTTTCTTTCCTATTTCTCGCGCGCACACCACATGACATAATCATCAGCTGCAAACAATGCCGGTAAAGAACGCAGAGAACACGACACACTGGGAAAAGTAGGAGGGACCAGGGACCAACCAACCGACCGAGGTATACATGTTTTGACCCGCGACTTTTTGACTTTGACCCGTGAGAAATGTCACGGGTCAAGTTAACGTGACCCGCTAGACGACCCGAATCTCGCGGGTCACCCGGATTGTCGTGGGTCAGGTCGGGTCGGGTCAGAACGATTTCAAAATCTCGCGGGTCGGGTCGGGTCGGGTCGGGTCAAGACGTCTCGAAAATTTCGCGGGTCGGGTCGGGTCGGGTCAAGATGTCTCGAAAATCTCGCGGGTCGGGTCAGGTCGGGTCAAGACGTCTCGAAAATCTCGCGGGTCGGGTCGGGTCGGTTCAAGACGTCTCGAAAATCTCGCGGGTCGGGTCGGGTCGGCTGACCCGACCCGACCCGACCCGACCCGCGAGATTTGACCCGACCCGTGAAAAGCCCTGGTTATTATAACCCATTTCCAACTCTTTTTTTTTTTTTTTCTATTCTACCTCCGAGTGATTTGCCCCCATGTCGGCACAGCGGTGCTAAGAGGGATAACTTAGGACACATGCCACTGTAGAAGGCATACCCATTTTGTTTCTGAGGCTCCTAACCTAGTGAGAAGCTCTATTATGGTGATGTTATGATTATGTTATGATGATGTTATGATTGTGTTATGGTTATGTCATGATTGTGTTATGATTAGGTTATTATGTTATGATTACGTTATGATGTTATAATTGTATTATGATTACGTTATGATCATGTTATGATCATGTTATGGAGAATGTTTGATGACGCAACAGAGTCGTTCTACCATGGCCCCCCCAACTTTTCTTTGACAAAATCACCGGTTTTGAAATCAGCTCCCGGCCGTATCTCCTGAAATACGGTGCCCCTTGCCCCCCCAACCTCATCGTTCGATAGTTCTTTGCAAACATTGTGTGTGGAGATATCTATATTTTTTTGAGGCATCCTTCCTGGTGTCGAGCAGCTATGAAACGTTCGTTAAAGAAAATCTCTTTTTGGGGGGGGGCTATCGTAGAATCAGTCATCAAAGCTGGTGGTGAGAAGAAATGAAAGTTGTCAGCCCGATGAACAATCTCATGTATATACTATCAATGGGCATAAAACAAAAAACGTTTGCCAAAACGAAAAGTGACATTCCAGCGATAGTGGGTTATTACAAACCCCTTTAGAGCCCCAAAATCCCTCCCTGTACTAACTTCGAGTACATTTGTTTCAAAAAGGGTTTCCAGTTGTAAAAGCGGTAAGGAGTCCCGAAATTAGTAAAATGCCAAAAAGTGCTACCTCTATTGTAGCAGGGATTCTCGGGTCTGACCTGAGCCGCGGATTGGGGCATGACCGGTGAAAGCTCTGAAAATATCCGATGGCAAAGCAGTATTGGACGCACACCCTCTGTCTGGTATGATGTGATATTCACGCAGAGTTTTTTTTTTTTTTTTTCTTGGTGGCAACCCCGTATTTGTTGTCCCGTGTTGAAGCTACCACACGCGCAGGTATTTTGTAACGCTCATTCAATTCGTAACGCTGTCCTCCACACAGTGGGGAGGCGTTGATCGACATGTCCGCAAACCAGCGGACTGCTCACATCCCATACTATATTGAGTGTCTTGGGACTTGAGACACACCTGATCCCCCCTCTGCTCCGCTTCGCTATTTTTGCGCTTGTATCTCACCCCGTCTTCGTTGTCTGTGTCGATGCACGCACGCTCGGATGTACTTCGCACCGTTTGCCGCTGCCGACAGGCGGCGAACACCTCCTCCACACCGTGGGCGGGCGTTGATCGACATGTCCGGAAACCACCTGGGTGGTTGCTTATTGTGACAGGAGGGACGCGACGGAGGCGCCATCTACCACCACAGCGGTCAGATGCCAAAGTCTTTGGAACTGCACCCACGTTTTTGACGCCAAACTAATTGGACTTAGACTACTGTGTGTTTTTGGCGGTTGTCAAAGGGCTATATATAAGGCGCGTTTGGGGGGACTTCAAGGGGGAATTTGACGAATTTGTTGAAACGAAAAATTCGACGATACGGCGTCGGCCACGCCTATTACCTGTAGCAGCTGCGGCTGCTGAAGTACTAGTAGAGGATGAACCCTAGCTGCAACACACAGACACATGTAACGGTAACGCGACCATAGCGTGTCCACTTTAACCCCTTCAACGCTTCAATGGGAAAAAATCAGGGCTTTTCACGGGTCGCGACCCGGCCCGCGGCTCGAACCAGGAAGTTTTTGTACAAGTCTCGCGGGTCGAGCCGGGTCGGGTCGGGTCAGGAGGTGTTCGAAATCTCACAGGTCTTTTCAGGAGACTACGGGTTTTTAGGAGGTTTTCGAATCTAACGTGTCGGGCCGCCGGTTGATCGTGACCCGACCCGACCCGACCCGACCCGCGAGATGTTACCCGACCCGCGAAAAGCCCCGGAAAAAACGGGTTATTTTTGTCGAAAACGGACGACCGTTAAAGAATCAGCCGCACGCGTAGCAGCCGGGGATCCGGACGCGTGCTACGGTACTGTAGCGGTAGCAGTTTTCGTCTGAAATGTTTCTGAATGACAAGGGTTCTTAACGCAGGATCGTCGTGAATAGGACATTTTTTATGCATGATTTTCGCCGTGTACCTAGACCATGGGGTTTTTTCATCCGGTATCATATAGCAGTTTTGTTTTGTTTCCAATCAGTTTTTGGCAGAGGTCTTGAGCTCCCAAAATTGAGGAAACCTCAGAAAAAAAACGTGGTGCACCTCTAGCGTAGCAGCCGGGGATCGGGGAAGTTGAGGAATGCGTCGAAGTTTGATGGTGATGACAGCGTCCGCCTCGTGAATACCCCTTGGGTGCTGAAGTAGCGGATGCACCCGAATTACAACGCACGGAGATCTCCGACACGAGCGAAGGAGGATGCTACTACAGACAGTAGTCGGTGTACTACTGTTGGGCGCTCCCATTGTTAGTTCGTAGAAGATTTTGGATGGAGTACACGCAAGGAGGGAGAATGGATTGGGTGAGAGTGGCAGAATTCGGAGCACTGCTTGCTTGTGTCGGCTTTTTTTTCGTTCGGAGTGAAAGGTGCATTGGAATTTTTCGGTAGGGCCACGAAATAATAATGAACATAGAAGGTTTGGTCCAACCGCACCTGGTGTTTTTTTTTTTAATTGGTCGCTTATGCCTGTGTCCCGAAAGGGGTTTGGGTTCTTCTTTGTTACTCGCTTGTGCGTCCGTACGTCCATCGTTCAGCACGGCTAGAGCTACTACCGCTGCTGCTTGCCGGGGTGCTCGTTATCCCCTCCACTAGAACGAAAATACGCCGACACCCATCCCCACTAGCGTGTCCCCCAAACAAGTCGACGCCGTTCGCAAGGGGTCACACCCAGGGCTTTTCACCGGCTCAGGTCAAACCTCGCGGGTCGGGCCCAGTCGGGTCGGGTAAGGTTATCCAGCCGTGTAGATCCTACACCCAGGGGGTGCCTTGGAGTCATCCCGCGGTAGGTAAGGGTTGCACCTTCTGAGCCAAGTGCTTCTGGCCTTCTGCTTGGTTGACCTCGTCAAGAAGTGAGGAACTACCGGTGATAGATGCGTGCTACGATAGAGGTGCACCACATTTTTTTCTTAACTACCCCTCAATTTGGGAGCTTAAGACCTCTCTGAGGCAAAAACAGATTCGGAGGAGAAATATAATAACTGCTCCCCGGATGACAAATCCCGTGTGGCCTAGGTATACAAGGAGAATCATCATTGCCAAAAAAAAAACGGCCTTTTTTTCCGACGATTTTGGGTTAAGGAGCCCCGTGATTCAAAAACCATTTTTCAAACGAAACGCGTGCTACCTCTATCGTACCAGGCGTCGTACTTTTTGATAATTTCACGAGTAGACTATATACTTTGTTTCAGTGGGACCAGGGCATGGAAGCTTGGTCTATCGGGTTGCGCGAACGAACGCCTCCGTAGAAGTCACGTTTCGGGCGATGTTGATATTGAGCTGCTCATGTTAGGAGCTCGGAAAAAAAATTCATACAAAATCTGAGTCAACCTTACCGTGGGATGGCTCCTCGAAAGAAGACATGTTTTTCGACCCGTTGACCGTGAGATCGAGGTTTTTATCTAAACTCCTGTTTGCAAGCTGCGCATTATACTTCGATCACGAAGTGCTATCGTATGTTATGTGCTTTGGCGGGCTGTTCAGTTTGCAAGGAAGAGTTTTGGTGAGGTTCGCCGTCTCGAAGAAGGGGTAAACCTGTTTGTCGTTGTGACCGAATGGGTGCTCATGTTTTGCTCGCTGTGGACGTACGGTGCTGGATACTGCGGGAAAAGAAAGAGCGCTCGCGATAGATCATTTCGTCTGGTGCACGTGCGTTGGGGCGCGAGTTTCAATCCGAATTTCACGAGCAGATGAACCGGCTGTTAGTTGTTGATAGGCCCACAAGAATTCTGGGATTGTTGTTTTTGTTTTTTGTTTCTGTACCGATAGCGTGCCAACCGATATGACGGAGCTTCTTGCACACTACCACCTGCTGCATTTTCGTAGATGGTGTAGAACGCCGGTTAAATGCCAAGACGATGGAGTCGTTCTACGGTAGCCCCCTCAACTTTTCTGTAGCGTTTTCGCTGGTTTTGAAACGAGCTCCCGGCGCATGCTACGATAGAGGTGTTAAGGTACACCTTTTTTTGGCTGAAATGGTTTCTGAATAACGGGGGCTCATTGACCCTCAATCGTCGGAAATAGAGGTGTTAAGGTATACCTCTTTTTGGCGAAAATGGTTTCTGAATGACGGGGGCTCCTTAACGTCAATCGTCGGAAATAGAGGTGTTGAGGTTAAGGTATACAGTTTTTTGGCTGAAATGGTTTCTGAATGGCGAGGGCTCCTCAGCACAAAATCGTCGGAAACAGAGGTGTTTTAAGGTATACCATTTTTTGGCTGATTTTTTTTCTGAATGACGGGGGCTCCCTAACCCTCAAAATCTTCGGGAATACGCCATATTAAGGTATACTTTTTTTTGGCTGAAATTGCTTCTGAATGACGGGGGCTCCTTAACCCTCAATCGTTCCTTAACTCCAATCGTCGGAAATAGAGGTGTTTATAAGGTATACCGTTTTTTGGCTGAAATGGTTTCTGAATGACAAAGGCTCCTTAGCCCTCAATCGTCGGAAATTGAGGTGTTAAGGTATACGATTTTTTGGCTGAAACGTTTCCTGAATGACGGGGGCTCCTTAACCCTCAATCGTCGGAAACAGAGGTGTTGAGGTTAAGGTATACAGTTTTTTGGCTGAAATGGTTCCTGAATGACGGGGGCTCCTTAACCCTCAAAATCGTCGGAAATAGAGGTGTTTTAAGGTATACCATTTTTTGGCTGAAATTGTTTCTGAACGACGGGGGCTTCTTAACCCTCAAAATCTTCGGGAATACGCCATATTAAGGTATACCTTTTTTTGGCTGAAATGGTTTCTGAATGACGGGGGCTCCTTAACCCTCAATCGTTCCTTAACCCTCAATCGTCGGAAATAGAGGTGTTTATAAGGTATACCATTTTTTGGCTGAAATGTTTTCTGAATGACAGAGGCTCCTTAGCCCTCAATCGTCGGAAATTGAGTTGTTAAGGTATACCATTTTTTGGCTGAAACGTTTCCTGAATGACTGGGGCTCCTTAACCCTCAATCGTCGGGAACAGAGGTGTTGAGGTTAAGGTATACCGTTTTTTGGCTGAAATGGTTCCTGAATGACGGGGGCTCCCCAAAATCGTCGGAAATAGAGGTGTTTTAAGGTATACCATTTTTTGGCTGAAATTGTTTCTGAATGACGGGGGCTCCTTAACCCTCAAAATCTTCGAGAATACGCCATATTAAGGTATACTTTTGTTCGGCTGAAATGGTTTCTGAATGACGGGGGATAACCCAAAATCGTCCGAAAAAAAGGCCATTTTGTTTTCGCGTTATTCTCGTTGTGTACCTAGGCCATGGGATTTTTCATCCGGTATCATAGCAGTTTTGGAGTTTTCTCCAAATCAGTTTTTGGTAGGAGAGGTCTGAAGCTTCCAAATTGAGGAACCTTGGCAGAAAAAAAGAGGTGCACCTCTTCCTCAGCACGCGTCTCTCTGCCGCATCTCCTACAATGTGGCGCCCCTTGCCACCCCGAGGTCGTCGT
Source organism: Undaria pinnatifida (assembly GCA_012845835.1). Classification (NCBI taxonomy): domain Eukaryota; class Phaeophyceae; order Laminariales; family Alariaceae; genus Undaria; species Undaria pinnatifida. The sequence continues at coordinate 4,016,912 of JABAKD010000012.1, read as the reverse complement.
TCGGTAGCCCTTTGCAAACCGGAACACAGCGTGTCAAGATATATTTTCGTATTTTCGTGGCGCATCCATCCTCGTGTTGAGCAGCCATGAAACGTTCAATTAAGAAAATCGCTGGTTTTTTGGGGGGGGGCTATCATCGTAGAATCAGTCGATACACACATACGAGTGATCCCATGGACCAGTGTAGGGGTTGCAGTTGTTGGATTAACTAATCACGTACATGACCGACTGAGCTCCTCCTCAAGCTTGAAACTATCGGCTGGCATGATATTATTACGAGGTGTTTGATTTACAACGTCTTATATATGAGATGGCACGTGGCGTGTATTTCAGCTCTTAGCTGGTGTACGCTCGTAGGCTCGCTGTCGGATGACCCGATGAAGACACAGCCTACATGTTTTGAGGCAAACGCAGGCACGGTTAGGTGAGCCTGTAGGAGAAGAGCTCCAAATACAGTTGGTCGGGTCGCGCCAACGAATGTTGAGTCGAACTCTTGTGTGTCGGGTGAGATATCGAGCTGCTCCTCGCGTTAGGAGCTCAGAAAGTTCTTAGAATATTCTGCTGCACGCCTAGCGTGGGGTGGCTCATGCATCAGGTATGCCAAGTTTACGTCGACGATTTTTCGTTTAGTAGCGTTGTTCCTTGTAGCCTCTTGGGAATTTTGAGGGGGGACAAAATGATCAATATAAAACTGACGTTTGCTTACAGCGTCGACCATTTTCGAAGAAACAACGCGGGCTGCTTGAATGTTGGTGACAAATTTATTTCGTGTTCGCGAACTGCAATATCATCACGAGATGCCCATGACATGATCGCGTTCGTACTGCTGCGCACTGACGGAGACGGTGGATAGCACCGCATTCGTCATGTCTTTTATAAAAGTATACTAACGACGTCAGCTGTGAGTTCGACGAATTTAGGGTCGATAGTCATCTTTGCAAGCTGCGTTGTTGGTACCTGTAGTATACTATGTGGGTGATTTTTTTCACTTAATGGGAGGGGTCCTGTTATTCTGTTTCTTATTTTTTGTACATATGCAGCGTTTAGTATGTTTTGTTTTTCTCCACTATAATGGCTGGTGTTGGCATTTTTGCTCCAGGTGGCGAATTTTGAGCTAGATCCAACATAATATCTATTTTATAAATTCATTACTGCAGTTTCTACTATACTGCTCTAGCGTGTGTATGGCGGATGGTTTGTGGGTGGATGGCTTGGTCAGGGTTGTTGGTACTTACTTGTGGTCCAACACGTAGGCAAGTTTTATTATAAAAATTAAAATACACTCCAGCTATGAGATCGACTATTTTGTCGAAACTCATCTTTGCAAGCGGTGTGTGATACTCCGATCGCGCGTATTACGGGTTGTGTGTCCTCATTAAGGATATAGGTCGGCGACTCCCCTTGCAACTACCGTGTAGCTATCAGGGTCAACAGGGTGATGTTAGGCAGTCTGTGCGCGGCAACTATTAAACCCGTTTCTGAGGGGGGGACTCTCTCTTCCTGAGTGGTCTTATTATTTTGTTTCTTGTCTTTGGCCGCCGCACCCGATCTCCAAGAGAGGGTTAAAACCCATTCACCACTGCTCCAACCTTTTGGAGGACAAAATACTTGGATTTACCGTAGATTTATTTTTGCATGAAATGCGATCTGTGGGTTATTTCCATGGGCAAAATTCCATCATGCCTCGGGTTGAGTCTCAAGTGTAGAAGAGATCATATTGTATCTGAACGTCCACTATTTCCCGACATACGTACCGCCTGTCCAGGGTACTGTAAAACCTTTTTTCCTCGTGCATAAGCTACTACACCGTGTATATCTGTGGCACACAACACACAGTACACACCTGGTAGTAAAATTCCTCGCGGCTTGTTCCAGGTACTATGCGAGCAGGAGAGAGAGTGAGCTGCGAGCGTACGGGAGTACTGGTGTATTTTATGTGCGTCGTTGTTCCAGCTCTTGTTTGTGTCGGGGTGCTTATCTTCTCTTCTTGAATCTTGCAAGAATCGCGAAACAGTACGTTTAGTCAAGAAGTCCGACGCGTTTGTACGACTGCCGGCTGCATGCTGATGGAACAATTTTTGCATGAAAAAAAGCGTAGAAGAACCAATACCGCCCCGGCTTCTGGTGGAAGAGAGATAGTAGTTTAAGCTCATAGAGTACTTCATACCCAAAGGGTACTTTTCATATTTTCTATTTTTCTCCGCTAATTCCGAATTAATGGCGCCGAACACTGGAATTTCCGTCGTACACTGCTGCAAGTAAAAATTGCACTATGTTTTGCACTGGCTGTGCATCTATCGGTTCATTATATCGGAAGGCAAAACGAATCACTGCTGTGATGATAATTTTAACAACTTAACTGCCCGACGGACGTTCCGGGCGCACCGATTTCGTGTTAGAATATTTTGGGAGTTGCAGAAGTAGTAGCAGAGTGTTCGCAGTAGTTGCAGCAGTACTCTGTGTTAGTTGTATAGTAGTAGCAGCGGCAGCAGTAGTAGTACGGTCACCCTTGCTGGCAAATTCGACCGTAGGGGGGGTTCATTCGAACCCGGGTGAAATCGCCTGTAAAATTCGCCTTCTTTCTTCGTAAATTACGTGAGGCTGTTTGCAAACTTCGAAAAAAAATCGACGTACAGCTAGTGGGGATGATGCTGAAACGTATCTGTACGCGATAAAACAAAAGGCATATAACGTGCACGTTGGGGGGAGAATGAACAGAAGACGTGTGCTATGTTGCCTGTGAGAACAGCTCCCCATAAGACCCTCCAGTGAGCGTGAAAACCAATGCGAGATGATTCGGGACGTAATATAGCAAAAAAAAATGAAAGCATGAACCGTCACTCGCGTGCCACCCCCCCCTTCTCCCTACGCTCCTCTCGCCCCCCGCCCCCCCCAACCCCACCCACGATGGTGATCGAGTTAGACCACATTGTGCGGGGTGGAGAACCGTAACTCCGCACAAGGGGAATGATCGCATCACGTAGTGAGAATATGGTAAGGCACCAACAAGGCAGTTACATAGTAGTACACATTGCTGTCTCTGAAGTGACCACACCAGAAAACAAAGTAACTCACTGTCACCCATAAGCAAGGAAAGTAAGGTGCCGAAGTCCGTCTTACGAGCGGTTCTTGGAAGGATGCAGCTCACCCTTCACGCGACTCGCCGAGCACCTCACGGCGCTTCGCGCTTGGTGCAAGCAATGTCGGCTTGGTTGGCGAAAACCCGACGTGCTCCGTCCCGACATAGTAGGGATGCGAGGGTCTATGATCATACGACTAAGGCCATGCACAAACGGAGTACACCCCCCCCCTACCCCCCCCCCCACTTCCGCCCCTCGCCCCTCCTCCCCTCCCTCCCCGCCTCCCCCCTCCCCCCCCCCCCCCCCTTCGCCCCCCCCCCTCCCCTCTCCTCCTCCCCCACCCCCGTCTCGCCTGCAATCCCCCCAACGCAGCCGAGCATTCTTTCGACGGCTTGGGACATTATTATCTGCCATATACCACGGTCTCGTTCATAAATCTCGTCCGGTGCTCGTACCTCGACAGTTGTTACTACTTGTCACCTAAAACCGCCTGTTGAAATCCATGGCAAGCAGCACTTTTGTCCTTTTGTCAGCCAGCTCTTCTTCCGAGAAGAGGAGGGGTCCATCACAATCACTGTAAAAACCTTTCGCGTTCTTTCTGTTTGCGAAAAACGACCAAAAAAGCAAGAAGAGGGCGCGCCAAGTAACGCGCTAATCGGGACGTGCTGGGAGGAAAAAAAGCAAACAAGCAAATGCAGCGCCGACAGCAAGCACGACGGGGACAGAGATCAGCAAGCAATACTACCCACTACTGCATTTTATTATCAAGTTTATACCATTAATACAACTCTTCTACTAAAACCCTCTCGCGAATATGCTACCATACAACACGCAAGATAACCCGCCCGCCCCCACCTCGATTCTTTTTTTTCGAAACCTGATTGATTTATCGGCAACGGGGAGAAGAGCGCAAGCGCCGAGCGGGAGCTCGTCTAACGATCTGGTCGCGCGGATCTTTGGGGCGGTTGGTTGTTCGTATATTTGTGAGCTAAGAACAAGGCACTTCCTGGTGGGGTCAAAATGGTACGGGCGTAAATCCAATCCAAACCCTATAACCCTATAACCCTATAACCCTATAACCCTATAACCCTATAACCCTATAACCCTACAATCCTATAACCCTGGCCCCAACAAGGGCAGAACAGCACAGCACAGCGTACTCAGCCCCCAACGTCTACATTGTGTGCCGGTATGTGTGTGTAGTGCTGCTGTGTACTCGCCTTTTTGCTTTCTTCATTGATTGTCCGTTCTCGGTCCTCTCCTTAACGCCTTTACAACCCTTATTTGGGGACAACTTTACTTGAAGTTAGTAGAGGGGGGGTTTGGGGCTCTATAAAGGGGACACATTTATTTGAAGTTAGTAGGGGGGGTTTGGGGTTCAAAAGGGGACAAATTTACTTAAAGTTAGTAAAAGGGGGGGGGTGGGGGCTCTAAAGCCACCCCCTTTAGAGCCCCAAAACCCCTCCCTCTACTAACTTGATGTGAATTTGTAAAAAAAAAGGGTTTCAGTTGTAAAGGCGTTAATAACCCCCCCCTCCCCCTTTAGAGCCCCAACCCCCCCTACTAAATTCAATTGAATTTGTAAACAAAAAAGGGGTTCCAGTAGTAAAGGCATTAATGCCCCCCCCCCTCGCAAGTTACATCCTTACCAGATACCGCTGCTGCCGATCAGGACGTGGCATCGCCAGCAAGCAGACATATAGCGTAGCACAGACAAGTCAATCAGCTCTGCACAAGTGGCTCTTGGCATAGTAGAAAAATGCTATATAGTTGCACCCAATAAGTCATGGGCCCCTCTTCATTCTTCTGCTCCCTTCATATTTTGTTGTATTCTGGCCTTTGTAGCGTGCGGCGTCAGCCACCCTCAGCCGTCCGCGGAGCGGAGCGCTTGCGCATATTATACGTGTAGTCCTATGTACAAGTAAGTACAACATCAACATTCATCTTGTTTTTTTTATCTGTGCGTCCATCCATCTGTATTGTGTACCAAGTATTATAGTTGATCTATGATCCTGCTGTTATCATAGCGACTCAATGTCATATATTGAGCGTTGCGGCGTCAGACGCAGAAACCTTGTCAAGCCATTTATTATGCGTTCTTGGATTTTAATTTCGAGTCATGTTTACACGTGTGCAGGCCGGCATGTGCCAACACATCATTTATTATGTGTTAAAAACCGCCAGAATCCGGTGGAAAAAAAATGCAATGTCTTTCTTGCTGTTCGATCTGCGAGCGGTGATACTGCTTTTTGCTGCGAACAGCTCAGCTCGAGAGTGCATCATAGCATCCTCACCATGACGCCATCATCCCGTCATCGTCCACACCATCATCACGAACCCGAACAGCTCCGAGGTACTCACAGGGACGGAAGGAACAACCGAGCCAACGCCCAAACGCGGATTTCGCAACTTGAAAAAGAAAGCATGCAGAAAATCGGCGAAAACCGAAAAAATAAGGGCTGAAAAAATCAAAAATACACATTTTTTCATCAAATCTAACAATGTGCAGCTGAACAATGCGAGGTATCTTTTTCTCCATTGGCCAATGAAAACCCTTCATTTTGACGGTTGCGGACCTATCCCAATCACGACATGTCGATGATAGGAGCGAAATTTGCACGGCCTTGGCAGCAAACCAAAGCCACCAAACCCGCGCGCACGCGCAGGCAACAACGCGAGGCATCCCCCGTTGGGAAGCAACGGATTGCCGGGCAGTGCAAGGCGACCTGGCAACTCGCGGAGGGCGAGAGGGCAAAGGGCAAAGGGCGCGGAGCGCTTGGCTCGATTTTGACGCTTGTGCTTGATCACGCAAGGAGAGGCAATCTCATCACGAAATGACGGAGGGCGGAAGCCGGTCCTGCGGCTCCGCCTCTGCCTCGCGCGACCTGCTCTCCAGCAAGCGCAGGCCGCGATGTAGACTCGGACTGCGGGCGTTGGTGGCGGCCGCGCTCTCGCTCGTGGCTTGCAAGGCATCGCAGTCAGCCGGCCCAGCAACGGTTGGCCCGCTGAGGAAGCTGCCGTTAAGAGGGAAGGGCTTTTTGGCGGCGGCTAAGGTCCGGGGAGGCGCTGTGGGCGGAGCGGGAAGCAACAACATGGACAAGCACTCTCAGCGTGAGACTCTGTACGAGGCGTACAACATGTTGCACACGCTTGCTCAGGTGCGAGGGGGTCATGCATGAGAGCCGGCCGTTGTGCCTTGTGCTCGTGCTGGAGATGCATTAGGGTTTTTCTGTTTGCACAAAGAACGAGGAGAGAGGTGCTTGCTTCTGGCGTTGGTTCTGTGAATCCATCTCAACGCGAAGCGAAGGCTGCGCTCTGTTTTTTTTTCCGCTACCCACCAACTTCTATTCTTTATCCTAGATATTTTCTCAAAACTTGGAAATCAGAGTGGCGCCATATTTCTAACGGCAATGCTTCGTGCGCAATGCTCGAGTGCGGTCCGTCCCCCCCCCGCCCCTCTCGGCGCACACCCTCGGCACAAGGCAGGGATTAATCATGGCATGCTTTCTGTGCAAAACATCAAGACGTAATTCTGGTCTTCTCACGCCTGGTAGCAACGAGCCTGCAGGTTGCTCTCCCGCTCTCCGATCGTTCTCTCTGCCTGGTGTACCCATTTGTCTCCCAAGATTTCAAAATATTTTATTTTTTCTAACGTATTTTTTTGTCGATTCCACCTTATGCACTTCTGATTTTCTTATTTTTCTTTCTATTGGTAGGTACTACCCATAAAACACGTGCGATATAACTGTAGTGGTAGTTTTGGAAATCGCAAATCGATGTTGTACTTATCTTTCGGTTGTGGTTGTTGTTGTTGTTGTATTTTGTGATGTGTTGATCCTCTGGATCAGTGCAAGTAGTCGATGCTCTCCATAACTAAGGAATATCTACAGCAAGCAACAGCAGCGCCCGGCAGCAGTAGTATTTATTGTGTGCATCTCCGATCTTCATGATTGAGCGGGGTGGGGAGGGAAGGTGGGGGGATGTTGGCTGCAAGATATAATATGGACACGTGTACTGCTGCGTTGCTGCTGAAATGCTGTGCACTGCTGTGCAGCGGCGGATTGTTCATGCAAAGAAAAACAACGAAAAAACAGATGGCTGTGTGTATCGCTTCCTCCCGTGGCCCTGCTTCCTGCTTGTGTGCTGTACGTAGAAAGTGGAACCTACGGCAGCGGCGCAATTGCGTGTGTTGGTAGGTTGATTGCCCGCGCTATCTATCATACATGTGAGGGTACGTTCCTTCGAGCAGGCGTTGGTGGTGTCTCACGAATTTTTCCGCATGTCCTCGCCGTTGTTCTTGGTGGGGGGAATGGGAAATGCGTTTTTGGTGTTTCGGCCCCCAGTCAGAGAATTACCAGCTGTCAGATTGTTCTGGCTCGGTCGACGCTTGTCTCTGTTCACGAAGATGAACATGAACTCGCGTGTGTTTTGCGCATGACGCGTATAAGACGACGTTGGCGACCATGTGATAGTAGACTACGCTACGGGTACAAGGAGCAGAGTACCTCGTACCAAGCATCACATGATCACAGCAGCAACGGCCAATCGCTGTACTCACATAAGGGACAGTTCGTGTTTCTTGCAGGTTGCATCCATGCGTCCATGTTGTGGCGGTGTGGCGGTGACTTCGTACCTCCGCCGTCCATGGGTGGCAAAGTTGCATGTGTAGACTACACCTGTTAGGGAAGCGGTCCGACTTTCTTGTTGCTTTGTTTTGGCTGCTGTTGTGTGTTTTTCTTGTTGCTTTGTTTAGGCTGCTGTTGTGTTGATGCTGTTTTTATCACAGATCGATGACTTGGTTCCAACCTCACCTTCGTAAGCTGCGTGTGGGGTGTGACACTTAGTCTATACTTCGGTCCCGCGTTACACGTACAAGGGTTTGTCCTCGTGAAGGGCAATGGTCGGTGACTGACCCTGTGTGATATCAGAGTACCAGGATCAACACAGATGAACACGCCGATTTTATGGGGATGACAGGCTATACGTAAGCATTCATCGCACTTTTTTTTTTTTTTTTATCCGCCCGCGGATGGGGAAAAATAAAGCTTTAGCTCACCACACTTCCACGTATTTTCATACGCGTCGTGTGTCGATTTAACTCAGTTGCTTTCGCAGCCCAACGCTAGCTGGCGCACCCTTCGGGTCCCATTGTAGGTATAGCGTAAGCTCTCCCTATTCATCGCACGGAGAACCAGAGAAACTCACTGAGAGGGAACCGTATCTGGTATCTGGTAGTCACTTTGTGCACGCTGTGCACTCGCAAGATGCCTCTACCTAGTGCATCCGCAACCTCACGTAGTTTGGTACCATTAGTCTATACAAGTTGCAAGCCAGAATAGCTCCAGGCCACGCGCGAACAGCAGTGGACACGCGTCCGTGCTGCTCAAGTCTTGGCATGGCATGCGGTTGTTGCCTCTTATGATTCCAGATACTGGTATGCACTGCAACGTACGAGCACGACAGTAGCAGCAGTGATACCTGACGCGTGTCTCGCGCGACAAACAAATCGTACCACACTGAGCACAACAAAACAGCGTACTAATAATAGAAGCAGCAGCGAAAACAGCAAGCACGAGTAAATCTCCATCATTCTTCGATTCTTCGGCGAAGAACTAAAGGACTGCTTCGTGTATATTTTCGTGTACTGCTATTTATACCTGGTATCGACTACTGCTGTATCGTAGCGCACAAACGATGCCGGTACACAGCGTGCTTCGCGCGCGAGACGAGGGGTTGGGGGGCAGGACGAGGGCGGAGGGGGGGCGGACTCATTGATGGCTTTCCTGGTTCATTTGAAGTCCTTCCTTTTGCCCGCATGGTGAAGTGGATCATGTTTCGGGTGCGCATAATTCCCGACGACGGTATACTACTATTAATAATGGTAACATACAGTGGCAGTACTGCAACTTAGTGGCATCTTAGCCCATTTTGATCCTCTAAGCCTTTATGGGACCAGGTACAACGACCTAAAGCTTGAGAAGCTCGGTCGTGCTAACCGTGCAGGGTAGGCGATCTGCAATTCGACTATTGTTATACTTCGAGCGTGTTATTCAACTCCTGGCAATGATGTAGCGTTTCGGTACTCCATGTAATGTCGAACCATTTAGAGTGGAACCATTTGTAACACACACGAACCTGTCAGAGAACTTCACAGGTCGACGCTTTTACCGACACTGCTCGCTATTCGCGCCCTGATCCTACCCGGACCTAGCCCCACCCGAACCTGAGGCCTCCAAACTTACCCGCGGTAAATGCAATGCCTGTCTGCTGGGCCTACCAACACACCCTGATCCCACGCGACCTTATCCACCATCGGAGTTTCCATCACAATGGCCGTGGCAATAACGGGAACAACACTACCTAGTATATTGGTGTCTGATATGTGGTGTATCTCTCACAGGCTCACGTCTACAAAGACGACCCGACCCCATCATGACCTGAGCCCTCCACATTGACCCTGCGTACTTACTACTTGCAGCCGCCGGCAGGGTCCGCTGAGGACCCTAATCGCGCGCGACTTTTCCCCACCAATGATGGGGTTTCCACAACACGTAGTGGCCACAGCAACAACGGGAACAACATTCAAACCTGCTAGCATAGTGTTAGGCGCCGGCAGGGCCCTCTAAGGACCCTAACCGCATGCGACCTTTTCCACGAAAAATGGGGCTTCGACAAGAACGGCCAAAACGGCAACACTAAAATCAGTATACTGCAAGCAGTGCCTGACCCTGTGGCAGGCTCGTGTCTCCTTGTAAAGCAGTTGCGCGCAGACTGAGCCCTTTTTGGACTTGAGAGGGGACATCCTGGCGGAAGCAATTGACTACAGCATCGGCCACACTCATGGAGCAGTTCGGGGCTTGGCGAAGGGGTGGAGATTTTAGTGTTGGACTTACGCACGACGTATGATACCAGATATCGGCCTTATAGTTATTTCGACGTGTGCGCAACGTACATAGCTCTACTCGACGGCTGTGCGCCCACACTAGAGGTCTGTTAGTTGGCTGGAGTTGGCTTTAGCTACGTAGTAGCTGAGTGGCGACGTAAGCCAACCAGCTAAACGTCAGATTCAACAGCGCAGACATACGCAATTTTTCGCAAGGAACTATGTATTATTAGTCGGGAATAGAGCTAATTCACCTATTCACAGCCCGGGCGGCCGGCCTCCTTGGCAAGCCGTGGTCCCAGTGGTCGCCCCCCCCGGCATGTAATTCCCTTGTAATAGTTTATTTTCGCGCATAGGATTCGGCATTCCCACTGCTCGTCGTTTTCCGTCGAATGTTGCCAACGCGCGTTCTCGCACTTTTGGCCACGGATGACTGAAAAGGGCCGCTGCTTAGTAATAAGGGATTCGAAACTCAGTGCAACCGCCAGCAGGGTAGCGACGACAGCTAATTGCACACCGATTGGGCAAATACTAGTTGACACCGCTCCACCTTACCACGCCTCGCCCCGCTTGGCACCCTGATCTCTACCCGACATAATATCACCCGGGCGTGAGCCCTCCAAACTTACCTTGGGTATACCCTTGGCCGCGGCAGGGCGTAAGCAGCACCCTGATCTCACGCCGACCTTATTCACCAAAATCAATGGTGTCACCAAACGGCCTAATCATGAAACAGAAAACGCTGAAGCCAGCATGTACTCGAGAGTGCGCGGAGTTTTATTTGCATGCCCGATGTGCATTTTGCGTTCCCCCGGGGAGACAGTCTGTCGGATAGACTGCGGAGTCAACATTGTTTAAATTATGACCGATATGATGGCTGTAACAACGCACCAGGGATTATGTTGCGTTATTTATATAATTCATGGGTGGTTTCATCTGTTGTATCTGTATTGGCCGTGGTGACTGCGGAGTTTTTTTAGAGTTGTTTGATTTTTGTGTATCATACAGAGGAAAACATCGCGCCTCAAACCTTTTTTCGGAGCGTTTGCTTTTGCTCTCTCCCAGCGACGGAGACACTTCTGGGGTTACTGGGTGGAGAAGCTTCGTTACCCCGCCGGGATTCATGATTTTGTACAGGTGCAACGTACCGGGTATACCGTCGTACTCTCATTTTCATGTATGATTGCTACTCATGTTGTGTTGAGCTGGTTAACAGGTGTGGCTGGTACACCGAGCTCTCAGATGTGCGAATTTAGGCTGGTACGAAATTTACCCAAATATCATTTACGCACCTTGGTTATGGTGTCGTTTTGATGCTTCCTACCAAAATATCTGCTTAATTGTAATCGTTTAGAGGAGTGTAGAATCAAGAGTTGAAGTTTATTACTTGGGCCACGAACAGCACCGCAGGGGTGCTTCTGATTTTTGGTTAAAGGTGAGCACCTCAGATTACTTATTGTTTTTGGTTGAAGGAAGGTGACATGAAGATTTGTTATCGTCGTTCGTATTCGTCGTGACGTTTCTTCCACTGCTGCCGGTTACAAAGTTGGCTTTTCGCAACGCAGAATAATTCCTGTTGTAGTACTGATGTGATTCATGTTTTAGCGACACAAAACCGTGCGCAGTCTTCGGGAGCGACTACTTGTGGGAAGAGCGCGCGCCGGCACAAATCTCACCACGATGCGCGCTTGCGGTAAAATACAGCTGGTGACGTTGCAGTTCGGGCACACCATCTACCCAGCTGGCCGCTCGGGCTGCCTCGGGTGGCCGATGCTGCAATCCCGGTATATCTTTGACATTTCCCGCCGTCTGGAAGCCCAAAGCCAAGCGGTTAAAAGCATGGTGTGATACCACAGCAAGCGATAGGAGGTATCATAGGAGCAGTTTTTGAGTACAGTACGAAAATCCTTCTGGCACCCAGGGAAAGCGAATAAAAACATGAAAACGTATCCACAGAAGAAGTGTTTCAACAGTCTACAATGATATAGTCTGTATTACAAGTTGTATAATGCCGCTTGGTGTATGGAAAAGCGCATACAGTCACGGATTATGCAAGAGAAGTAGAACAGCTGGCCATCTCTGCCTTTGGGCTATTACCTTCGTAAGCATAACCGCATCGCACAAGGCATGGTAATGATAAATTGTCGGAGATCTCCATGCATTAGTTGTTGTCCGGATTCGTGCCGTATCTCAACAGCCCGGTGGGCGGCTTCGAATGTTCGAATGGCCGATGCAATGGATGCTCTAGTCGTCACTTTCCCCTTGGAGTTCTGATAATCTCTTTAGGACCCTTGCATAATTTACCAGGTAGCTGGTAAGCAATAACTCATCGTATCAATACCATAATTGCGGCTTACCGTGCTGCTGTAAGAATGTAGCGCAGGTAAGTTGGTGCTACCTACGCTCGTGTGGTGTAACTCCTTGCATTTTGGAGACCGGCGTGAATTACCACCATCCCCGAACCTGCAGCCGGCGTTGCTTTGTGTGGCCGGTGCTGTAGCCGTTATCTACCTCCGACTTTTATCATCTCTGAAGTGCCTAAATGGTTACACCTGTATATAGATGTGCAGGCACCTCGCGCGACCTTGTTCGTTTGTTGTTGTGCAGGACAACCGAGTAGTGACGGTTCGACGTGCCAATACTCGGCAGGAAGAAAAGTTCCCTTCGCTCCTTTTCAGAACAGCATCCATGTGATTAGGGGCACTCCTCTTATAATTCTTGCTTTTTGTTTTCCTTTGCAGTCCCGTAAAGACCTGAGAATTGGGAAGGAAAAACTATGTCGGACTAATGAGATATTTTACCATGGCATCGGCCACACGAAGCAGCCAAAGCTGCTGGGGTAGGGGATGGGTGTGATTTGCATCGTTGTGACATGTCCAATACGCGCCCAGCTTGGTGACGCTTGTACTGGTGTTGCAGGCTCTCGTTAGAAGGTTGTCAAGACCGCACTTGCCGCTGCCTAGGTCATCCATACCTGTGGGCAGCTTCCAGAAATGGCTCGTACGTGTCTCCGGTTTGCATTTTTGGTTTCGTCGTTTTGCTTCGGAGATAACGATTTTGATCATCGGTAGAGCCTACCACTTCGGGCCGTTCTTATTCCTGGTATAACGAACACAATAATTGTCGGGAATCGTGACGGAAAAACGTGCCATTTTCGCGGATCTTGTCAGGAATCCGGACTTTGGATCGTTGTGACATTTTTCATAGAATTCGATGTAAGGATTCCTGACAAAAAAAGCTGCTTTTGTTTTTCGAAAACGTGACATTTCATAATTTGAACATGTAAGGAATCGTGACATTTGTCAGGATTCGTGATTTTTTTGCGTTCGTTAAGAACGACCCTTATTCGACAAAACCCATTTATTGGTTGAATACTGACATTTCGGATGTTTCAGTGGTCAACACACACGAACACAAACACCAACATATTTGCACCTTCCCGCTTGGCACCCTGATCCCGCACCCAGCTGGTCCCACCCCGACTTGAGCCCTCCAAACTGACGGTTGACCGTGGGTGTATAGCTGACAACATCCGTAGGACAAACGAGCTGCCGGTGTATCATGCAGCTTGCAAAGGTGAGTATCGACCCTAAATTTATCGAACTCTCAGCTGACGTGTTGAGAGATTTGTTTTTATTTTATAATCAGCGGAAGTACTGTCATACCGCAGTTATTAGCAGTCGCTTTTTAGGTTGCCCCACCACTTCTTCGAGAAAAAGGTTGACATACACTTTGAAGCGTATATCTAATTGTAAAACACACAATGATGTAGAACACCCATATCTAACCCTAACTCTAACCCAATCAAACCCTATTAACGAATTTAAGGATACTCCCCTTCGTCTCGTACGATGCTGCTGCTTGTGTTTCACATTGATTAGTGCGCCTAAACTACTTTGTCGAATACCAGGTATGTGAAAAGTGGCAAAGCTTTACTGCTGTTTTAGGTTGCCATGCCTGGTTCCGAACAGGGTTGATCGCATTAAACTGATATTTGCACCCATCTACATTCAGCACAACCAGTGTCCGTGCTAATGCCTCATTGAGAGACGATCTCTGTGGTCTGTGGTCACAAACTACGAGACAAGAGATACACGTTGCAAATACAGCAGCAGTAAGGTGATTTGGCCCTGCACTGCAAACCGCGATGAGCACGGGGGCAAAAATCCAAATATGCAAGCCGGCAAACCAGACTGATTGCAGCCAAAAAAGATGTACGCACTTGAGCACTTGCTTGAGAGTAGCGGGTTGAATCGTGATCTTTTTTGTTTGAAGCGGAAATCTTACACGAAACAGTTACGTACTCTGTTGCGTGCTGAAGTATATATATTCATCGTTTCGTCTAACCTTGATTGCGGCGAAAATGTGTAGCCCGCGTTACTTGCAATTTTCGCTGTCATTTGTCGTTTATCTTTCTGCTGTCTGCTGTCACCACGTAACGAGTCGGAAATTGCGCAGGAACGTAATTTTTTGCAAAATTAAGCCCTTTAATTTCGTAATTATAGTTCAATTCGGTCTGTGGTAACAACGTTTCGCAAGTTTTTCCACTGTAAAATAAGTAGGGTGTTTGTTATGAACACTAAACAGGGTGTTTTAACCCTAAATAGGGTGTTTGCGATGTACAGCAAATAGGGTGTCGGCGATGTACCAACTTAGGTTGGGTAGGGGTTGGGTGCGAAAACGAATAAAAATACTCCGAGTAGTTCGGAAGCCGTCGAACGTCGAAGTCTAACCCACGAACAGTGAGCGAAAAAAAATTGTTGTAAGACCTACTTTTCCCTACCTTTTTTGTTTTTTTAAGCTATTCTTTTCGTGGGTTGATTGGCCTTGGATGATATACTTTTTTCTATAATGACACTTGATGTTTTTTTTACCCAACTTTTTACAGGTTAGTTGACCTTAGGTTATGATATTCGTCGGTTTCAATACCCGTACATTTTTTTTCGTTTTCTTCAGCCCAAAAGAGGTTGAAAACAAGCGAAAACCTCAATATCCCTCACTAATTCAAGCAGGGTGGAGTGGTAAATGGATTGTGCTTCCCCCACATCGGCGGTAGGAGTGTTCCAATGGTAATGGTGTCGTATCCTATACCAGGTACAGCCTCAATACTTGACATATTTTAGTAGAATGCGAGGGGTGCCTTACCGCTTTTTCGACATGGTTGGCACTCTTTATATTATATATACCCCAACCCTAATTCTAACTCTAACCCAATGAAACGCAACAAGCAACGTACGGCGAAACCCCCGTCGTCTCGTGCACGGTGTGCGTCAACCACGTTGTCGAAAAAGTGGTAAGCTGTACTGCTGTTGGATGCTGGGATATTGGATATGGGTGCGCACAATATTTTAAAAATATAATACACTCCAGCTGTGAGATCGAAGATTTTGTCGAAACTCGTCTTTGCAAGCTGTGTGTGATACTTCGATCGCGCGTATTACGGGTTGTGTGTCGTCATTAATGGATATAGGTCGGCGACTCCCCTTGGAACTACAGTGTAGCTATCAGGGTCAACAGGGTGATGTTAGTCAGTCTGCTTGGAAACTATAAAACCCGTTTTTGAGGGGGACAAAATCTAACAGCTGTGGAAGGAAATGGATAAGTTTTTCAAGTGCATCCTGTCAAGTCGTATAACTGGTGAGGGGAGGACGGATTTTTTTTGGACGTGGGGGGCTGGGTTTGAACAAAAGGGAGCGTGGGGGGGAAGGGGGGGGGGGAAACGGGCGGGGCAACTTAACCTGTGCGTGGGAACTATAAATCCTTTGAGGGGATGAATCTGACGGTTTTGGAAGGAATGCACCAGTTTATCATGTATATCCTGTAAGTCGTACAACCAGTGAGTGGGCGGCGTGTTTTGAGGGGGTGGGGGTGGGGGAGGGGGGGGGGGGCGAAAGGGGTTTTTAACAGCTTCAGGTCGCATAGATGTAGGGGTTTGCTATGCGCGGGGTGCTAGGTTTAGACGATGATGCGGCGCACTATGTATGTCAAACGATGCGACTTGGGGCGATTATTTTCGATTTGTTTCGCCATTTAAAGAGAGGCTGGAAATCGCAGACACCTCAATATCTCACACTAACTCAAGCAGGGTGGAGTGGTATTAATAGCTGGATTGTGTTCCACCCATTTTGGCGGTACAAGTATTCCAATGATAATGGTGTCATATCATGTACCAGTACAAGGCACAATGGATGTTGGATATTGGGGCGCACCATTTAATATCAAACTATAAGACCTAGGGGCGATTACTCTTGGTTTGTTTCGCTATTTGTGTAGTTACTTGTCTAGAGGGCACTCATGCGACGCAAAAGCTCGAACTGCACCACTGATGCTCCCGGTATCGGGGCGTAAATTATGTTTTTGTGATCCCGCAGTGAGTAAGGGGGTGATGTGCACAGCAACATGATCGCCTTATTGGAAAGCCGCCGTGCTTGTTCCAGGTCATGAGTACAGTTCCTCGGGTGACGCCCAGCGATTTTGACCGCGTTTGTATCGGGATGCCGCCTTACTCAGACCGCCTGCCTTATTGGGGGACCCCTACTTGTACTTCGGAGAAAAAATACTGCAGGTACTTCGTGTACTCGCAGTATTTCGGGATTGTGTACTGCGAGTCGAGATTCTGTGTTGAAGACTCTCGCGGTAGTTCAAGTATTTCGAGGTTTACTAGGGTGAGTACTTGCAGCCCTTTTAAATATTTTGGGGTTCGATACGTTGAAATACTTCAAGCATCCAAGTATTTCGGGGTTTTCTGCTTGAAATTCAAAGTATCGAACCCCACAATACTTGAAGTTCTGGAGGTACCCGCACTATCAAACCTCGAAATACTCGAACTACCGCGAGAACCTGCAATACAGAACCTCGACATACTGCGAGTACTCGCGGTATTCGCAGTACATACACCCGAAATACTGCGATTATTCGAGAACCTGCAATACAGAACCCCGACATACTGCGAGTACTCGCGATATTCGCAGTACATGAAACCGAAATACTGCGAGTATTCCCTCTCTTGATATTTGCAGTATTGTGGCTGCTAGAGCTGCTCTTACTGTTACTTCTCGCAGTATTTTTCCGTTTCGTTTTGCGCGGTGAAGTCGTACTTGAAGTATTTCAGGGTTTCGTACTGCGAGATACTGCAGGTAGTATCATAGCAATACTCGGTAGTATATGCTGGTTTACTGCGGTGTTTGGGTGTGCATACTGCTCGTACTCTTGAGTAATTGCAGTATTTCAGATGTTTGTACTGCCGGTACTGCCAATTCTCGGAGACTTTTACTGCTCGTACTCCCAGTACTCGCAGCACTTCAGCCGTTAGTACGGCCCATACTCCTAGTATTCGCAGTATTTCGCTATCAATACTGGCAATACTACGAGTACTTGCAGCCAAATACTGTAAATACTCGAAGTATACTCGGAGTGCGAAAGTCACTGGGCGCATCTTTAAACTGCACCAACGTGTTTGAGGACAGCCTACTTGGATTTGTGTGAAATGTTTTCCACGTTAATTTCGACGTATCGTAGAGCATTCCTTTTCTAACCCTTCTTCCAAGTGTTCTAACCACCTTGTTGGAGCATATAGTCTAACAGCAGTAACCCTTTTGAGGCCCCAGACATCGACGTAAAAATTGTTGAGTTCGATATTATCAGGAGCCTAGGAATACCTTCGAACAGCACGAATGTCGAACCATGCTGTACGCGTGTCGCACAGCCCCTTACGTCGCTGCTTGGGCCACTAATGTTCACACCTCGCACAGATGAGACAATTTTTTGTGATCTGTCTTGCAGGGAAGACAGGTAAATCCCTGGTCTATTTTATATGGTTTGTGTCATGGCCTAAAAATCATGCTGCCGGGTGGGAGCCATGTGGCCCGAATGATCTAGCACGTGTTTCCTGGGTCGAATCTGTACTACACAGATCCTGCACACCATACCATGACGACAGATATAAGATCTAGACGGTGTAGATGATCTGTATTATCTAGATGATTTGTATGATCCAGATGATCTGTACGATCTAGATGACCTGTATATCTAGATGATTTGTATGATCTGTATGATGTAACTCGTAATCTGCCCGATGTGTGGGCTTATTACCCCAGCGAACCAGGCTCTTTCGTGTGGTCGATGCTTCGTAGTCGTCACTTTTTTTCGTCGTTTCTTCCCTCTGAAGTACCCAAAGTAGACCTGTGAGTCGGCACGACATCTAGTTGGTAGTCGGACCAATTGTTAGACGTTCTTCGGAGGTGCCGGCTATCGACTCATGGGGTTTCCATACTTGTAGGAAGGATTGTCAATGCGGTGTGTTTTCTTCTTTTTTTGGCGGGGCTGGGGGCTGATTTAGCTCGCTTCGCCGTCCTGAGTTAAGTCGGCAAGTCGGATAATCATCAGCTCGTTTCGTCTGCCGACTTGCCCGCTAAAGTCGCGTAAAAACTTGGCTAACCTGTAGGTACAAAGTGTTGCCGACTCACAGCGCTACCCATAAGGGTTAAAAATCGTGTCAAGTCGGTGTTGACGTAAGGGTGCATTAATGTCACTGGTAGCCCATTTGTGAACAGAAAATGAGCCGATTTTCTCACAACAGTATTAGCGAGCCACTTCCTCCAACACATAACACCAAGTAGAAGGTAAAGGATATAGGTATGAGATTCGGGGGAAAACTCTTGCTCCCCTTGTGTTTCGGAGTAAAGACGTCAACACTTCTAGTGTCGAGTTAATCGATTTATTGACCCAGTTATGGCCTAAATACTCTACTGTAGATGTTTACTCTAGACCGCAAAATTCCTTATGCAACAACACCTGCCCAAGTAATACGAACAATTCCCACATATCGCGAACTACAGCTCCCACGCCAAAACTAGCTTCACCGTAGTCCCCACTTGTTGATGGGGTCACGTGCATGTGTTTATTGTTGTGGGTTCCAGTGTATCTATCCATCGTTTTATAACCCGAAGATGGAAATTTATGGTTGTCGCTGGGACCAGCTCGTTGGGTTATTCTTCCGATAATACAATTGGTGTGCCATTATAAATAATGTGCTAATGCTGTAAATATCAGGGCATGTCATGGGCCGAAAGTGCGGGCCGGTCCGGGCCGGGCCGAAAAAATTGAATTGTGATGGGCCGGGCCGGGCCGGGCCGAAAGTTATGAAAATTTGATAGGCCGGGCCGGGCCGAGCCGAGAGTTTTGAAAATTTGATGGGCCGGGCTGGGCCGGGCCGAGAGTTTTGAAAATTGGATGGGCCGGGCCGGGCCGGGCTGCGGTTCATCGTGTGGAAATTTGATGGGCCCCATCAGCTAAAAATTTGATGGGCCGGCCCATCATTTTGAAAATTTGATGGGCCGGGCCGGGCCGCGGCCCATCGACTCGAAATTTGATGGGACGGGCCGGGCCGGGGCCCATGAGATGTGGGCTTTATATGGGCCGCTCTGCCGAGCCCATGAGGCGGCTCACGAGTTTTCACAGGCCGGCCCGGGCCGCGGCCCATGAAATGTGATGTACTATTGCTGCTATAATATGTGCGATGACGAAGTCCACCCTGCCCATGAGATGGCCCACACGTTTTTGCGGGCCGGCCCGGGCCGCGGCCCATCATATGTTATGTGCGGTAGGTACTACTATGACGACTTCGACGTCCGCCCTGCCCATGCGAGGCAACCAACCCACATTTATTGGCCGAGACACGGGCCGGCCCGCGTGTAACCTGTGCAAATAAAAGCCGCAGAAGAGCGGTTTACAGTTTGTTTCGCAGCAAAAAACAGCAACAACAACAGGCAAGGAAAACAAATGGGTTCGATACTCGCGATATGCATACTGAACGAAAACTGAAGATGGTTTATAAATCAGACGTATCTCTGCATACCCAGCACAACCCGCTGTTGCTGCTGCCAGCGCCAGAGTAAACTATACTCCGGACAGGACGCACGCAGAACCAAACAACACACTGCCCTAAGAAACAACAACTGGTGCTGTGTATACTGCCCCATGAACAACCTTGACGAGAGTGCAGCTGCTCATCCATATGTTGTGGTCTATCACGTCTCACGAGCACCACACTCTTCCAGACTACACATCCTACATGCCCTTCAACGATGGCCTGCGCCTTTGCATCAAGGCTTCGTAGCGCCTTCGCGCGTACGTGCTTCATCTCTGGCTGTTCGTCAAAGAGGACGGCTGAGTGGCTAAAGCCCCCACGAGAGAAGAAGCACCATTCCCAACCAGCGTCTTGCAGAGGAGGGGTGGGGACTCTGACGAAACGCCGCCCACATGATGATTGCGCTCTTGACTCGATGTCGACGGCGCCGTGACCTGTGCCAGAGGAATTTAGAGATATATACTCTAATCATAACCGGGGGTTAAAAGGAATTGAACTATTAGATGCGTATGATGGTATCAGCTGTTTCTTGTCTGCCAGGTATACAGCAAGAAGCACCAAGCAGATCATTGAAGTTATCAGATTTTTATTTATTTTATTACTTCAAATAATTGCAATGCACGGCAGCAAGCAGCAGTTTTATCAGGAATTTAACAATTTAGGACCCCTCCAGCAGTCTCTCGTCGTATACATGTTAGTATTATCTCTTGTGTCGTATACCTTCTCCGCTATTCTATAGCCGTCTGTTGCATACAGCATTATAGAGATAACATATAATATTGTGATGAAATTCGAATTAACAATTTTTTGTTAATCCGTTCTTTTTACCCAGAGAAATCAGTGCACCCATTGTCCGTGCTGATTCGTCATCCTATGATAAGAGAGATACAAATTGTGTGGTCACAAACTGCTGTGAGACAGTCATAGTAAACCAATGTATTTATTATTTATAGTTTCGGTGCATGCCTTCGTTTCCAATACCTGCGTTCAGCCGTCCCGATTCATATTAATAGTAAACCAATGTAGTTATTATTTATAGTTCCGGTGCATGCCTTTTTTTCCAATAGCGTTCAGACGTTCCAGCCCAGCCCATGCCAACCCCGACCCTCTCGTCCTCGCTGTTGTGGTGTTTGCCCACCCACGCGATGCCCAGCCTCTCCTCTTCCCACGCTGCACCTATTACGCTATCCGCTGTGGCGATGCTGCCCCTTTGCTTGGCAAGCAAGAAAAACGAAAGAAAAGATAAAAGGAAAGAGAGATATCATAATCCAACAACGGAAACAAAAAATCGCTATAGTGGGATCCGAGGGACGCGCCAGCCAGCGCTGGGTTGCGAAAGCAACTGAGTTAAATCGACGCACGACGCGTCTGAAAATACGTGGGAGTGTGGTGAGCTTTATTTTTCCCCATCCGCCGGAGGATGTAAAAAAAAAGGAAACAAAAATAACAAATACCTGGTATAAAATATACTCCCATTTTTTATTTATAGCACATGACAGATGATGCAAGTTTAGTCGACTTTATATCGGAACGACATCCACGCTATACACTATACACTACCTGGTACCTCGTACATGTATTATCTCGTATATACACAACTTGTATCCCCGTCAAGAGTAATTTGTGTCCAGCCGAGAAACTCTTCCCGTCTTTCTCAAAATAATTAGGAGCACGATCCTCACAACTACCCACCTGATGCCTCGACGAACGCCTCTGCGCGCTGACTCGTTGCTTTTGTGCTGATCTCCTGGTCGCGGCGACAACCAGCACTCTGCGTCGTCATCCTTCTGCAATGTCTTATCAAAGCCTTCGTACAATTGCGAGTGCACAGGGGACACTCCTTGCCTCCTCCGCGCTTCAGACAGCAACTATTTGACGTTCTCGCCATGGTTCGGCCCAGACAAAACCGCCGGTGAACACTTACTTCGCGAAGCAGGGCCAGACAGGGGGCATCTTTTAGCCGAAACCTGAAGTGACATTCACCTTTGTGGGTGTCGTTGTCGAACCAAGAATGAAGCTTGCTGCTGCTGCAGTCGCATGGGAAGCCTCCAAAAAAAAAAAAGATAACTACCAGGTAGAGCGTTATCTTTGTTCTCTTCGGATGAAAGACCGTAAGCAGGTGCAGGCGTTGCAGCAGCTGTTGTAGCAGGTGCGGGTATTGCAGCAGCAGGTCATGCTGCTGGTGTGGACGTAGCAGGAACAGAAGGAGGTGGTGGTCCACCAGTCGGAACATAATCCATCGGAGCAGGCATTGGATTTGCTACGTTTTAGCTGGTTGATGGATCAAGACTGAGTGGGCAGTGGATGTGTGTGCCTCATGGGCCGGAAGCAGCTACAGGAAGGATGATGATGGTAGATCTTGAAATATATAGGGGGTATCACGCAGCTTGCAAAGATGAGTATCGACACAAAAATTTCAGTCACAGCTGACGTGTTGAGATTATTTGTTTCAAAATAAAACGGCTACGAATCGGTATAAAATTAGGTCTAATACCTGGTAATACTAACAGCCGATAATAATCAATACGAAAATATAAGAAACATCAGTGTGCACTTTTTAGTACGGGGTAACACATGGGCCAGCCCGTGGGCCGACCCATGGGCCGGCTCTTCAAATCCACGGGCCGGCCCATATGAAGCCCGTGTCTCATGGGCCTCGCTGCGAATGTCATGGGCCGGGTCGAGCTGGGCCGACAGATTTGAAAATTCAATGGGCCCGGCCGGGCCGGGCCGGGCCGATGTAATTTGAAATTCGATGGGCTGGACCAGGCCGCAGCCCATATTCTGAAAAAATTGACGGGCCGGGCCGGGCCGGGCCACGCACGGCCCATCATCGGGCCGTGGCCCATCCTCTGAAAATTTGGCCTGGCCCGCCGGGCCGCGGCCCATCAAATAAAAAACTGATGGGCCGGGCCGGGCCGGGCCGCAGCCCATGAAAAAAAAACTTGATGGGCCGGGCCGGGCCGGCCGCGGCCCACTACATAAAAACATGATGGGCCGCCCCACCAGCGCCGGCCCATGACAAGCGCTGGTGAGTAATAACATATGTATTGCTGGTATAGGGTAAGACTATAATATGGTTCTGTTAATATGTAAAGTAGGGTTAACGTATTTGTTGTGGTGCGCTTGCCCCCGGTCCTCTTGCCCTCATTGCGTGGAAACCCACCTCCCAGGACTTCCACAAGCCGTTCGACTCACCGGCCGTGCTCGTCGTGGGGCACCAGACCAGCGGCAAGTCGGCCCTGATCGAGGCACTCATGGGTTTCCAGTTCAATCAGGTAAGTGCTCGCGGCAGCATGGGGTGGAGTGTCTGGCGTGGATTCTTGCATCAGTATATCACACCTTTGACTGCTGCTGTAATGCAAAATTGCTCAACTGGGTAATAAAGTAGCTTCAATCGAAAACATGTGCACAGTGTACAGAAGTCGCAAGGATGTACCAAGTATTCCCCTAACCGATTCTGCAGTTGTATTTTATGCTCAATGCTCCCCCGGAGTATTGTTAACCACTAACACTGCATAAGCATCCCACAGTACTGTAACTCAAGTTTTTGCTTGGTATTCCTCCCAAGTACAGCACACGACAACACCTGGTAAGAAAATGGAATGCCGTGCCAGATTCCTTTTCTAACTACTCGTACTGTAAGTATTTATACTCGTCGGGTGTTTGCGATGTGCCAACTTTTGTTGCGTAGAAGTTGGGTAGGAAAACATATAGTAATAGTATTGAAACCGTCGAACTTCACAATGCAAGGCCAACCCAAGCCACGACAAAAAAGTTAGCGAAAAAATGGTTGAGGAATACGTTTTCCCACCTTTTTGCGATTTTTGACATAGTTTTTTCGTGGGTTGGTTGTTGGTTGACCCCGGGTTATGTGGATGGCATTCGGCGGTTTCAACAGTATTTTTTACTTTTTTTCTAACCCGACAGAAGTTGGAAAATCGCCAACACCCTACGTACCAGTAAAGCTGTGAATTGGCTGGACTTGATGACTAGTTGTTTGTTGGGTGGCGAGGTAACCCAACCAACGGACTTAGAAGTGTTGACTAAGGATCCAGCTCTATTTCCGAACAGTTTGTTCGTGGAACTTGAGGTCCAGTTCTGACCAAACTACATGTTGTAGTAAAAGTAAAAAAAAAAAACGACGTGGCGAGCTGTGGGTCCCCCCGATAGGTCTATGCTCAAACCTTGCAAGCTGTCCGCGATACATTGTTACGCGTTTTCTTCAACTTGTTTTTTGTGATTTTGTTGACGTAGGTGGGAGGAGGCACGAAGACGCGGCGGCCAATCGCGCTGCGCATGCAATACAACCCGGATTGCGACCAGCCGAGGTGCTACCTGTCCCTGGAGAACGGCAAGGAAGAGCCGCGCTCTTTGCAGGAGATTCAGGTGCGACTACTGCTGTCACCTGTCGATGTGTTAGTTGTCACACATGGGGGGTTTGGTTAGCGGTGTGTTCCCAGGTGGTGATTTTGTTTAGCGTGTTTGTGAGCAGGAGGAGATTCAGGTGCTACTGATGTCACCTGTCTGTCTGTCACGCATGGGTTGGGGGGAGGGGTTCTTTAGTTGTGTATTTCCAGTTGGCGTGTTTTTTAGGAGGGGGAAGAGGGGCACAATGTCGTAATATTTTAGTATTAACATTAGTTTGAGCCGGACTGTGACCAGCCGAGGTGCTACCGTTGAAAGGACGAGCCAATTTCTCAGCAGGAGATTCAGGTGCGACTGCCGTTACATGTCACTAACCTGTCACGTATGGGGGGTTTAATTGGTTGTGTATTTTCGGCTGGCTTTCCTCCCTATTTTCACGTCACGTTTGTGTTTTTGGGTGTCTTGCGTTTTTGTGTGCGTGTTTGGGTGTATTTTGTGTGTTTTAGGGCAAAGGACAACGCCTTTAAAACCACAAAAAATCCCACGCTTTTTGGGGCAAGTTACATGGAATTAGTGTGGGGTCTTTTTTGCAGTATTAATAGTAAACTCCTGTCTCGACTTACCGTTGTATTCGTAATACCGCGCGAGTGCCATATGAACCCCCCGTCCCCTCCGTCCCGCCCAGTATACCGCCTGTTTCAACGGCAAAACCACGAAATCATCCATTCTCTGTTATATTCCAGGCATACATCGAATCAGAGAACCACCGGCTGGAGAAGGACCCCGTACGCTCGTTCGACTCCCGCGAGATCAACATCCGCATGGAGTACCGCTTCTGTCCCAACATGATTTTGATCGACACACCGGGCCTCATCCACGCCCCCTCGGGAAAGAACCTCAACACCGAACAGCGCGCCCTCAATGCGGTAAGCTAGCCGCCAGTAGTGCTCATTTTAGTAGGATGTTCTGGAACAGACCGAGAAACAGTCGGTGGTTTTCGTTGGGAATGGCAAATTTGGACGGTCGCCGCCGCTGTCGCCCCAGTCGCCGTCTTGGGGTTGGGTTCCTGGCATGACTGGCTTTTTGATCTGCGTGCACCCATGTTTTTTTTTTTTTCACTCTACGGTGAGAAGGGTGAATAGTGCAACGGCCCTCATATAGTGCCGGTGAAATGGCTTGGCACAAATTGATATCTCTGGATGAATAGTGACTCTCTATAGTAGCCATATTCCCAGTAGTGGCGGTGCCCTGAATAGTGCCGATGTGTTGGGCTGGCACTTACCGGCACTGTTGGGGGGCTCCCCACTGCTCTACTTGTGTTTAGTAGCCTATTATTTTGGTGGTTGCGTTCCTGACCCATTGGGCTCTTTTGGCTGAACTTGTACCCCTGGTTTTGTGAACCTATTCTACGCTGTGGTTTCATGTCGGATATTTTTGCAGCAAGTTTCGTACACTTGAATTATATATATATATTTTTTTTTTCTTCCGCACACTTCTGCTTTACGGCTTCTGGACAAGCGGTGGTCACAGGTGTCGTCCCTTCTCCCCCCCGGTTCTTGCCTTCAATTTTTATCGCGCATAGGGTTCAGCACTCCCACTGCTCGTCGATTTTTCATCGAATGTTGCTTACTCACGCTCTCGCGCTTTCCGCAAGTCAATTTGTGCACATGAAAAAGTCCCAACGAATTTATACGAGTATGCACTCGGCGGGGCTCGAACTCACGAAACTGACCTATACCAGGCTTGAGGTTAACCTGATACCAAGGATTGACGGACTACTTGGGATGGGTATGGAATAAGTTTTTGCGTTCAAAGCTGGATCTAGGGTCGGATGGGTCATGCAGCAGCATTCATGTAAACTGATGCAAGGGTTAACGAACTACTTACTAGCTGGTTCCATCAAGTTTTTTATTGTTTGCATGCTTGTTTTATCTGGGTGCTTGTTTGTGTTATTGTTTGTCTTTGTTCATTCATTCCTTCGTTCGTCGTTCGTTGGGTTAATACATGTGGCTGTTTTTTCGTTTGCTTTCTGCAGGCTGCGAAGGAGGCGGAGAACTTGGTAATCCAGAAGATGCGCTGCCAGGACTACGTGATCCTGTGTGTGGAAGACACCACCGATTGGAAGCACGCCACCACGCGTAACGTCGTCACCCAGGTTCGTACGGCGCTGTCGGTGTCGTTATTTTTAGTCATGGTGGTGGTGGTCGTCGTGGTGATGCCCTTGTCGATGTTGGTGGTGGTGATGGTGGTCGTGGTGGTCGTCGTGGTGTCATCGTTTTTTTTACCTATACGACTCGTATGTGATTCAGACTACCCTGGTATTTGTAAATACCATATATCGGTCGTTTCCAGCGTTATACACGCGAGCAGCATGTTTAATCTTTCTTTTCTCCCTTGTTGCTTGTTTTCTGTTGGATGAATATTTCAGGTGGACCACGATCTGTCTCGCACGGTGCTTGTCACGACGAAGCTCGACACGAAGCTTCCCCAGTTCGGCTCGGGAGAAGACCTGGAGGACTTCCTCAGGTGATTTTTGCCATCCCATCGTGGCGATATTGGTACATACTTTTGAGGGGTTTCTAGAATGTGGGTAGACTTTTTCGTCACGGGAAAAAAACGTGTGGCGGCGGAGTGGATGCTCGTTTTGTTTGTGGCGTGGAGTTGCGCGTGGAATGGCAAGCTCGCTGAGAGGAGGTTGAATGGTAGTCTGAGGTATCACAAAAGTGTCTTATCAATAGTCAGTTTACGCAGGATCCAGCTGCGTAGCGTGCCATGCTTGGCCACTCACCCCTGACCCTCCCGCCCCCGCCCCCGGGACTGCTGCCATCGCGAACGATATGAAACCAAACTCGCGCCGTTAACGTGTGTTTTACCCAGGGCTCCTCTGATGCAGCGCATGTACCGCTGCATGCTGGGTGGACCATTCTTCACGACTGTCCCCTCTGGACGCGTCGGGCGCAACCGTGACTCTGCTTACTTTTCCAACGAGGCGTTTGTCCAGGGGACGCGGCGATCGGAGCGCGATGACCAGGTGAATATCGTAACACCCCTTGTTAGCAGTACGCCCACTTTCTGTGTGTGCAAACTGCGAATTAACCCCCTCAAGGCTGCACCCACGAACAAACTACTTGGGTTTTATGTGTGGTGTTTTTTTTCTGGCAGCTCTGAAAGGCTCAAGTCAGTGTTGGAACTAGAGTTGATTTTTTTTTACCGTAATGAGGGTAACCTTTCTGGAAAACGTGGCGAAACCAACTTTTGGATTTTTTTTTGCCCAACAGCATCGGTCACGTGAAGAGACCTGAGCTATTTGGGTAGGGGGGGCGCATCTGAAGTTGTACGAAACGAGCAGTACGATACCACTCGTGGTCCCTCTATCTATTACTTCCCTCCTCTTCTTCCTTGTCCCTTTCTTGACATGTTTTTTTCGGCCTTATAACCATCTCT
The DNA here is from genome assembly GCA_012845835.1 of Undaria pinnatifida. Lineage (NCBI taxonomy): Eukaryota > Phaeophyceae > Laminariales > Alariaceae > Undaria > Undaria pinnatifida. Next base: position 3,989,269 of record JABAKD010000012.1, on the reverse strand, counting down.
CTCCACCCCCCCCCCCCCCCCCCCCCCGTTGTTTCCTTTGCGTTCTCCTTCGTGTCTTGTGATAGGTTTACGTCGCCACCAAGCTTGGCTCTCACGCCGCCCCCACCTGTCTCCCCCGCGTGGGCGTGTCCCGCCTGCGCCGGTTCTTGGAACGGCGCGTGGAGGAATGCTATCGGAGGAACGTTGCGCGGATCGTTCCGCTTCTGCAGCACGAGATGTCTAAGGCCGAGGGGCGCCTGCTCACCACCGAGCAGGAGGTCAGTGTAAAAGTATCAATGTAGTTGTATTGCATTTTATATTTCTGGGGTGCGTCGACGGGTGTATTGGGGGGGTGTCAACGGATGGTGGTGGTCTGGTTTCGGCCTTGGTGTTGATGTTGGTGGAGTTGGTGTTGACGGTGTAGAGTGATTTTGGTGTTAGCGGCGGTTGTCGTTGATGTTCGTGGTGGTGGCGGCGGTTGTTGTTGTTGTTGCTGTTGTTGTTGTTGTTGTTGTTGTTGTTGTTGTTGATGTTAATGTTGTTGTTGATGTTGATGTCGATGTCGATGTTGCGGTGGTAACGTGTCGATCGTCTTCTCGTCTTTTCTTTGGCCTTTGCCAGATTTCGCAATACTCACCCGATATGTTTTGTGCGTTGTGCGTTTTGTTTTTGCTTTGTGTTTTTCTTCTTCCTATTCCGCGGCAGATCCAAGCTTTGTCTTTGGAGAGCCTGAAGGCCTCTGCCGAGGAATACCGCGAGCACTTCTCTCGCGCGCTGGGCCGTGCCATCCAGGGCACCATCAAGGCAAGAGACAAAAGAGAACGAGAGCGAAAGAAATGCGTGTTTTTGCTGGCTTGGTTGCACGATATAAAGAGGAAGAGAGAGAGCTAAACTCGTGTATGTGTAACCCTTGATTGGTTCGCGAAAAAAAAAGAACCCCGTGTGTTTATAGGCTCGGTTGGTTGAGGAGCGGGGGAGACCAGGGCCGCATGCGATGTCGTTGGTCGCTGTCATTGCGCTTAACGTTGTCGCTGGTCGTGGTCGGCGGTCTTGATCGCCGGTCGTGGCCATTGGTATAAACGTTTTCGTCGGTGTCTGAGGTCGTTGTCGTTGACGTTATGCTGCTATGTCGTTGTTGCAGTCGTTGTCATCGATCGACCTTAACCCTTGGTCTACTGCAAGAATGGCCCCATTCTAACTTCAAGTGATTTATCCCCAATTATGCGATTGAAGTTCTAAAGGAGTTAACATTAAAATTCTGACGCTTATGTTTTGCTGTTGTGCTTGCTCTTGCTTGCGTGCGTGCGCGCGTGCTTTTGTGTTTTTTTTAACCCCCCGCAACAGGCCCCGCCGGAGAAGTTCGGAGAGACGCTTGAGGCGGAGCAGCTGAGGGCTGGCTCGTTCGTGGAGGACTCTGACGTGGACCCTGACCGCTGGGAGAGGATGATGGTGAGTCTAAGAAGATGCACCGGTAACTGCGGTCGATGTTTGCATCACAAGTATTATTGATTCGTCCGCTAGTTCGTGTTTTATTTTTGCAAGAGGTTTCGTAGATAAGTATGGGATTCGTGAACGACTGTTTCGTTCCCGGTGGGAACCGATGATGGCGAGTCGTAGAAAATTGAAATGTGTGTTAATATGAAAGGTTTCGTAGACGAGTATGGGATTCGTGATCGACTGTGTCGTCTCCGACGAGTAACGGAGAACCACGACTATCTATAAGAGTACGATTGAGGTCCCTATTTAGTGCCGGTTGAACAGTGCCGGTTGCCAGCCATAGGGCCTGTACCATCGCTTGGCACAGATGAGAGCAAGAGTGATGGCTGGACACGAGTTGACGTCTGTAACATGTTTTAGAGCGTGGCCGTCAAGATGCGTGTGCGTGTTTGCTGCCGCTTTAACTACTTGGTGCTTCTAGTAGCATGGCATGATGACGCATTTATTTTTTTTAGTGCTGCATTGTTTGCATGACAAAATTTATGGGATTTTATTTTTGCCCCGTCCCTTCTATTGGCTTCGCACTTTCCCTTTCTCCTTCTCCCCCTCCCTATACGCGCCTCAGATCCATGGTCGCTAAGCATGCAGGGTCACTAAGCAGGCTCTTCTTCCCCTCCCCACCGCGATGCTCGCCTTTTATCGGGGAAGATTCCAGCTATTCCTTCCCTCGTCGACTCACGTCGAAGTCCGAATAATGACGGTTTTGTCTCGCCATAATCGTTATTCCGCAATTTCGGGTTCCCGTGACCACCTCGTGAACTTGCTTGTGTTACCATGTTACGTGGTGTTTTAGTTCTCAGCGAAACCTTTTTTTGTTTTACACGGTGACCATGATCTGTTTTTTTTTGTCAACGGAACCTTTTGTTTTATTAGTCACAATTTGATGATTTGATACCTTTGGTGTATCAGGAGATCGAAGTTGGTAACGGAAACAACAAGCTGTTCGGAGGCGCCCAGTACCACCGAGCTCTACGGGAGTTCAACTTCGCCATCAGGCACATGAACGCCCCAGAGGTGAAACGGATGTTCCATGCATGCTGTGTGCGGATTGTGATTGGCTGGTTCGTGGTTGATTGAACGCATCCCTTTGGTCGAGATCAGTACCACCTACGAATACTCCTTCCGAAATTGTCGGGCACGTAATCGCGTCCGAGGTAAAGCTGTTTTTTTGTGCCATTCGTGGATTGTGATTTGTGAAATCATGTTGGTTTGCTGCTCAAGCGAGAGCTGTAGTCGGGGGCGGGTAGGGGGTTATTTGTTCGGCCTTTGTTTAGGCCAAAAATTTTATTTGATCGATGTACTTGTACACAGCTTGTTTTTTGTTGTAATATCTTTCTTTCACCCTTTTTTTGTCCTTTGCTTCTGTGTTCTCTGTTTTTGTGCAGGTTACCGAGGATGAGATTGCCAACGCCGCCGGCATCAGCGACATGCACGACGGAGTGAACTTCATGAGGGCTGCCTGCGTCATCGCGGTCGAGAAGGTAAGGCCGAAGAGAGCTTAAGCTCTACTGGGGCGACCTTAGCCCTTTTACCATGGAAAACATGACCCCACACGACCTCCAAGTAGTTTCCATAAACTTGGTTGCAGTTCTGAAGGGATTATAGCCCTTTTGGGACCTTACGTGTGAAACCCTTCTACCACTGAACATATGACCCGACACTTGCTCCACGTAGTTGGTCTACAAAATGTTGGGTGCAGTTCTGAATGGGGGAGGGGTACCTGTAACTCTTTCGGGACCCCATGTGTAACCGTTTTTCTGCTGAAAAAGTGACCCCACACTAAGTCCAGGCAGCTTGTCTACAAAACGTTGGGTGGAGTTCTAAAGGGGTTGTAATATACCTGCTTCCTGGTCATAACTTACCGGTCGCCCCGGTGGCGTATGAGGTTATCCTCGAGGCTGGTATAGGTCAGTTTCGTGAGCTCGAGCCCCGCCGAGTGCATACTCGTATAAACTCGTTGGGACTTCTTGTGCACAAATTGACTTGCGAAAAGCGCGAGAGCGTGAGTTAGCAACACTCGATCAAAAATCGAGCAGTGGGATTGCTTAACCCTATGCGCGATAAGGCAAGAACCGGGGGGAAGAAGAGACGATACCTGTGACCACGGCTTGTCCAGAAGCTGGAAAGTAGGAAGTGTGGGAAAAATAAAATAAAATAAAATGAAATAACCCATTAGGGACCGCCATGTAATGAAACCGTTCTTCCACTGAAAAAATTACCCCGACCCTTGCTCGAAGTGATTCGTCTACAAATGTTGGGTGCAGTTCCTAACCCCTTCACAACTGAAAACCCGTTTTTGGGGACAAAATTGCTTGGATTTGGTATACGGAGGGGTTCGGGGGCTCTAAAGGGGTTAAGGGGTTATTAACCCTTTCGAAACCCAGGTATAGCCTTTTTACCGCTCAAAAAATGACCCCACACTGGCTCCAAGTAGATTGTCTACGAATTGTCGGGTGCAGCTCTGAAGGGGTTACAGCCCTCTTGGGACGGACCTCCCATGTGTGAAACGGTTTCACCACTGACAAAAGGACCCGACGCTTACTCCAAGTGGTTTGTCATCAAAATGTTGGTGCAGTTCTCAATGGGTTACCGGCATATTCAATCCTTTCGGGACCCCATGTATAACCTTTTTACCACTGAAAATATGACCTCACACTAACTCCACGTAGATTGTCTCCAGGAATATTGGTGCGGTTCTTGAGGGGTTATAACCCGTGAGGGACCCTATGTGTAACCGTTTTACCTCTGAAAAATGACCCCACACTAACTCCAAGTAGTTTGTCTCCATAAATATTGGTGCGGTTCTTAAGGGGTTATAACCCGTTAGGGACCCTATGTGTAACCGTTTTACCTCTGAAGAAATGACCCCACATTAGCTCTAAGTACTTTGTCTCCATAAATATTGGTGTGGTTCTTAGGGGTTATAACCCGTTAGGGACCCTATGTGTAGCCATTTTACCTCTGAAAAAATGACCCCACACTAACTCCAAGTAGTTTGTCTACAAAATGTTGGTTGCAGCTCTAATAGGATTCCTTTTGGAAACCCAATGAATAACCGTTTGAACACTGAAAAAATGACTCTAACTACACTAACTCCATGTAGTTTGTCTACAACACGTTGGTTGCATTTCTAAAGGTGGTATAATGCACCCGGTAACTTTTTTGGGACCCCATACGTCAAAATTTTTCATCAATTAAAAAAACGCCTCCACGCTTAGTCCAGGTAGCTTCCCTTCAAAATGTTGGGTGGGATTCTAAAGGGGTTGTAACATGCCAGGGTGACTACTTTGGGACCCCCTTGGAACCAATTCGGGACCCCATGTATACCGACCAAATGAGCGACGAGTGCCGATCTGTTCTTGATATCGTAGCCAAGCGTTTTGGAAGAGCTTGCAGTGGTACGAGTATGACCATGCTTGTCGCGTGTCGCACAGCGCTCCTTAGGCTGCTGTTAACATGCCAGGCTGACTATTTTGGGACCTCCTTGGAACCAATTCGGGACCCCATGTATACCGACCAAATGAGCGACGAGTGCCGATCTGTTCTTGATATCGTAGCCAAGCATTTTGGAAGAGCTTGCAGTGGTACGATTATGACCATGCTTATCGCGTGTCGCACAGCGCTCCTTAGGCTGCTGTTCGGACGCATCCTCTACGTACCCCGTCGCAGCTTGCCAAGTGTTTGCTCACGTGGGTTCTGCTTACTATAGTTCCCTTCATGGTGTACTGTTGATAGTAATAGCATAGTATGCAGGGGTTTTCACGGGTCATAACGCGGCCCGTGGGTCGGATCGCGAGGTGTTCAAAACCTGGCGGATCGAACCGGGTTGGGTCATGGGGTTTTGGACATCTCACGGGTCGGATCGGGTCGGGTTACCCTGACCCGATCCGAACCCAGGAGACCCGAACCACGGGAAGTGGTCCGACCTGTGAAAACTCCCTGCATGACATTTATAATGTTTCTTGTCCCATGTCCCCCCTCCCACCGCATTGCCCGCTTCCCTTGTTTGTCTGAAACTTGCGCAGGCGAGGACCTCTTTTGAGCCTGCCCTGGACTCTCTGCGGGTACGCACGGTGCACGTCATGAAGCGACTGTTCGAGGTGGTGGAGCACATGCTCCAGTCTGACGGCATGCAGATGAGCGAAACGCACCAGAAGCCGTTCGGTGAGATATCGGAGCGAGGGGCATGTGGGTCGATAAACGCAACGCCTTTGATTTCTCGATGTAGCGTACCGTAGGGCCCGAAATTTTGGCTGAAGATGGGGATGGAACCGAACCAAAACTAAAATCTACAACCTCACGAGTACTCAGGATATGCATGCAGCAAACACACTCTACGTTGTAATAAAGAAAGTTTATACACCGAAACACACCTGTTAAAAAACATTCATGCTACAGTATGTACCAAACCAACCCAAACCAAACTGTGATTCACCGAAGCAAAGCCCACCATATAGCAACCAAACCAAGAACAGCACCAAATCAAACAAACCTTGACAAATGAAAAGAAACGAAAAAACAAAACAGAACAAAGCAAAACAAAACCACCGGACGCAACTAACCTCCCCTCCCCCTCCCCCCTCTTTGTCCTTTTTCTTCATTTAGGATTCATCGTGAAGCGTGTATACGAGAACTTTGTGGAGAAGTCCGTGGACGAGTGCCTCGTACGCTGCCGCGACGATCTGACCGCACTGACTCGCTTCGTCACCTGGGACCTCCACGAGAGGTCGGCCGGCGCCCTCCGCCGCTCCTTGCCGGACAGCTCCATGGTTCAGATCTACTCTCTCGCGGTGAGTTTCCAGTTTTGCCACCGCAAAACGATTTCCATTTTGTTCTTCTTTTTCTCACTCACACGCTCGTGTGCTCTCAGCGACTGACTGCAGCATAAACGACAGTAAAGTAGCTCTACTTGCTTTGGCCCTCCCGCAGTGTATCGTACCTGGTACCTATTTCAGTCTCACGGTAATCGCCTTTCCTCACGCACAGCAATATCTCTTTTTGTATCCTCGTACTCCGAATCCAAGTACGAATAGTTTGCTCCCATGTCTCACAATTTTTTCGCTCACGCGGTAGAAGCTACACTGCTGCGTCAATCGTTTCCCCCCCCCCTCCCCCCTCCCCCCTTCTTTTTTTCTTGCCCGGCCTTGTTTTTCGTGGTGCCTGCCTTTTGTTGTCGGTGTCTCTTCAGGTGGACAGCAGCAGCCGCAAAGGGCGCAAAGGAGGCGAAGACGCAGCGCCCGCGGATGGAGCGGTGTTTGACCAGTGGGAGGCGGCCAACACGGGCGGGCTCGGAGGAGTGGGCAGCGTTACGCGCCAGAAGGTATATCGCACCGGCCGAAAATTGATTTTAACGATACAGAATTCTGGGTGTCTACTTCTATATTTTTATACTGGGAGTAGACTGGTGTCTGTATGCTGTACTGGTGCAGTGGGTACCCCGATTCAAGAGCGCGCCGTGACAAGCCAAAACAAGCGCTCTTAGCTACACATTGCTCTTGTCTGCATTCGGAAATCCATAGCTTTTTGTATAGGCGAGACATGCCGATTTGACTGCTCTCAAGTCCCGAACGCTCTTGTCCTGGTCGCTTTTAACCCCTTTAGAACCCCAAAACCCTTCCCTATACGAATTCCACGTAATCTGGCTGCAAAATGGGTTTCCAGGTGCAACGGCGTTAAATCTGGGTGCCCACTGTGTCAAGTATATAGTCACTCCGTGTGCTGGTCAGTATATTATACCAGGTACTCTGTATGCTGGTATCAGTATATTATGAGGAAAGAAGGTATATTATATTAATAAAAAAACACTCCAGCAGTGAGATGGAAGATTTTGTCGAAACTCTCATCTTTGCAAGCTGTGTGTGATACTCCGATCGCGCGTGTTACGGGGTAAGGTGTATATAGTACCAGCCGTTAACGCATCGCCTACTAGCTAACTGAGGGTTTGTTTTCGGTTACTCGGGTACTCTGTATGCTGATATCAGGACACTGACACGGGTGTGCGCTTGACGGTGCTATAGTCTAGGCCGGTGCAGGAGCGAAGATGCTAGGAGACCGGTCATTTTGTTCGCGTCAAGGTCATTGTCGGCCTTACTATGCTATCTTTAGTGTAAGGGCGGTCTGTCAAGGGATCAAAACAGCGGTCTCCTGTTAGTGGCATCTTTTTTTATGACACCGTACGTACCGCCGTAGCGTGTACGGTTATCTGTGATTTATTATGTTCGACGCTATATGAACAGAGTTGCGCTGACGTGTTGGCTGTTGTTCTGTTGGGGGAACTGCTGTGTTGTGTCTGCTGGGTGGTTGGTCTTGATTTTGTCTTTACTCGTCGTGTCTTTCTTGTTTCCTTGTCTGCCTTGCCTTGCCTTGCCTTGCCTTGCCTTGCCTTGCCTTGCCTTGCCTTCTTGTCTTGCCTTGTGGTCTTGTCTTGTCTTGTCGCGTTTTACACTTCTTTATTAATTTTTACTGGTATTTTCGTAAATGTCACGTCTGGACCCTATTTTTTTGGCCAGGACTACTTCAACCTCCAGCAGCTCATGGAAGAGGCCAGCAGCTCGCGCGACGCCGCTCGCACCTCGGCTGTTGTGTCGGCGCTGGTGCAGCACATCATGGTCAGCTGGAGGGAGCACTTTGCCCGCGCCGTGGCGATGAAGTTCAACTGCTTCTTCCTCATGCCTTTCGTCGACGACTTCCCCTTCTACCTACGACAGGTGGGGTTTGGTACTGTCAGGGAGAGAGCCGGAAGGGGGGGGGGTGTACCCATTTCATGCGAAGCCGTAGTCTTGGGAATATAAACCCTCGCATTCCTAAAATGCCAGGACGGAGCGCGGGGGGGGGGTGGGGCAGACGCTATACTTTTTCCTTTGAAGTTTTTTAATGCTTATCTGCGATGCGCCTCGAAACAGCTTACATATACGTACGTACCGGATATTTTACGTTTTTCTTTATTGTTATTTTTCCTCTCCGTTTTGTTTTTTGTTTTTTTTCTTGTCGGCGATACCGCCCCCGAAACAGGAGCTCGAGAAGATCTACGACGGAGACGTGGGTGACATCTTTGACATCGCGGAGGCGAGGGGAGCTCTGGTCAGGAGGAGGGAGTCTCTCGTTGCCGAATGCAAGGCCTGCCACGAGGTAGGCTAGTTTTTTGTCGGTCTGCTCATTGCTTTGAGCTGTTTGATTAGCCTACTTCTCGGGTCGAGCTGCTTGATTGGTTAACTCGTCGCATCGAGCTGCTTGATGGGCCCACTCGTCGGCTTCGAGCTGTTTGATTGGTCCGTTTGTTCCAACATGGGGCCCGCTGGCTATGAAACCAAGATGCCAAGTTCAATTCTGTGAGAAAACCAAATGTAAGCTTATCCTGTTTCCCCTCCCTATGCCTGTTTCTTCGTGGAACGCCCGGACGCAGATCCAGGGGAAGTTGGACTCTACCAACCAAAAAAAGCACACCCTATCCGCCACCCCCTTCTCTCCCCGCGATGCCTCCTTTTTCTACGTGGAACCTCCGGACGCAGATCCAGGGGATATTTCAACTCTTACCAATTTTACTCAAGTACAGCGCACCCCCCCCCCCCCTCCTTCCCCCATACGCTTCTCTGTTTTTATGGAAACCCCCGCAACAGATCCAGGGCAAGTTCGACTCTATCAACTCGCAGCTGAACTGCGCCAAGGAAATCTACTGCGAGGGAGACCAGGAGCTGGGCCCTCTTGGCGCGGATGCTGAGGCAGCGGCAGAGGTACGGTTTTGTATTGTTGGAGGTGGCGTGTTTGTCTGGGTGGTCGTTCTGATTTGTTTGTTTTTGTTTCTGTCGGTGTTCATCGATTTTGGTATTGGTGTTGTTTTTGTTAGTGTGCTTGGGTTTGGGTTTTGGTAACGTGCAACCGTATAGTTTGGCACGCCATGGTGCGTTTTTTGCTACTAATAGTTTCGTTTGATTGTTGTCATCCTAAAATATGTCCGCAAAACCATCCCCTACTGTAAAAACGCCTATAAAAAACGTGCGCCCATTTTCTAAAAACTCTTCCCTTAAACAAACCAAATAAAAAAACAGGCCGACTCTATCGCCGAGAGGGAGATGATGGCGTCGGAGATGGCCGCGGCCCGCAAGGAGCAGGAGGAACGCCTCGGCGACAGCGACAGTTACACCAGCGAGGAACTCGACCGTTACGCCGGCCTCGACGACGCCTCTTTGAGCGAGCTCCCTTCCCGCCCCAGCAGCGGCGGTGGTGTTCGCGATGTGACCAGCAGCGGTGGTGCCGGGAGCGTGAGCGCGGAAACTTTGGCGGATATGCGCAAGGAGAGGGCTGCTTTTTTCGCGGATTCGGACGAGGTGAGAGAGAAGAGGTTGGAGGCGCGGGGGGAGGGGGGCGGGGGGCGGTGCAGCGAGCGCGCGGTCCTGTGGAGGGAGTAGGGATATTATGATCGGTGGGGGGCGGAGGAGCGAGCCCGCTATCCTGAAGAGGAAATGGGGATGTCAGGCTATGCGATACTTGGCACATCGAAAGCATACCACTGTTATTTTGTCGGTCGATGCTTGGGCGATCGTTTGTGGGATTTTGCTGGAGGATGGTTCCCTGGATGGGTTGATTCTGTTTTGGGTTGCTCGGGTTGAGGAGAGAGGGTATCATTAATGTGTCGATTGTATCTCACGAGGCGTCGCGACTGCAATCCCGCCATTTTTCTTCAATTTGTTGTTATTCGCGCGTTAAGCCATCACCGTAATGTACGAGTATTCCGTGGTCATATGCTCATCTTTGCCACCCACTCCACCCCCCCACCCCCCCTCCTATCCCCGACCTCCCCCCCAAAAAAAATCACCGCCCCCGCAACCAAAACCAACCGAAACAATTTTAGGACTCGGAGGACGAAGACGTGTTCGTGAACCCCCTAGCTTACATGGGCCCCATCGAGGACAGGCCTCCCCCGACCGACAGCTTCGACACGCGCCGGTGGGCCGGCCAGGGCTCAAGGTCGCGTGCAGGGGTGTGGGGAAAGGGAGCCGCCGCCAGCGAGGGACTGGGCGAGGGAAAGATTACACCGCTTTACAAGAGGGGGGACGAGGAAGAGGTAGGAGCCGCGTTCGACCGCGCCGCTGCCAATCGCGCTACCTCCCAGCTCCGGAGCAGCGCAGGGAGGGATGTTTCCTCGGGGGGGGAGGAGGCGGGATCGTCCCCTGGAGCGGGTTCTTCTTCGACTGTGACGGAGGCGGGAGCAGGAGAGGGGGAGGGTGGCAGTGGGGGTGCTGATCTTAAAAGCATCGCTCGTTCGTCCGCAGCGCGGAAGGCGTTAGGGGGACGACGACGAACGAATGCCTCGCCGGGGGGTGCGGGGGCATGAGAGTTGTGACGGAGGGGGGGGAACATACATATTTTTGTTTTGATTTTTTTTTCTCTCAATTTTTTTTCGGGTTTTATATTCTTCAAGTTTTTGTTTTTCACGGTTCTGTTTCGTTTTTTTTTTCTATGGTAAGTCTTTTTTTTCTCGGTTCTGGGATTTTTTCCGGCCGAGGAATGGGAAAGGGTTGAAAGAATGGAGCATATAGCTACTTCACTCTTGACCAATGAGGACGGTGCTTTTGACTTTTGACCATTGGGAACGGTACGTTGGACTTTTGACCAATAGGAACGGTGCTTTCGACTCTTGACTGTGGAGCGATGGTAGATGCGGCGGTTAGATAAGAGATTGACAGGTATTCAGATACCGACGGATAGGCACCTACCTACGAGTAGGCAGACGGACGGCTAGGCAGACCACGGATAGGCATACCGACGGATGGACCCTACCAGAGATGTATTCAGGTAGGCCGATACCGACGGGTAATCATACCGACTGATAGGCCTTTCCAGAGGTGCTCAGATAAACCGATACCGATGCGTACGCCCTAGCATGAGTATACCCAGGTAGATCGATACCGGCGGGTAAGTATACCGAATAGGCCCTACGAAGCAGGGATATACACAGGTAGACCAATACCGCTGGATAGGCCTTGCGAGAACATACTCGGGTAGACCAATACTGATGGGTAGGCGTACCCATGAATAGGCCCTAGCAGGGAAATACTCAGGTAGACCGATACCGATGGTAGGCATACCGAATAGTCCCTACGAAGCAAGGATATACACAGGTACACCAATACCGACGGGTAGGCATACCGACGGGTAGGCCCTGGCGGGGATATACTCGGGTAGACCGGTATCAACGGGTAGGCATACCCACGGATAGGGCTTAGGAAGGATATACTCACGCAGACCGACCGGTAGGCCCTAGCGGAGGTTTTCCCAGGTGGGTCGATACCAACGGGTAGAAGTACCCACGGGTAGGGATATACTCAGACTACCCGACGGATAGGCCCTAGTGGGTATTTACCAAGGTAGACTTGATACCGACGGGTAGGCGTGCCCACGGATAGACCCTTTTGGGATGTAATAATTTCGCATGACTGGAGCGATTTTAACGTCGCCGACATGGGACGGAGTAGACTTTGGTCGACGATCGGCATTCACATGTTGTATCGCCGTCGCTCGTACACGGCAGTAGAATTGGCAAGGGAGGGAAGGAGGGAGTTTGACAAGACTCAGGAGAGAGGGGGGGGGGGGGGGGGGGGGGGGGGGGCTGGTTTGACACAGGATGAAAAAGTAGACAGGGAAGGGAGAGAGCAAGGGAGGGAGGATGGGGCAAGCGCGTAGTGTGTGATTTATCGCTTGTGTTGTCCACCGCTTTCGATTTTTTTTTCGGCTGTGACATATCCGGCGGGGAGCACCAATCTGGGCGGTGGGGTTTCTGTATCGACGGACCGCTCACCTCGGGAGGCGGGGAGTTGGGGGGAGGGAGGGCGTGAAAAATAGTAAAATGAAAAAAAAATGTAACGGCGTAGTCTTTGTGGCGTGTGTGTTTTGCGTGTGTGTATAAAGGAAGAGCGAACCAGTGTGAGAAAGTCTCAGTAAAGCAAAGTCTAAGCCCAACCGCTGCTCGCGCAACGGGAGAGGTTGGTTTCAGCGGGGTTACGGGGGGCTAGCGGTTGGCAGGGATACGAATGGTAAACGGTTATGGACGATGAATGCGGCGTTTCGCCGCGTGATCTTGCTCGGGTGTGCGGTGTATCCCACAGCGAAGTCTAGGTGCCACCCTCGGCTCGCACAAGAGGGAGAGACGGTTGTAACAGAGTTTCGGATTGTGAAAGGTTGGCAGGGTTACAGATGGCGAACGGGTATATAGCAGGATCACGCGTGGTGAACGGGTTAGCAGGGGTACGAATGGCGAACGCCACATCAACCGCTTGATGTTGGTTGATGTTGTGTGACGTTTTTTTTTTCTTGGTGCGTCGTCGTCATCCCTACCTCTTTTCTCCGAATCACCAACGTGCGATCGTCTCTGCCCGTTCGCTATTTTTTTTTTCTTGTGGCGCCGGCGCAAGTTTGCAAGAGTGTTTTCGGCATGGTATTTGCTCTGGGCGTACCCGGGTATGACCAACGTAGACAGGGTTGGTGCCCGAGTACCGCAGAGCAAAGATGTCGGCTGACGGTCTAGTTTTGACCCGTCAAGACGTCTTCGGCCTTATCATACTGGTTCAAGTGTGTGGAGGTCCTTGACGGCTGTCCGGCATGGGCCAAGAGTGCCGTCAACCGGCATCTTTGCCGCAGAGCATATACCTTACCAAACGGACCCTTGCAAGCTTGCCACCTTTTGGGCTGGCATTTTCTTCGTCGCGAGCGCACGAATCATGTCTTGTCTGCGGCTGCCAACCGCGGCTTGGCAACGTGGCTGGCTCCGGGAAGGGTTGCCTTTTGCCGGTGTAGGGGTTGGTTCAGTGCGGGGTGTCACGGATGCGGGGATTTGGTGCGTTGTCGTCGTCGTCTTCGTCCCTCCTTCCCTTGCTCGGTATTTCTTCGTTTGCGCGGGCGCGAGTGTCTTGTCTGCGGCTTTTGCCACCGCGGCTTGGGAAAGCGGCTCCGCGAAGCGTTGTATTATGCCGGTGTAGGTGTTGGTTGAACGCGGGGTGTCACGGGTATCGCCGAAAGCGGGAAAGGAGACCCGAGTGATCGTCTGTGACATCGGCGACGTAAGGTGTACCGGGTTTCCGTTTCCCAGTTACGGTTCGTGGTTCGTGATTACCGATTACCGTCTGCCTGCTATCGAACTATGGTTACCTGTTTACCGGTTTCTGGTTCGTGCTGGGTAGGGTTACGGATTGCGAACGGTTAGCTGGGTTACGGAGGGTGAACGCCACATCAAAAGCTTGTTGATCGGGTGTGGCGTTTTGATGCGTTGTCGTCGTCGTCGTTCCTCCTTCCCTTGGTCGGTTCTTGCTTCGTTGCGCGGGCGCGAGTTTCTTGTCTGCGAATTTGCCACCGCGGCTTGGGAAAGCGGCTCCGCGAAGCGTTGTATTATGCCGGCGTAGGTGTGTTGGTTTGTGTTGGTTGAACGCGGGGGTGTTACAGGTATCGCTGAAAGCGGGAAAGGAGACCCGAGTGATTATCTGTGCCACCGTCGACGTAAGGTGTACCGGGTTTCTGTTTCCCAGTTACGGTTCGTGGTTCGTGATTACCGTTTGCCGTCTGCCGGTTCCCCGGCTATGGTTACCTGTTTACCGGTTACTGGTTCGTGTTGGGTAGGGTTACGGATGGCAAACGGTAAGCTGGGTTACGGAGGGTGAACGCCAAATCAAAAGCTTGTTGTTGATCGGGTGTGGTGTTTTGGTGCGTTGTCGTCGTCGTTGTTCCTCCTTCTCTTGCTCGGTTCTTGCTTCGTTGCGCGGGCGCGAGTGTCTTGTCTGCGAATTTGCCACCGCGGCTTAGGAAAGCGGCTCCGCGAAGCGTTGTAATATGCCGGCGTAGGTGTTGGTTGAACGCGGGGTGTCACAGGTATCGCTGAAAGCGGGAATGGAGACCCGAGTGATTATCTGTGCCACCGCCGACGTAAGGTGTACCAGGTTTCCGTTTCCCAATTGCCGGTTCGTGGTTCGTGATTACCGGTTTCTGATTCGTGTTGGGTAGAAAGGCTTCGCATGGCAAACGGTTAGCTGGGTTACGGAGGGTGAACGCCACATCTAAAGCTTGTTGTTGATCGGGTGTGGTGTTTTGGTGCGTTGTCGTCGTCGCCGTCGTCCCTCCTTCCCTTACTCGGCATCATATTTCGTTGCGCGGGCGCGAGTGTCTTGTCTGCGGCTTTGCCACCGCGGCTCGGGAAAGCGGCTCCGCGAAGCTTTGTGTGGTGCCGGTGTAGGTGTTGATTGGACGCGGGGTGTCACAGGTATCACCGAAAGCGGGAAAGGAGACCCGAGTGATTATCTGTGCCATCGTCGACGACGGTGCACCCGGTTTCCGTTTCTCAGTTGCCGGTTCGTGGTTACCGGTTACCGTCTCCCGGTTGCCGGACTGTGATTACGTGTTTACCGGTTACTTTTTCCGCAGTTCTGGTTTGTGTTAATTAGACCGGTGAACGGTTGGCTTGAGTTCCGGAGGGTGAACGCCACATTCACCGCTTGTTGATCAGGCGTGATGTTTGGTGCGTTGTTGTCGTCGTCGTCGTCACTCCTTCCCTTACTCGGTATTTTTTTCGTTGCGCGGGCGCAAGTGTCTTGTCTGCGGCTTTGCCACCGCGGCTTGGGAAAGCGGCTCCGGGAAGCGTTGTAATTCACCGGTGTAGGTGTTGGTTGGACGCGGGGTGTCACGGGTATCGCTGAAAGCGGGAAAGGAGACCCGCGTGATTATCTGTGCCATCGTCGACGTAAGGTGTCCCTGGTTTCCGTTTCCCAGTGGCCGCTTCGTGGTTACCGGTCACCGTCTCCCGGTACCCGGAACATACCTATCTGTTTCCCGGTTAACGTCTCCCGGTACCCGGAATATGCCTATCTGTTTCTCGGTTAACGTCTCCCGGTTACTGGTCACAAGTTACGGGTTCCTCTTTGCCGGTTACCATTTCTCGGCTCCCCCTTCATGGTTACCTGTTACCGGAGGTTGGTTACCCGTTCACGGGTCACTCTGTTCCCCTGTTACCGGTTATCGGATTATAACCCGTTTCCCGGTTACCGGGTACGGTACCGGATACGGTCACCAGGTACGGTACCGGATACGGTTACCAGGTCGATGACGAATCCATTCCGCTGCTTCCGTGAAAAATATGGGGTAGCGCTTATTTTTGGACATGTGAACTCGACGTGGTGTCACACCCTACGAAAATCGAAAGGCGGTTCAACCCTCGTAGAACTGCCAAAACATTATTCCTCTCTAATTGCTAGTATTATTCAAAACCTAGATGCGGTTCTTGAGGGGTTTAAGAAGGAGTGTGGGGTAAAGTGGGTTGTTGGCAGGGGTTCTGGGCCGCTATATCCCCTTGCTCCGTTGATGGACTAGTCGGCAAGGACGTCCCAACACATAGGTCTTGAGGAGGCATTGCCAGGCCAAACCTAGACCGTCAACCGACATGTGTGTTGCGGGGAGGGCTGTGTAATTCCTGGGATACTGTGACGATAGCGTAAGAGAGGAAGGAGGCGGTGGGGCGGGAGGGGGGAAGGGGGGATTGGCAATCTGCTGGAGTTTGAAACCGTCTTTTCTAATTTCCCCCGCTTGTGCCTACACCGGTAGGACCTTCTGTTGCCTGTTGGAGGGTGTCGTCAGCATGTCATGTGGTTTGATGGGCAGTAACCACTTTCATAAATGCACCCACGCTCTTGATGATGAACTACTTGGAATTGGTGAAAGTTTTTTTTCCCGATATTTTTAGAGGGGGCGGCCGGCGGAAGAGTGTGTTGCAAGTTTTCCTAGCGAGCCCCGGCGCGCGAGGTGGAGGAAGTGCGCGCAGAGAGAAGCGGGGGCTGGGAGGTGTGCTCATTTCGTGCACAGCCGTAGTCGTATGGCTGTAGACCCTCGCCCCAATCACTACAATGCCGGGACGGAGCACATCAGGTTTTCACTGACCACGGTGGGAGGTAAGGGGGGTAAACCAGAGGGTTGCGGAGGGGGTGGGGTGAACGGCCCACATGACTGGCTTGCTTGCTTTGTTTCCGTGGAAATACTAGGGCTGCTGTTGCAAGGGTGTTGCAAGGGGTCCGGTGCTGACCGTTTGGTGTGTGTGCTCAGAGTGGTGCTTGCTGTGCTGCGCCATTTGGTTCTTTCTCAGTGGGGCGTGCTTTCTCTTACTTCGTTGGCTGGTCTAGCGGGTTGGTTGTTGTTCTTCTTTAGCTGGATTTTCTTCTTGTTGTATTCGCTTATTTCAGCGTGGATGGTTCGTTCTTGCTTTTGTTGTCTTTCTTGCGTGCTTGCTTTGCTTGCTTTTCTTTTCTTTTCTTTCGTTCTTTTTTCCTTCTCCGACCAGGACCAATGGTTTAACGTACACGCATGGCCGGGCCGGCTGGCTGGCTGTGACTGATGTAGGGAGCGCCCTGGCAAGAAAACATACAGAGCAAACCGCCGCCGGTTCCCCGAATCGGTTCAGGTTTTCGGTGCTGATTGGTCGTTCAGACGTCTTTGTTTTACGCCTCGCATTGTAGGAGACCCTTACTCTCGAGGTAAAGATAACGCCAACAACGCTGGCGGTTGTATTTCTGTTTTACAACCGGCTCCCCTGTCCCGTCGTGTTTTTTTTTTTTGTAGTGCTTGGCCATGATTGGGAGACGGATGGGTTCGTATTTTTCAGTTTTTTCACGGTTCGTTACCCACCCCGCGAATCGGGTCGGGTCAGGAGGTTTTCAATTATCACAGGTCGGGTCGCATCGCCCGGAACCGAACCGCAAAAGGTGATCTGACCCGTGAAAAGCCCTGGTATTTTTGTCTTGATCGGGTCGGGTCGGGTCGGATCAGGAGGTTTTCCAAAATCCCGTGGGTCGATTCGGGTCGGGTCGGGCGGTACTCAGAATACCACCGAATATCACGGGTCGGGTAGGGTCGGGTCAGGAGGTTTTCTAGTATCACAGGTCAGGTTTCGTCACCCGGACCCGGACCGCAAAAAGTGATCTGACTTGTGAAAAGCCTTGGTATTTTGTTGGTATCGTGTCGGGTCGAGTCAGGAGGTTTTCCAAAAATCCGTGGGTCGAGTCGGGTCGGGTCAAGAGGTACTCAAAATATCACGGGTCGGGTCGGGTCGGGTCAGGAAGTCTTCAAGTATCACAGGTCGGGTCACATCACCCGGACCTGACGACCCGCGATATCTGACCTGACCCGTGAAAAGCCCTGGTATTTTTGTTCTTACCTTTTGTAGAAGGTGCGCCCTGGCCTGTGGGACAGACCGCTTGGAATTAGCGCCAGACATTTCTTACAGTAGAAAAAAGGTTTAACCCACTTTAGATAGGAGTTGCGTCCGCGTTTCTTTGGCAACGAATTTTCTTTGGGGGTTTCTTGGAGATGGTAATTTTGTTTTTGCAGCAAGCAAGCGAAAGGTATGAAACGGTTGTTGGGAGAGTTTGCACTCTTTGCTTTGCGTTCCTCCGGTCAAGGGGAAAAGGGGTTGAGATTGAATTTGGCGGCCGTTCTTGAGGTGGACCTGTTGTCTTGTCTTTTGTTTTCTCCGAGCGGGAGGTGAGGGGGGGGGGGGGGGGGGGATACTTGAATCGTGCGTGACCGTTGCCTTTTTTAGGACCATAGACCCTCGCATTTCTACAATGCCGGTACGTAGCGCGTTGGGTTTTCGCCGGCCTGGCGGGCATTGGGAGGGAAGTGATCATTTGGCGAGTGGCGAGGGGCGGAAGGACTCGTTGATTTTTTACCGTGAAACAAAGCCCCAAGTTCGTTGTGTTTGGAAGATGCATCAGTCGCCGTCGATTCCTTTTGGTAGCGCGGAAGGGATGTGATTTGTATGACGGGCAGGCAGCAACCACAGTATAGTAGCTCGTGGCGTGGCTTGTTTTCCTAAATATGTGGTGGCGTGTTGTGGTAGTATTCCTGGCTGGCGATGAGCCCCTATTATCCCCTCTTTATCCTGATCCCGACGAACGCGAGCTAGTGAGGGAGTTGGTGAGAGAGCAGATGATGACGGAGGTTGGGGGATTTATTTTCTTCATGTTGTGACTTTATTTATTTTTCATCAGAGTGCATGCGCGTCGAGACAGCACAGAATAGGAAAAATGGAGTCGCAAGGATAGCAGGAGGGGAGGGGGGGAAGGGAGGGGGTATCAGATGGATGGAGAGACATTTGGAGTGTCGAACGTTCGTTTTTGATTGAGTCAAAAAGTCAAGAGTAGGCCGAAAGTCAGCATCGAAGTTTATACGTTAGTAGTAGTTGGTATGGGGGAGTTGCTGCAAAAACGGGTGGCGTTTTTTGTTCCGCTTTTTTTGTGGACGATGCGGGGCAGGCTGTAAGGGCCTGGTTGCTGCGCAGTTGGAACTCCAGTCGTGGCATTGAAGCCCGAACAGCGTTGTGCCTTCGAGAGGGGCGTACCGAGATAGCGCTGTTTTTGTGTACGAACAAGGAGAGAAGAAAGGGGGAGAGAGTGAGAGAGAAGAGAGTAGGTGAGAGAGGAAGAAAGCGTGAGATATGGTGAAAGGGAAGGAAGGAGATATACGGGAGATTGGGAGGGAGAAGGGAGGAGGGGAAGGACAGAGAGAAATAGCAAGAGGGGGGTTGAGAGGGAGATGTGAGAACACCAGGAAGATGTAAGAGGGCCCACTCCTTTATGCTTGTTTCGTGTGTGTGGCCGCTGGTTCTTAAGTAGACCGGCTTGTTGCCGGATTTGCGGGGAGAGCGGCGGCAGATATTAAGCAACCGCTCTTCCTGTTTTTTGTCATATGTACGTACCTATGTATGGCAGACGTTTTCACCTTGACTGGTCTTACGAGTATTCTGCGGGCAGATGACAGGCTCAAGGGGGGAAAGGATTGTGAGAGTAAATGAGTGACCCTTTGCTTTGTTGAGTGGATGACCGGCTTGCTGGCGAGCAGGTGCGCTGTGGGCGTGCCGGGGTGCTGGAGCGATGTCGCCGATGTTGTTTGTTGTTTGTTTTTTTTGCTTGTTTTACCTCACTCACTTGACAAAGTGACGAAGAAAGGAGGGAGGTGGCCATAGGAGTAGGGGGGAGGAGGAAGTGGTGTTTGTGGCCCCCCTGCTTTTGTTGCTGTTTGTTGTGCCCTGTTCTGTCTGGTCCCGTCTTTATCTTGTCCCCTTGTTAGTACCGTACTTTGTTCGGATGTTTTTGTGGACAATGTACCACCACCTGGTTGTGCTACCACCGCTTGCTTGCTGATGTCGCTGATGCTGTGGTTGATGTTAATGCTGTTGTTACAATTAATGCTATCATAGTAAGAGCCAGGTCTGTATGTGTTACTCTTCAAACACCACCGATTTGTTTTTGATGTGGCGGCGGACGTTTCTCTCGTCAAGGTTTTCCTGGAGACGTGATATGGGATTGGACGAGGAAAGGCGCGTGTAATACACCCGGCGGCTGGAGGAGGGGCCGAGAGTGACCGGGGGTATAATTCTATTAATTATTAAGTTGAACCGCGCGGGATGTGGAAAAAATATGCCAGTATAACCAACATGTTATTACGAGCAAATGCGAGTTTTTTCTAATTTTCGCCTCGTCGAAGCAAAGGGCGGGGTCCCTTTCGAGCTGGATGTCGGGTTCTACGACGGACGGCGGACCGAAATGCATCTTTATGTGCGGTTCTTCGAACTGCCATCCCACGCACACGAGACAACAGTAACCAATTTCAAATTGCCTGTGCGCGAGTTCCAAGCGACAGCTATTATATTCTACACCTGCCATACTTGTACCGCACTCGGCTGCGGTCTTTCCCTGCCTTTTTGCGTTTTTTATTCAACCCACCGCACCCAACCCTGTACCCCGTGCTTCTTTTTGTTTATTTTTATTGACGTCGGGCCAAAGCCCGCCCCCTCCCCGACCCGACCGTGCACAAAGCTTGGTGTGGGATACGAGCCCAGCCATATATACTGTGCATGGGTAATCCGTCAAAAGAAGCAGCACGTTCCAACATCGTCTGCGCTCGTTGGCCAAAGCTCGTCTTTACCGGGACAAGGGTACACACGCGTGCCAGGGTACACCGACTTGTAACCTCTCAGGAGGTTGATTACAAATGAACAGCACACCGTAGCTCACCGTACCTCGGGTCTGAAGAATCCCAACCTCCTTCCTGCCTGATGTCACCTGCCATGCTGTTTTGCTGTTGGTCTGTTGCACGAAAGTGGGCGGAATGGCGAGGTGGCCCACGTTTTGTTTTTTGCCCTGCAAGCTGCGGCTACAACGCCGACTTTGTGCAACGTGAGAGGATTCCGACGGTAAGGGACAGCGCGGACTTTTTTTAGCTCCTAACGCGAGGAGGAGCTCAATATCTCACCAGAAACGAGTCTTACTACAGTAGCCCCCCCCAACTTTTCTATAACGAAGTCGCCGGTTTCAAAACCAGCTCCCGGCCGTATCTTCTGAAATACGGTGTGCTCTGACACCCCGACGTTGTCGATCGTTAGATCTTTGCACATTTACAAGAAAGGATACGGATGTCTTTTTCTCAATAGTATCCTTCCTTGTGTCGAGCAGCCATGAAGCGTTCGTTAAAAAAAAATCGCTGGTTTCGGGCGGGGGTTATCGTAGAATCAGAACATGACTTCGAAGACAGACGTTCGTTCGCGCAACCCGACCCCAGCTTTTCCATGCGCTAGTCCCTAAACCAAATATTATCGTACTTACTCGTACAGTTGCCATGCCACTCGATAGTGCCATATTTGAGGATCTCAACCGGTCGGTCAGAAACATCAAAGTTAGCCCAAAAACTGCAAATCCCCTACACCGTGGGAGGCGTGCCTGACCCTTTTCGCAAAGTAGACGACAACATGGCTTTCGTAGTGGAATTGCGAGGGGGAGGTGGCCTGACCTTTCGCAACGTGGGGGGATGCGTGCTACGATAGAGAGGTGCATCACGTTTTTTCTGAGGTTTCCTTAATTTGGGAGCTTAAGACCTCTGCCAAAAACTGATGAAAAAAAAAAAAACGAAACTGCTATGATACCGGATGAAAAACCCCATGGCCTCTGGGTACACGACGAAAATCATGCAAAAGAAGAAGGATTTTTCCCGACGGTTTCGGGTCAAGGAGCCCCGTCATATTCAAAAACCATTTTCGCCAAAAAAAGGTATACCTCTATTTCAGCACGCGCGTTGGGGGTCGCGCTCTCTATTGGAGGGCCTTTTTTGTGCAGCACTCGTGAGTGGCTCAAATCTATTAGTGATGAAGGAGGTGTACCCCCTACTCCCCCCACCGTAAAGGACGAGTGCCACACGATAGAGATGCACCACGTTTTTTCTTAATACTACCCCTCAATTTGGGAGCTTAAGACCTCTCTAAGGCAAAACAGATTTGAGGTTGCTTGAGAAAAACAAAACTGCTATGATACCGGATGAAAAATCCATCCCATGGCTAAGGTACACAACGAGAAGCTCATGCAAAACAAAAATAATGGCCGATTTTTTCCCGACGATTTTGGGTTGAGGATCCCCGTCATTCCAGAAGAAACCATTTTCGCCAAAAAAAGGTATACCTCCCTCTCTATCGTAGCACGCGTCGTTAGCCTCGTGGTTTTGTGGAACGCGACAAGGTGTGACTGTCTTTCCTCAATGCGGGCGGGACATGTTCGGTACGATAGATAGAGGTGAATAGCAGTTTTTGGATAATTATGTTTTCTGAAAAATTGACGAGGTCCGCCCTTAACGTGAAATCGTCGAGAAGTGTGTGTGCCAAATATTGAGCAAGGCTGCGGCAGGGGTGGATGTTAATACTCACCTTTTTTCACGACCTCGTGGCCTGAGGTATCACACGAGTTCGCACGAGTGACTCTGTACCTCGCTGACCAAAACACGTTAGGTGGTTAGTTTGGCGCAACCTACAGTAGCTAACCATCCCCTGTTAAGGATTCATATAATCGAAACATTAATACAGCTCACGAAAAAGCCGACGGCCGCAAGGAACAGGGGAGGTTGAACTCGCGCGAGTGACCCCGAGCCACTGCGAAAGAAAGATCCCTTAAAGGGGGACCCGGTCACTCGCGCGAGTGACCCCGAGCCACTGCGAAAGAAAGATCCCTTAAAGGGGGACCCGGTCACTCGCGCGAGTGACCCCGAGCCACTGCGAAAGAAAGGTCCCTCAAAGGGGGACCCGCCCCCACCGTAGCATTGATTGGTCTATTTATTTTAAAATGAGACGAGGTCCCTTTTAATCCAAAACCGTCGGACCGCGTCATTCTTGTTTTATCATTTTATTAGCAGTTTTCTGAAATGACGGGGGGTTGCTTGTTCAAAATCGTTTGGACGCACACACGTCATCATGTTCTTGTTCAGTAGCAGCATTTTTTTAATGACGGGGGTCCCTTTTAATCCAAAATCGTTGGAACGCATACACACGTCATTCTTGTTTATTATTAATAGCAACTTTCTGAAATGACGGCGGTTCCTTGTTTCAAAAAAATCGTTGGTACGCATACACGCGTCATTCTTGTTTATCAACAATTTTCTGAAATGACGGCGGCTCCTTGTTTCGAAAAAATCGTTGGAACGCATACACACGTCATTCTTGTTTATTATTAATAGCAATTTTCTGACGTGACGGCGGCTCCTTGTTTCAAAAAAATCGTTGGAACGCATACACACGTCATTCTTGTTCATTGACAATTATTTTTCCGAAATTACGGGGTGTTAAGGTTATTGGTGGGGTACTAGTCCGTTTGACCACTTGCAAAAGGTTAACCAATAGCTTACCCAAAGTAAGCCTACCCAAAGTAAGCCTAAGCCTTATTGTAGCAGGAGTCCCTTTCAATTTATTATTATTATTATTTTTGCCCTCCGACAATGTAGCGTAGATGCCTTTCCGATATAAATCGAATATCCTTCCTTAAAGCAGCAGTAGCACCTAATATGAAGTCGAATGATCGCACCATAATGCAGTGGTATCTTCCGCCAACCGTTCGCCCATTTCCTTTCCCCACATCTTCTTCTTTTATCTACTATTTCCTTTCCCTATATATACCTGGTATGTTATAGCTGAGAGTCTACCTTAATCCTCATCAACATTGCCACCCCAGGCCAGTGTCCCTTTTAGTCCGAAATGGCCGGATAGCGCGTCATTCTTGTTTATCAAAGCAGTTTTTGTTCTTGTTTACCTAACAATAGGCCAGGGGACCATCTGGTTCATCAAGCGTTGCGGCAGTTTCGATTCTTTATTCTTGTCTAAATCAGTGCTTTTAGGGTGGAGTGTGTGTAGAGCCTTAGCAAAAAAATGGGGGCACTTCTAGAGTCAGCCGCAGCATACGTCGGCGACGTCGTCGCTTTGCGGACACGAGGGGGTGACCTTGGAACGTTTCGAAAATCGGGCGGCATGCGAGAGGCTGTGGCTTGACTTTTTTCTATGCGGGGGAGGTATCTTGGTGGACCTTTCGCAAAGTGGGCACCAACTCGCGGCTTTTTTTTTTACACGATGCGAGGGGGGGGGGGTGGGGGGCGTGACCGGATCTTTCGCAAAGCGGGCAACGACGTCGCGGCGTGAATTTTTACAGTGCGAGGGGGGTTGTACACTTTTGACCTTTAGGCGAAGCGGGCGACGACGTGTCTTCGTGGTGTGTGCGGGGGGATCAAGCTGGACAGAGGTATGATCTGTCCTTGTACAGATTGTGCAGATAGATCAGCGTGTGGGGAGACCCAAGGTTTACCCCGCGTGTGTGTGGGTGGCTTTGTACCTCGTTCAAAACGGACGTCTCAATATCACAAATTTGTTGAAAGCAGCGTAACGCACACTACTACCAGGTGCGTTAATGGCGGAAAGCGCGAGAAAAACATGCTTAAGTTAGCGAAACTTCGATGAAAATCGACAAAAACAAAAGTTAAGAGCTAAAAAGTGGGAACGCTGAACCCTAGATAGATGCGCGATAAAAATGAAGGCGTGTACCGGGTGGGGGGGGGGGGAAGAAAGAAAACTCACCTAGATATATCTGTGGCCACGTCTTGTGTAGAAGGAGACTAAAGACCACTCATATGGGTAGAGCTGGAGAGTAGAAGCGATCACAGAAAAAAGTTTTTTTTTTTTTTAAACAAGGTATGGCAGCAGGGCGGTCACTTTTGGCCCCTTCTATTTGCAATGAATGGAGGCTCGCGAGGTCACTCGCGCGCGAGTGACCCCCTCATAGATAGGCTCTGTTCGTTTGTGGACGGTTTTTTTTATTTTGTGAGCTTTTTTTCGTGTTTGTTGGAGGAAGGTTGCGAAATGAACCAACAAGATGAAAACCCGCAATCAATGCAACAAGATGAGCTATGCGCTGCGCCAAAAACAATGCCTGAATCTTGTAAGAGACGCGTGAGCACTACGATATACCTGGTAGAGGTTTTTCCTCAATATGGGAGCAAAATCTTGACCTCTCCCAAAAAAGCGATTCAAATGGAGAAAAAAAAAACTGTTGACCCCGGAGGAAGAATCCCAACATGGCCTACTAGGTACAGTAGGTGGCCCTATATAGTGCGGGTATGTATGTGTCGCGAAAAATTACCCGCACTATACCGGGCACCCGCACTATATAAAAACCGGCCACTATAGAGGGGTCTATATTGCGCCAAACGATTTCACCCGCACAATATCGGACACCCGCACTATATGACCCGCACTATATAGGGCCACCTACTGTACCTACATGCACAACGAAAATCACACACACAAACAAAAGCACACCTACTATGAGTCGTTTTACGGTAGCTCCCCCCCCCCCCAAACTTTTCTTTCAACGAAATCGCCGGTTTTCAAAACCAGCTCCCGACCGTACCTCCTGAAATACGGTGCGCCCCTCGACACCCCGACGTCGTCGATCGATAGACCTTTGCACACAAGAAAATGTATGGATACTACTTTGGTTTCAATAGTATCCTTCCTTGTATCGAGCAGCCATGAACCGTTCGTTAAAGAAAATAGCTGGTTTTGAAACGTCCGTTAAAGAAAATAGCTGGTTTTGAAACGTCCGTTTTGAAGAAAATAGTTGGTTTTGAAACGTCCGTAACGCGTTAAAGAAAATAGCTGGTTTTGAAACATCCGTTAAAGAAAATAGCTGGTTTTGAAACGTTCGTTAAAGAAAATAGCTGGTTTTGAAACGTTCGTTAAAGAAAATCGCTGGTTTTGAAACGTTCGTTGAAGAAAATAGCTGGTTTTGGGGGGGAGGGCTAGATCGTAGAATCAATCCTGGGTGTTTCCCACGATTTTGGGGTTAAGGAGCCCCCCCGTCATTTTGAAGAAACCACTTTCGCCAAAAAACGGTATACCTTATAAACACCTCCATTTCCGACGATTTTGAGGGTGAAGGAGCCCCCCCCGGTCATTTTTCGCCAAAAAACGGTTTACCTTATAAACACCTCTATTTCCGACGATTGAGGGGTTAAGGAGCCCCCCCGTCATTCAGAAACCGTTTTCGCCAAAAAAAGGTATACCTTAACACCTCTATTTCCGACGATTGAGGGTTAAGGAGCCCCCCCGTCATTCAGAAACCATTTTCGCCAAAAAAAGGTATACATTGTAATACCTCTATTTCCGACGATTTTGGGGTTAAGGAGCCCCCCTGTCATTTAGAAACCGTTTTCGCCAAAAAAAGGTATACCTCGCTTTTGGCACGCGTGAAGAGTCTTGTTTGTCAGTGAGGCACAGAGTCACACTCTTGCGAGTAGCTCAAATCCCCGGAGTGGTGAAATAAGAGGCGAAAAAAATAAAATAAAAAGGCGGGGCGGGTGCATGTCCGCGAAACCGAAAACAAGTAAAAAAAAACACACACACACACAGCTCGGACAGATCACGATCTATCATACAGATCATGCAGATCATACAAATCATAAAGACCATACATACGGATCATGAAAATTCATCACCTCCAGTAGACCCTATAGCTGCCGTTATGATGTGGTGTACGGCATATCTGTATATAGAGTAGTACAGCTCCAACCCTTGTAAACAATTGCTAGATCTTGGAGATCTTATAGCGCTCCCACCGGGTAACATGAGCTAGACCATACAGATCTTTCCTTGAAAGATCTAGATCATCAAGCGGAGATCGGTGACGAGCCATCCCACCGTAGGGGGTGCAGCATTAGTCCCTGACTTCCTCACATGCGGAGCTCAATATGTCACCCGATACATGACTTCGAAGGCATTCGTTCGTTTGCACAACCCGACCAAGCTTCTTATGCGCCTTAATCCTAAAACAACGTTTGTACTCGTGAAATTACTTGACTAATGACTAATCGATAGTTCCTCTCACATGAGGAGTTCAATTGAGACCAGGGATTTTTTGGCGCAAAAACTGCAACCCCTATCATGCGATGACTCTGACGATCTGTCCGATATGTGAAAGCTTTGTTAGACTGCAAAGAAGAAGGGTGTAGCGCCACTGGCGCGAGCGGCACCGAGTCGCTGAATAACGGAGACTGGACGTGACCCCCCTGTACCGCATATAAATACCGCACAGTATCTATCCTGGACATTTTTTTAGAGCAAGTGTAGACTACACATCCTACAGATCATCACGTGGAAACGTGTACAGCTCACACAGATCGTACCAGATCAGTGTATACTTCGAAGTATAGTTTTCTTACAACCCGAGCATATGCATGACAACACGACCACACCCTGTAGACTAGATCTCTCGGATCCTGTTGATCAGCCCCGTGGAAATCGGTGCAGATGATGCAGATCCGCAAAAAGGATCTGTGTATCCTGTTGGAGCAATCTATCCACGGGGTTGGCTCCCTCACGCGGACGGGAGGATAGCGCGCACCACCGCCATGAGGCGCGGACGAGGCAGAAAACCAGTAACAACGAAAGTTGTCTTTTCACCGTAATATATGCACGATGAAGAATACTCCGAGATGAGCAAGACGTGGGGATAAACGGAAGCGTGCCAAGGCGGCTCCGCCGCCAGCACCATGCGTACGTCTCATCAACCATCTCCGTAGACAACATGCAGTCACACCTACCAGAAGCAACGCGCAAAAAAACAGTACCTTATGAATATCGCACCAAGTAGATCTGTAGGACCTTCAGTGCCATCTGCAGTGAACTGATTGATGTAGGTCAGCCCCATAGAAAATGGTGCAAAACATGCAGATCCTTGAAATTTACCTGTGAGATCTGTGATATGTGCAACAATGATCTGTGTGATCTGTGACATAATCTTTGTGATCTGTTACATGATCTTTGTGATACGTGCAAAATGACCTGCGTGATCTGTGCAAACAATGATATGTGTGATACGTGCAATGATCTGAGTGATATGTGCAATAATCTGAGTGATCTGTGCAATGATCTGAATGATCTGTGCATGACCTGACCTGTCCAAGTGTGAAAAAATCTGACCCCAAATACAGAAGGGTCAGTTTGGGGCGTTCAGGTCAGAGTGGGATCAGGGTACGTACGCCAAGTAGGAGCAAGGTCGGTAAAAATGTCGAGCTGTGATAATATCCAGGGCTTTTTACGGGTCATTCAGTTTGCAGAATCTCGCGGATCGAGTCGAGTCGGGCCAGGAGGTGGGCCAAGTCGGGTCGGGTCAGGACGTTTCAACCATCACAGGTCGGATCGGTTCGCCCTGACCCGACCCGACCCGACTCGGCCAGTGAGAGAAGTGAACCGATCTGTGTAAAGCCCTGAAATATAGATAACCCAGGCTCCTGTTTACCAAACCAAAGTACTCTGTAGTCCCTGCCGTAAGCCTTCCCGAGACATGCTGCAAAAGGCATACTCAAACGTAAAAGTAATGTTTGTCATCGATCACAGCGTAATGGAATTTGTCATGACAATGTTATGGCATTGCCTTCGTGACATCTGTGTAAGGCCCTGATATATTATAAAAATAAAAATACACTCCATGAAGTCTTGTGAGATCGAAGATTTTGTCGAAACTCATCTTCTTTGCAAGCTGTGTGTGATACTCCGATCGCGCGTATTACTGGGTGTGTGTCCTCATTAAGGATATATAGGTACGACAGGCTCGTGTCTACAAAAACTCTGCAGTGTCCCTGTCGTGGAACCTTCCCCAGACATGCTGCAAAAGGCGTACCCAGAGACGTAAAAGTTTCGACCCGTGCCATTGTGATGACATTGCAACGTTTGACGTGGCAATGTAACGTCGTTACAGACGCATCCTACCATAGAGCTGTATACCTTTTTTTGGCGAAAATGGTGTCTGAATCACGGGGGGGGGCTCCTTAACCCTCAATCATCGGAAACATGCCATATTAAGGTATACATTTTTTTGCCTGAAACGGTTTTTAAATGACGGGGGGGCTCCTTAACCCTCAATCGTCGGAAATAGAGGTGTTAAGGTATACCAGGTACCTTTTTTGGGCGAAAATGTTTTCTGAATGACGGGGCTCCTTAACCCTCAAAATCGTCTCGGAAATAATCCATTTTTTTTCATGATTCTCGTCGTGTACCTAGATCATGGGATTTTTCCTCCGGGATCATAGCAGTTTTGATTTTTCTCCAAATCGGCTTTTGGGAGAGAGGTCTAAAGCTCCGAAATTGAGCAACCTCAGAAAAATAGTGGCATTGCAACGTTTGTAGTGGCATTGTAATGGCATTGTAATGGCATTGTAATGACATAGTGATGACATTGTCATGGCATTGCAATGACAGTGTGATGACATTGTAAACATGTAACTATCCGATAGGCTCGTGCCTACAAAATAGTCGCTACATAGTCGCTGGATGGCCTGTTATCTCTACACGAGGAATGAACGTGCAAAAAAAAAGCGCCGTCGACTTCGTGTATCACGCACTTTGCCTAGCTGACTGTTGACCACTCAACTGGTCGAAATCACAGATGACGCACCTGAACCAATTTCACAAAAACAGCTCCCTGTGTGTTGTTGTTGCCTCGAGAGCCCCCACCGGTCGCTCAACCGGTCGAACTCACAGCTGACGTATTTGAAATAATGTTCACAAAAAGCAGTTCAGCTGGCGATATTTGACAACAGTTCATGACAAACGGTTCCCTATCGTTTCCATCAACCGCCAGTCTCAATCAACCTCGACTACTTCCTCCAAACATTTTCGCGCAACCTCTTGCGCAATCTCGGGGTCCGCTTTTCCCCCCGACAATGACACGGCCTGCCCCACGAAGAAACCCCCCAGCTTCGTCTTTCCCGAGCGGTACTGCTCCACCTTGTCGGGATTGGTCGACATCACGTCCCTGTCCAAGCGCGAAGCAGTTTTAGGGGGTTTCATATTCAAGGAGGGGGTTGGGGGGGTATAGGGGCTCAATGAAAAATCGACGAGCAGTGGGATTGCTGAACCCTATGCGCGATAAAAATTGAAGGCAAGAACCGGGGGGGGAGGAGGTACGAGACCTGTAACCACGGCTTGCCCAGAAGCTGGAGAGTAAATGTGTGTGAAAAAATAAAAAAAAGAGGGCAGATTTTTAGGGGTTCGTATTTGAGGAGGCGATTGGGGGCGGGGGGCGGGGGGGGGGGGGGCTACTGCAAAAGGTGCACACCATTTTTTTTCTGGGGCTTTCCTCGCTGGAAGAGCTCTATGAAAAACGAAATATTTCCCCCCGAAAAACCGAAAGCTATCGAAATCCTTTCTTAACCCCTTTAGAGCCCCAAAAACCTCTCCCTATACAAAATCCAAGTAAATTGTCCCCAAACATGGGCTTCCAGTTGTACGGACGTCGAATCGCTTGGTGGTACTACACCAATTTTGAACCACGTCACCAAAAATGAAAGGATTTTCACCCAAAACCGAGGGTCCAAGAGCGAAAAACAGCTATACTCATACGTAGCTCAGAGTGCAAAACCAACGAACGAAAAACCATGCCCTCCAGAGGTACACAAAAACACCCATATTCGCACAAACACGAATGGCGATTCCGACGATTCTGGATTATCTAATCCCCTGTAGAACCCTAAAACCCCTTCCTATGCTTATTTCAAGTGGTTTTGTGCCTAAAAAGGGTTTCCAGCTGTAAGTTGCTTTCTCCCACATAGCCCCATCAACTCTGGCCGGCAAACTCTTTCCTGGCATATTATTTACTTTATATTGCCATTTCAACTTTCCCACGTCTCCATTTGTTTTGAGTGGGCACATTGCTTGAGTATGGACGTGACTTCATAAAACCTGACTACATGGGTGATACGTGAGCAGCATAAAACCAACGCGATCGAAGGAAGCATCACGCGCAGCTTGCGAAGAAACGTTTCGACGAAAAGCTCAACTTCACAGTAAGGCGACATTTTTCATTTATTAACTGACGTTTTTCGATTCAGCACCGCCAGCTCCCACGACCATAAAAACACAAACCACATCCTGCCATACACGACAAGAAATCATACCAGGTACTTTCTCACCGTACAAACACCTCGATATCCGACGGATCGTTGATAGCCTGCATTCCCCGTTCCTCCACCAGCTCCCACACCCCCCCCCGCCACACGCCCCCCAGCAGTTCCGGTAGCAACTCCTTCGCGATGCGACCGGAAATTTTTCTCCCCTTGATGAGACTCACCAGCTCGGCAAGGCCACAGGGGGTCAGGCCGATCTCTCCAATGAGTTTTTTGTTGCTGTCAAGACAAGACAGGACGGGACAGTGAACGGAAATTGGAAAAAAAAATGAAAAATGGCGGGGGAAAGTGGGGGAGACAACTCGACGCGAATCGACGAGGGAAGAAAATGCTGAATTCTTCTCGCGATAGAACTGAAGGCACGTACCGTAGTGGGGAGGGGGGGGGCGGGCCCGCTATGTGACCCCGGATCTGAGTTATTTCTGGGAGGAAGCGTGAGAGTAGTGCGAAGATAATACACGGGATGAAGAACAAAAAAAAAGGGGGGGGGGGGTGTACTGTGGGGTGGGGGGATGGGGAGGATGAGGGAGCGCTGATTTCTCCAGCGATACATTATTTTTTTTTGTCAGGAAACGAAGGAAGGGTGAGAGCATCAACTGAAAAAGTTAGCGGTTGGTGGAGGGGGAAAGGAGAGGGGGGGCAAGGGGGCAGGGGGGAGGGGGGGGGGGGGGGGGGGGGGGGCAACGAGGTGCGATGTTACCATTCTTCGCACGAATAATGAACGTCATCCTGGCAACATTCACGGGAGTCATATATCTTCATAGGATAACGCATCTGAAAAAAAACGAGAGGCCGGTGTATCACGCAGCTTGCAAAAGATGAGTATCAACCCTAAAATTATCGAACTCACAGCTGACATATCTTAGAATAATTACAAAAAAATATCGCCTCTTCGCTGCTGACAAGACGTGTCGGTGGGTCTATAGCGGCCTCCGCCCCTTTCCCCTTCGCGTCGCCCACCCCACCCCACCCCATCCGACCCCACTCCCACATATTTTAGAATCATTACATAAAATATCGTCTCTTCGCTGATGAAAAGACGTGTCGGTGGGTCTATAGCGGCTTCCGCCCATTTCCCCTTCGCGTCGCCCACCCCACCCCACCCCACCCCATCCGACCCCACTCCCACCCTGGCTCACCTGTTGAGATACCCCGCAATGTCTCCGATGAGCCACTTGCACGCCTCCCCTGGGTCAGAGCCCGCCGCCACCGCCTCCTCGAAGTACAACGCCACCGCCTGGTCGTCTGAAAGGGCAGCGGCGTCCGCCTCCGACAGCCCGAGGTCCGTCCGGTAGCGCTCGCGTTTACCGGCTGAGAAAAAAAAAAAAAATACATCCGAGAAAAATTGTTTTTGATTGGAAGAAGAATCGAACAAAGAATAGAACACAATTGGAATAAAACTAAAAAAAAAGAAAAACACAACTGGAATAAAACTACCCAAGAAAAAAGGTAACGTTAATGTTTTCAATCAGAAGAAAGATTCGAAACAAAAATCAGAACAAACTTGGAAGAAAACTAGAAGAAAATAGGTATAAAAATGATGGAAGAAAATCATGAAGAAAATTCGAGACCAAGAAGCCACCGCCTCCTCGAAGTGCAGCGCCACCGCCTGGTTGTCTGAAAGAGCCGAAGCGTCAACCTCTGGCAACCCGAGGTCCGCCCGGTAGCAGCACTCGTGTTTACCGGCTGATGAGAATTTTCCAAGATATATCGGAAAATATCATTACAAAAGAAAATAAGAAGAACTTTCCAAGATATTGGAACATTTTAAGGTGTTTTGGGGGCAATAACCAAAAACGGGTACCAGGTATACCCTGTCCGGCTTTTCTCAAAAACGGGTACACTCAAAAAACCAAGTCCAAAACGCTCCCCACGAGCCACGCGGCGGCTCATCGTCTATGAAGCTCTCGTTTGCCGGGCCTGCTGGCGCAATATATGAGGTGTACTCGTCTAAGGTGCGCGTGAACTGTGTACCAAGTATTTGGTATTGGACTGCACGTAGCGCTCGTTGATGTGATCACACTCAATCATACTACATACGGCACGCACCACGTGTATCATAGTACTCGTCAAACATGTACTACTACTGTACTCAACACTTCCCAAAACAAGCAGAGCTAACCCTAACCCTATGATCACCGTAGTATTTGTACGAGCTGGTTCGATCTGTCCTGCTTCTTCGGCTTCGGCTTCGGTGGCACACGGCCGCTGCGGAGCACGAGCGATTATTGTGTCGCCCACCCCCGTTCCCCGAGGCCCTGTACACATGGCCACCGGTTGCCAGATTCGCTCGTGCAGGAGCCGAACGAAGTGCTTTCGTGCTGCCAAACACAGAGCCTACACGAAGGTATGATGAGTCAAGCGAGCTTTTCTCTGTGGCCACGGTGCTCGCCCGTTCGAGGAGGAAAGGAGAGAGCTACGTGTGTGACGGGGGTGACGTGGTGTGTAACGTGGAAGAGTGTGGAAGCTACTGTGAGGCTCGTGGCCTTTGTTTCACGACGATGGCGTTTTTGCGTTTTTTTTTGTTTTTTAATCAAATCGCGAGAGGGCGTCGACCCAATCTAACCCTAACCCTAACCCCAACCCCAACCCTAACCCTAACCCTAACCCTAACCCTAACCCTAACCCCAACCCCAACCCTAACCCTAACCCTGACCCCAACCCTAACCCCAACCCTAACCCTAACCCTAACCCCAACCCTAACCCCAGCCCCGACCCTAACTCTAAACTTAACCCCAACCCTAACCCTAACCATAACCCTGACCCCAACCCCAACCCCAACCCTAACCCTAACCCTAACCCTAACCTCACCCCTTGGCTAAGGTTCCGACCCGAGCGCGGCTTCTTCCGCGCGTTCAGGAAAACCGAGAAAAGCATGTGCGGACCACCTAAAAAATCCAACTATACATGGTGCTCTATATGGCATGATTTGTGGGTTGAGAAACATTCATCGCAAAAGGCTACCGAAACTCATGGTGGTCTACGATACATGTAGGTATAAAAAAATTTCACACTATTTGCAGGAGTTCCGTCATTCAAGTCATGTAAGGCTGCACCGTTTGGCCTATGGCGCGCCTTCTCCACTTAGAGTAGCTGTATATACCATACACAGGTGGCTATCTTCACCGCACCTGACCCTCGGAGGACAGGCCGGGTCGACATACCCACGCATCCGTATACAACTACAGTACTGTATAGCTTGCGCTTCCGGGGCAGTAACGAGGACCGCCGATAGAGACAGCTCACGCCATCGCCATCGTGGGAACCGAAGGATACGCCAGCTAGCGCTGGATTTCGAAGGCAATCGAGCTAAATCGACACACCACGTGTATGGAAATACGTGGGAGTTGTGGTGAGCTTAAGCTCTATTTTCCCCCATCCGCCGGAGGACAAAAAACAAAACAAAAACATCTAAATACACATCACCACCACCCAAAAGCTTACCAGGCATTTCAGAGTAAACTGAAAAGCGCAACCCCACATCTGACCAAACCCACGTTGGCCTAGATATCTTGCAAAACAAGAATGACGACTACTGTACTCCCACGATTTTGGGTTATAAGGCAATCAACAAATGAGTACGCCCCCCCCCTCCCCTCCCCTCCCCTCTCCTCCCCTCCCCTCTCCTCCCCTCGCCTCTCCTCCCCTCCCCTCCCCCGCTACCACCTTTACCAGGTGGAGCTGAAGAACCTGAACTCTTTCCGTGCGGTGCAAGAATCGGTAGATTTTGAGATCGTGCGGCAATCGAGGTGAATAACACCGTTACAGCCAGGACCATCCCCACAGCTGCCGCTTGCTTTCAGTGGCGTGGTGTGCTTGTGTTTTAACCCTCATTTAGCGCCGCACTCCCGACATCGGTACAAAACACTTGGAATTAGACTAGAACAGTTTATTTTAGGGGTTGGAAATGGGTTTTAACCCTCATTTAGCACCGCACTCCCGACATCGGTACGAAACACTTGTGATTAGACTAGAATATTTTGTTTTAGGGGTTGGAAATGGGGTAACGCCTTCACTACTGGCAACCCTTTTGGGGACATATTGACTTGAATTCAGTATAGGGAGGGATTTGGGGGCTCTAAAGGGGTTACGAAGTCCCTCCCGTCATTCAGAAAAAAAAAAAAATGTTTGCCAAAAACTGCTACTTCGTATTAATGTACCTCTATATATCGTACCCCGCGTCGAACACCGCCAATTATTGGAAAACTAAAAAAAAAAACATTCAAAAAATATTTAGAAGAAAAAAAAAAAAAACGTACCGGGCAATTCGCACAGCTCTGCACGCCACTTCTGTAGCAAGTCTGCGGGTAGCGCGAGCGGCGGGATGTCCGGCTCGGGGAAGTAGCGATAGTCAGACTCTCCTGGGAAAACAACAACGTGCCGGGCGTGGGAATGTAATGGGGACACACGAACGTGTTTTTTTTTGTTGGTTTGTTTGTTGGTTTGGTTGGTTTTGGTTGGTTGGTTGGTTGGTTGGTTGGGTAGTTGACTGGTTGATTGGTTGGTTGCTTGGATGCTTTCTTAGTGGTTTGTGTTTTGGTTGGTTAGTTTAATGTTGGTTGATTGGTGGGTTGTTTTTTTAGTTGGTTGGTTGATTTTTGGGTTGGTTGGTTATTGGTTGGTTGGTGGGTTGCTTTTTTCGTTGGTTGGTTGGGTTTTGGTCGGTTGGTTGGTGAGTTTTTTTCGTCGGTGGGTTGGGTCATTGTTTCGATTGATTGGTGGATTTGTTGATAGGTTGGATGCTTAGTTGGTTGGTTGCAGCTTGGCAGTTGATTTAAGCTGGTTGACTAATCATTTCGTTGGCTGGTTCGGATGGTTAGATGGAGAGTTGGTCGGTCGTTGGTTCAAACAGAGAAACACCTCGCACGTTCACGTAAAGGAGGAAGTCGAAAAAGAGCGCTTCTTGTAACCACCACCGCAAGCCAACCGCAATTGTCCAGACCGCAGAGCTTAACGAGCCATTCAGCATGAGGGACACAACTTGACGCGTATGGATTTATATTTCTTTGTATTTATTGTTTTCCTGGGGGGGAAGGAGGTGGAGCACAACGGCTACACCATGTCACCAGACTATACAATATGCATCGATTACGATGCGGGACATCGCCCTTTCCGGCTCGCCCTGCTACACCGACGAGCGAAACAAGCGCATTCGATGTTGCCATACGTGCACCCCCGTGCCGCAGCTCACGTCTCACCCTCTTTAACGCGCATAATCTGGGTCGTCTTTTTTTTCTCGTCCCACAGCCTCGTCTCCTGTCGGATCACCTCTCCCTCGTCGTAGCACCTTTCAAGCGACGCCCGACGAACAACAACAGCAGCAGCAGCAGCAGCAGCAGCAAAAACATCAGAATTGCCCACCATCTGCCAATGGAGACGGCAAAGATATCGACAACAACACAATGTAACACAACACAACAAAACACAACACAGCACATCATAACACCATCGCCATCAACATCACCAAACACACGTCTAGCACGCACACCGCTAGAACCAAACCCACAGCTAGCACACACGCCGGACACCAAAAACACAGCTAACAGTAAATCACAGCTTAGCACCAAACACACACAACTATTAATAAAACACAGCTAACAAACAGCATACACACACGGCAAATGAACACGGCGAACAAACACGGATATTACACACGGCCAACACACACGGCCAACACACACGGCCAACACACACGGCCAACACACACGGCCAACACACACGGCCAACTCACACGGCTAACACACACGGCCAACTCACAGCTTATACACACGGCGAACGTACTCGGTTAACGCACACGCCTAACACACGGCCAACACACACGGCCAACACACACGGCAAACAAACATAACACACCGCTAACGACAACCATACGGCTAACGACAACCACACGGCAAACAAGCACGCTCGACAACCGAAACAAACGGCTGACACACAAAGGACTAACACAAGCACACCATGGCACTGAAAGCAACCAGCAGCGGTGCCAGCAGGGACAGCTGTGGGGGTGGTCCTGGCGGTAACGGTGTTATTCACCTCGATTGCCGGACGATTTCAAAATCCACCGATTCTTGCACCGCACGGAAAGAGTTTAGGTTCTTCAGCTCCACCTGGTAGGGTGATAGCGGGGGAGGGGAGAAGAGGGTAGGGGAGGGGAGGGGGGGGGCGTACTTATTTGTTGATTGCCTCACAACATTTGACCATTGACCACACATCCCTTTCGAGACGGAGCACCGTTCCTGCTCCTAATGGAGACACTTCCAATGTTTGGGCGTTCAATACGTTTCTTCCACATATTACATAGACCGTTTTGCTCATCATATTTCATTCCTCCTTGGCCATCTGTGGCTACCATCTGTCTCCTAGGATAGCGATCGTTTTATCGCTGCTATGTCTAATACACCAAAGTTCTCCATGTCACACCCGCCTGAGGGCAGGGGGGACGCTCAGCCCTGCAAGCTGTGTGATTTATCGGTCGCTCGTGCTGTGTCATACGTTCCTCCTCTCGAAGGACACACGAATATACACACCTCAAACCAAGCATACACGCATGTCTTGGGCGATGTCAGGGGTCAACCAGCCGACTGCTCACGAAGAGCACGATTTTTTTGTTTTGTTTTTGTCCTCACCTCTTCTATCATCTTCGCACTTTTTTTTGTTCTCCTTGTCCTTCCCTAAACGCAACTCAGATTCGGGGCCACTAAACAGACTCGTCTCTCCCCTCCCCACTACGCTAAGCACCTTCGTTTTTTGTCGCGACAAGGCTCCAGCTTTTTTTCCCCCCCTTGTCAACTCGCATCCGGTGATACACATTATTGTGTTTTTTCGACCATTTCACCCCCGTGACGTCAGCAGGGGGCAGTCATCGGTATATTTCGTATGGGTTAAGGTCAGGGGCAAGGGTTAAGGTTAGTTCCATCCATGGTGAAAAACACAGTAAATGTCGGACACCCCTCGCATCGAACTGCGCCGCGATACTTTTGTTCAGATGGTGATTCTATCCACAAGACTGAATTTCTTCACACGGCATCATAACTATTGGCACATTTCCCTGGAGGTACTGCGCCAATTTACCTTTGTGTTGAGAGAGGTTTCCCCCTTGGGTCTGAGGCTGACGTTCACGTCCAGGCGCATGGAGCCTTCGGCCATGTTGCCATCGGAGACGCCCAGGTAGCGCAGCACCTAACAAAAACAACAACGAAACAAAACGAAAAAGTTACAAACAAAAATACAAAAAAAAACTTCAACAACAACAACAACAACAACCAACAGCAACAACAACAGCAACAACAACACCAACAGCAACACTAACACCAACACCAACACAACAACACCAACACCAACACCAACACCAACACCAACACCAACACCAACACCAACACCAACAATAGCAACAACAGCAACAGCAACAACACGAACACGAACACGAACACGAACACAAACACGAACATCAACACCAACACCAACACCAGCACCAACACCAACACCAGCACCAACACCAACACCAACACCAACACCAACACCAACACCAACACCAACACCAACACCAACACCAACACCAACACCAACACCCAACACCAACACCAACACCAACACCAACACCAACAAAAGTTAAGAAACAAAATGAAAACAATAAAAAAAAGTTAGTACCCGAACCTAGAATACATAACTTCAAGACGACCGCTACAAGTGCAGTGACAACCAGAGTCAGAAACAAAAAAAAATACACTTGTTACTTGATACGTTAGGAATGCCCTAATATTTTCTTAGGCTCTCTTCGACCTCACACAAACAGTGACCAAGGAAAGAGTACACACAAAAGTACAGGAACAACAAAAAACGCAAAGTACAAAGATTCGGAAATGAGACAATACCTCAGCAGTACAAAACACAAAGAGATAAAAAGACACCAAAAAACTTAAAAATGTAAAAAGTTGCCAGAATTACGAATAACATACAAAAATTACAAATAATTACAAATAATTACAAATAATTACAAAGAATTACAAGAAAAAAAAAAGTATATATATACAAAAACTACGAATATAAAAACATCCTTGAACTCACTCTCTGGAGCTCTCGGCCGTACTCGGCCGCCTCCACGCCTGCACGCATGTCCGGCTCGCTCACGATCTCCGCCAGGGGCAACCCGGCGCGGTTAAAGTCGACGAGGGAGTGCGTAGACCCTGACAGGCTTTCCGCCCCCTGGTGGTTCATCTTCGCCGAGTCTTCCTCCATGTGGAGGCGTGTCACGCCCACCTTGTGTGTGTGCGTTTTTACGGAGGGGAGAGGGAGAAGCAACTCATCAAATTTTGTTTGTTCCAACATCGTGCCGCTCTACTCCTCTTGGCGCCTATAGTCGCGTTATCATACGACCTCGCTTTTCTATATATACCGCCCATTTGCGGGCACACGCAGGAGCACGGCGGGTATCAGCCCGCCGCGGCGAAGCCCCTTATGCATGCAGTATGATACCCGGAAAAACAACAACAACAACGAGGCACGGTTCAACAGGGGTCTGCAGCGCTTTTGCTTGCGGCAAAGTATTTCCTGCCTGGCGGGAAGTTCCCGACCAAAAAGCTATTAGTAACGCCTATACACAATACCTAATAACGATGAAATCCCATGCGTGTTTTACACTACAGTTGTACAAGCTTTCCCCTTCAAAGGGGGTGCGGTTTGCGTTGAAACCTCGGGGGAGGGGGGCTGTCTCAAGTTGAAAAGGGAGACAAAACTCTTGTAAAAACCGAAGAAAAAAACAATTAGCCACCGCACAAGCAAACCCCGGCGAAGCAACCACCGACCAGCCCAGACGAGTTTTACACCTCAAACCAATACTCGCCGTAACTACAGTAGCATACTCACTGGCTGCAAACCTAGGCCACAAGTGGAAACCCCTATACCGGCATTTTCGCCGTGAAAAAAAAACTAGGCCATGGGATAGTGGAAACCCCTGTATCGGCATTATCGCCGTGAAAAAAATTGGCTGCACACCTTCCCAGTCAATTTCTATCTTGGACGTCGGCCCAGACCCAACCCGACCCCACCCAAACCCTTACCCTAACCCCCCCCCCCAAAAAAGACGCGTGCTACGATAGGGGCGCGTCGCTTTTTTTCTTAATACTACCCCTCAATTTGGGAGCTTAAAACCTCTCCCAAAAGCTGATTTTCGAGAAAAATCCAAAACTGCTATGATCCCGGATGAAAAATACCATTGCCCACGTACACAACGAGCATCATGCAAAAAGAAAGTAACCTATTTTCCGACGAGTTTGGGTTAAGGAAGTCCCGGCAGTCAGAAACAATTTTCGCCAAAAAAAAGGTATACCTCTATCGTGGCGTCCCAGCCCTAACCCTAACCAACCCTTGGCGGGGCTAGGGGTTGGCAAGGGCTGCTCTAAGGCTCCGCCGAGTGTTTCACAAGCGTTGCTCCAAAAATAATCGGCCGGCCGAAAGGCAGGCCTCAGCCAATCAGACAACAGGGTTGTTCAGTCCGTTTACTTTTTTACACCGATAATGCAATTATTAGGTGCTACATAGCTGGGATCGCTCGTCGGGCATAAGCATACTACCTTTTTTCACACCGATAAAATGCAATTATTAGGTGCCATCTGGGATCGTTCATCGGGCATAAGCGAACCTTTCTTCATCCAATAATGCAATTATTAGGTGCTATCTGGGATCGTTCATCGGGCCTAAGCATACCTTTTTTACACCGATAATGCAATTATTAGGTGCTATCTGAGATCGTACATCGGGCATAAGCATGCCTTTCTTCATCCGATAATGCAATTATTAAGTGCTATCTGGGATCGTTCATCGGGCATAAGCGAACCTTTCTTCATCCAATAATGCAATTATTAGGTGCTATCTGGGATCGTTCATCGGGCCTAAGCATACCTTTTTTACACCGATAATGCAATTATTAGGTGCTATCTGAGATCGTACATCGGGCATAAGCATGCCTTTCTTCATCCGATAATGCAATTATTAGGTGCTATCTGGGATCGTTCATCGGGCCTAAGCATACCGTTTTCCATCCCAAAATCAGTCATTGGGTGTGCAGGCATGAAATTTTTCCGCAAGTGCGGACCTCCAAAAAAAAAAGAGTCGCCCGCACCATAGCCCGTCTCTATGGTACCCGGAGCGAACCAAAGAACGAACCGAACCGTAACGCAAGCGAGCGAGCGAGCGAAAAAAACGCACCCGCTTTCCAGAGGGTAGCGTGATCGCTCCGTGCTCGGCGATGGGCCTGTCGTATTGCGTTATCTGGTAGTTCTTCGGCGTGTCAGGGTAAAAGTAGTTCTGCACCGATAACGAGGCAGCGTACGCAGGGAAAGGATAGGGAGGAGGGCATGCATGGGGTGGGGTAAGGGGCTGAGAATTGGGTGTTGGGGGTTAAGAGGTGGGGGTTGGGGGGCGGGGGTTGGGGGGATAAAGTGGTTCTGCACCGATAAGGAGGCATTGGGCACTGTACGCGGGGAAATGATAAGGAGGCCGGCATGCATGGGGTGGGGTAAGGAGCTGGGGGATGGATATTCAGGGATAAGAGATGGGGGTCGGGGATTGGGGGTTGGGGGGATAACAGCGGTTTTGCACCGATAAGGAGGGAGAGCGCAAAGGGAAGGGATAAGGAGGCGGGCATGTACGGGGGGCGGGGTAAGGGGCTGATAATTGGGTATTGGGGGTTAAGAGGTGGGTTTTGGGGTTTGGGGGGGATAAAATCGGTTTTGCACCGATAAGGAGGGAGCGTGCAAAGGGAAGGGATAAGGAGTTAGGCATGTACGGGGTGGGGTTAGCGGTTGGGGATGGGGGGTGGGGTTTGAGGGTTGGGAGGTGGGGGTTGGAGGGTGGGGTTGCGGGTTGGGGATTGGGGGGTGGGAGTTAGGGATTGGTTGGTCGATCAATGGGTTTGATCGGTTGATTGATTGATTGGTTGATGGATTGATTGATTGATTGATTGATTGGTTGATTTATTGATTATTGATTGGTTGATTGGTTGATTGGTTGATTTATTTATTTATTTATTGATCGATTGACTGATTGGTTGGTTGGTTGATTGATTGATTGATTGCCTGATTGATTGCCCAATTCATTGATTGATCGATGGATTGATTGGTTACTTCGCTAACAGACGGATCGACGAATGGACTGATCGTGCGATTGGCTGCTCGGTTAATCGACCGACTGATCGACCGCTTGATTTCGACACATGTATCACCCCCTTTCGGACTTCACATCGGGGAAGAAAGAAAATTGACTCTCCAAACGACGACTACTGCACATAACCTCCCACACGAAGCAACCTGGGCTGGTGGGGTACTGGACGCGTCCCGACAACAACGAACGGAGCCCTAAGACACGCGCGCATGATATGGCGAACGACTTCTACGGTAGAATACATTAACTTTTTTTCTAAAGCTCATCACTTAAGGAGCTCCGTAGCTCTCTCCAAAAAATTCCTGATTGGGACACGAAAAACGCCACCGAATGGAAAACCTCATGGCTTAGGTATTACAACTAACATACTGTACGTTGAAAAAACAGCGCAAATTACCGACGAATTTGGGTCAGGAGAGCCCAGTCATTCCGACACCGTTTCAGCCAAAAACCGGTATACCGTATTACCTCAATCGTAGCACGCGTCCAAATACGGCGGTGCTCGTACTGCTGCACAGTCTTACTAGGTCAATAGGCAGCATATATCTTGGCCTCGCATTCAGCACCTTTTGGGCCGGCATACATGGGTCCATCCCAAACGGAAAATAAAACCTGCATTAGCACTGCGCTCCCGACTTGGGTAAAAAAACTTGGAATTAGAGTAGGAAAAAACAGGAGTTGGAAAAGGGTTATCTCATCATGCTAACCTTTCGGTCCCATTTGGTCTCCTGGGCGATCTCGCAGCCCAGAGCCATCCCAGCCTTCGCCGACAGCTCGACCACTCGCGCGTTTGGCACCGGCAGGGACCCGGGCTCGCCAAGACAGACCGGGCATATGTTGGTGTTCGGACTGTCCGGGCTATACGTCGTGCTGCACGAGCAATACGCCTGGAAAGAGAGGGGGGGGGGGGGGGGAAGGGGAAGGGGATGGGCAGCGCGGGGGGGGGGGGGGGGGGGGGGGAGGGAGGGAGGAAGGGTGGGGGGGGGGGGGCGTTTTAAGTTTGTACCAAAGACCGATCGATCTTTACATAGCCCGGTCGGTAGTTACGTTATCCCAATCGCTCGATAGTTACACAACCTGATCTATCTGTACATATATGGTCCTATTAATACCGCAGTATACACCAACCAAGATATCGCTGTATAATCGGTAGCATGACAGGTTTCTTACCCGTTACACAGCCCGATCGCTCTATACATCAGTCCAGTCGCTCTTTTCATACCGTATACCTGGTATACAGTTGTCCATCTATAGCTATCCACACACCGTGTAACTTTATCGCGTTTTACACCGACCCGATCTCTCTTGCAGATCAGCACGCTGCGCATATGATCAGGGCTGTTTCTTGGCTGACTATACAAATTGAATACTTTTAGTATACAAATAGCAAGTAGCCGACTAGTTACTAGCAGGCTAGGTCTTATAATACATTAATACGTAAAACAGATCACACCGACCCCCACTATATGATTTAGATCTTTCTTGGAAGATCTGTAACGTCTAGCTCATGTTACCGAGTGGGAACCGTGCTATCTGCATGATCTAGCACGCGTTCCTGGGTTAGATATCTAGTCTACACACAGATCCTGCACAAAGTCTTGTAACGGCAGATGCAGGGTCTACTGCAGATGATCTCTACGATCTCTATGATATATATGACCTCTATGATCTGTAATATATATGATCTACAAGGTTCCCCTCCGGGAAGTGCCTAGAGAAGTGGCGCAAGGACACATGATTATTATCACTACCGAACGCAACGACCATTTGTTTGTACATACAAAAAAACTTGCCCAGAAAAATAATGAATTCGCATTTTACCCGCAGTACTTCTTGGGTGTACTCAATAGCAGTACTTTTAGCACTTTTTGGGTACTCGAGATAGACGTGCCCACGACCAATCTATTGTTGTTGAAAAAATAAACACAACACACAAAACTTTTACACCGTATGATATGTATGATTTCGAGAAGAGCGTCACACTTGCACCTCCAGGTTAGGGACCGCCAGGAAGCGAGAAAGGGCACGTGTTGCGTGGGATGCGGCTTACTGTAGAATACTACATAAATAGCACCAATTGAGAACGAGGGAGCAAGAGGACAAATACGTGACAGGATATGGCAAAAGCAACTCGCCGCCGAAAGGAGAGGATACGGCGCGCGCGCATGGTCCTACCACGGTAATAGCGTTTTGCTCTCCGCATGTTGTCTGCTGCTGTCTGTCATCTGCGATATTCGCAAAGAAAAACAGAAAAAATGCTCGTTAAAAAATTGCCTCTGTGGATGTAAATGTATAAGGATGGGTTGTTTAGTATCTGAATTACCAGGTACTACTATTTTTAAAGGTTCCTATGCACAGCAGAAACGTGTGGTATGGTGGGGTGACAAATGACAGGCTCCGACTCAAGCAACTCGCCGCAGCATAGCGAGGACACGCCACGCGCACATAAATGGTGTTGCCTACCGCTGCTACTGTGCGGCAGGGTTGTACGTTGTGCTTTCCGCATGTTGTCTGCTGTCTCTCATCTGTGATCTTACATGAATGGCGTTGCCTACCGCTGCTGCAGTGCGGCAGAGCTGTAGCGTTGTGCTCTCTTGGTATATGGCACGATTTCATATACATATGAAGTACATCAACCTGGACATAAATATAAGGAACGTTTGAGTACTAATGATATTTAAACGATCCTTACACTT
This sequence comes from Undaria pinnatifida, assembly GCA_012845835.1. NCBI lineage: Eukaryota > Phaeophyceae > Laminariales > Alariaceae > Undaria > Undaria pinnatifida. The sequence goes on along the minus strand of JABAKD010000012.1, from coordinate 3,944,651 downwards.
TACGCCGGCATGCCACTTGACACTTGACAGGAGCAGCAGTAGCAGCAGCAGCGAGAGGTAGCGGCGTATAAACGGGTAGAGCATCGCAGGCTCCGATCAAAGCAATCAGCTACTACAACAGCAGCCACACGCGCAGAGAGCTGCAGGCTGCTGCTGCTAGGGGGCTGGACTGCTGCTGGGCGGCAGGATCGTAGCGTGGTGCTTTGTGCCAAAATAGGGAATAGTACGTGTACGAAAACACACCAACCTGAACATGATTATAAGGACCGTTTGAGTACCAATATGATATTCAAACGATCCTTACAATTTACGCCGGCATGTCACTTGACACTTGACAGAAGCAGCAGTAGCAGCAGCAGCAGCAGTAGTGGCGTAAGGCGGGTAGCGCAGGCTCCGATCAAAGCAATCAGCTACTACAACAGCAGCCATACGCGGAGAGATTTGCAGGCTACTGCTGCTAGGGGGCCGGACTGCTGCTGGGCGGCAGGATCGAAGCGCGGTGCTCTGTGCAAAAATAGGGAAATGCGCCTACGTGTACCCTCTACGAGCAGAAAAACGCGGTTTGCATCCAAATCTTACGTGCGTAAACGGGGATCGGGGATGCAGAAACCCAACCCCCGGGGATGTTGCAGAAACCCGGGGATTTGCCTTAGGTGTGCCCGAGGCCAAAAAAGCTTAAAAGGCTTGCCACGCGAGACACACTGCACGGATCGCGCCCAAACCTCCGGCAACGTGACCCCGACGGTCGAATTGTGCCCACCCCATCCGACGTTTCGGACAAAGGTGCGAGCACGAAGAGATGTGCCCGAAGAAGAAAAAAAATGACAATTATACTTACACATATTATATATATGATGTACATGATATATTATCTGTATGATCTGTATGATCTGTGCGATCTGGATCGTCATCTGTCCGAGGCGTTAATGCATTACAGTAAGTTGCGTGCGGACGTTTGCGGAGTTCGGCGTCTTTGCACCTGAGTGGCACGTTTGCGGCACGTCGTGTGGAGTTTATTAAATAAGTACTACCGTAAGTCAGCTAGTTGGCTCTTACCCCCCGCCGCCCGACCAACAACTACCAGGTACTCGTGAACGCCCACCAACTCGCAAGCCTACGGCCCTTGAAATCAATCCGATTTCTTGCCAAGGAAGCACACTTGTGCTTCATCATACATCATACCTTGGTGTTGGACGAGAGCTGCGCATGTATCTCGATCCCAATCACTGGCTCCCACTTTTCCAACGCCTTTGCTAGGTCCGGGTTCGCTTTTTTGGCTCTCCCCTTCGTGTTTCCCTTTGACTTCCCCCCCCCCGCCCCCCCCCGCCTCCACCTTTCATGGAGACCCCCCCGCCCGCTCCCATCCTGCCTCTCTGTCCCACGGCGCCCTGCTTGAAAACAGTAAAAGACACAGGCGCGGCGTGCCTCAGCATAAAGGTATCTCCAACACAGTTACAATAGCACCGGATTAACTTATTGGGGAAACATCACTTGGACTAAATCCCTTTAGAGCCCCAACATCCGTCCCTATACCAACTTCAAGTCAAATGATTCCCAAAATGAGTTCCCAGTGGTGAACGCGTTAAGTCAGATAATCCAGTTCGTGGAGACACTACGAGTTCGAGCACGAGTATCAACAACCACAGCGGCCGCCATGTCCTCACTGCTCACATTTATATGGGCAGGCTACGACACGTGCCAGGTACCTAGTATGGTACTGGCTGGCATCGCACGTGGCGTGACAGCGTGACTAATTGAACTTGCACATCACCTGCAATAGCGTCTATATACAGTGATGCCTGCTTCAAGTGCCTCTCTGCACTGCAATGCCAAGCAGAAGTGCGGTGGGGGTGCTCCTATAATGCCGGTTGAATAGTGCCTATTGCCGGTATAGCGCCGGTTGAATAACGCATACTGCCCGGCAAAGTGCCGGTGAACTAACTCGCTTGCCACGACTGGGACCCGCTATACGAGTACCAGTATTGGTACTACACCCAGTAGTGCCTGCATCCGGCATAATGCTGGGGTTGTTGGCTGGAACATACCTGCACCACAAAGAGATCACTTCTGCAACAGCAAGAGCTAAACGTGCGTCGAGGTCAGGGTCCAATTGACTTACCGTACAGCACAGTACATCAGTATGTGCGGCAGCTATCATACAGTGAGTACGCAGCAGCTGCGGTACTCTTACCTACAACCAGGTAACCGGGACAAGGTTTCTGCGCTGACGTGCATCGCTTAATGAAGGCGATCCCAAGACAATTGGACAATCGAAAAGTGGCAGAATTTGACGAATACTCTTGCACTGGTCGATGAAAGGCATCTCTCGTATATCGCGAATAGCAGTACACCCAGCAGGTATGGTATATTGCAGCCACTACCCGACAGGTGGCGTCACCTCTTTATCTTTCGAGCCATCCACGCGGTAGCTCCATTTCATTTTCTTATACATACGGTCTTCAAGTTCAAATTAACCTCCCACCCGCCCCCTCCTTCCCCGCCACCCCCACCATCGTCTAGACCTAGCACCACGCGTACAGTGCAGCTCCAATACATTGATGCGACCTGAAACTATTGGAAATCGTCTGCCCCCAGCTCGTTTTGAACCCGCCCCTCCACCCCCTCTGAAAAAAACGCCCTCCCCACACCAGCTATACGACTCACAGGATATACATGATAAACTTATGCATTCCTTCCATCGCAGATAGTCGTCAGATTTCGTCCCTCTCGACGCACATGATTAATTAGCATCACCCTGTCGACCCTTTCACAATCTACACTGCTGTAGTTTTAAGGGGAGTCGCCGGCCTATATCCTTAATAAGGATACACACCCAGTAATACGCGCGATAGGAGCATCACACACAGCTTGCAAATATGGGTTTCGACGAAATCGTCGATCTCAGGCCATTTCTTATGCAGTCGGATTCCGCCAGTCGAAAATGGCCCTTTTCGACTGGACTTTTTTTCGACTGGAATCTTCTGGTCCTTTTTCTTATCGTCAGTCGAGTCGGTTTTATAATTTTTGTGCTCTTCCTAGAGGCGGTTGGTGTGAGGGAGTACTGCTGTACGGCGGTCGAAATCGGTTGGCAGCTCTGTGCTTCTCGCGCTTTCTCCGCGAGCAACGGCTCGACGAACCATCGTAACAGCGAGTTGGTGGCTTTGGGCTTAGCCGAAAGTCGCCAAAGCTACGTTCGTGGAGTTGCACTCTGCCGAGGGCCGCCAAAGCTACAGCAGGCGCAGCCGTTGTTGGCAGCATGGGATCGATATCGCTCGCTGCTGCCGTCGTGTGATACACGCTGCTGGCGAGCGGAACTAGGAATGCGCCACGCTGACTTGCTGCGAGAAGCAACAGCAGTGATAGCCACGCCAGCGTCAGCGCCTTGTATGATACTGCAGTGTGGTACCTGGTATGGGTGTGTGGTCGTGTGGCCGTGTGGGTGTGTGTTTGGTGGTGGGATGAACGATGTGATCGGTTCAAAAACACGTGTAAAACTTTTTCGACTGAGTTTTTCGACTGGAGGATCCAGTCGAAAAAGTCGAGTTTTTCGACTGGATCCGCCAGTCGGAATTATCAGTCGAAAAAAGTTGAGTCGAAAAGGCCCTTTTCTCGATTTGGGCTTCAGTCGAAAAAGGCCGTTTTCGACTGACAAATCCGACTGTATAAGAAATGGCCTCACAGCTGGAGTGTATTTCAAGTTTTATAATAATTCAGCAGTACAAGCAGGTAGTACCAAGTATAGTTTGCAACATACCACGGTACCAGGCGGGTATCTGGTACAGCGGTGTAGAGCACACTCGGCGGCTTCACCCTGCCTCGAGCAAGACGACAACCTGCGCTGCCAGGGTGCATGGCCCTCCGCTTAGCTTGCCGCACAGGGGATCACATCATACTGCTGTAGTTCACCATAAATTCACGCTGTATACCCATAAATAGCAGCAGCAGCAGCGGCAGGGCCGGACCAGCTCGTAGCTGTAGTAGCAGTAGCGGCAGCAGCACTCGTCGTCGGTCTCACCGAGCCTCCCAACTACTGCTCTAGGTGCAGGACGGACACGTGTGCTCGTACATATGATACGGGTATGTACGTAGAGTACAAGCAGAAAAGCAGCAGCAGAGCAGCAGCTTGGTACGGGTGACATTCAGGTATGTCCGACGTACCGGTAGAGTACAAGCAGAAGAGCAGCAGCAGAGCAGCAGCTTCGTACGGGAAACATGCTAGATAGCACATCAAAACGACCCCGGAGGGACGATTTTCCAAACCAACGTTCTCGACAATGGGGAAAGTGCAAACCCTGAGCGATGCGTCTATGGAAAGGTCTCGTTGAGATATTTCCATAGCCACCGTTCTCCTTGAGCGCTGTCCGCCTTGTCTAGGACAAAACCGTCTCGGAAAATCGTCCCACAGGAGGTAAGAGCAACAACCTTGTCTTTGAGCCAAACTACTTGGAGATAGTCTACGATGATGATGATTGCCAAATCGATTTGCTTCGTACCTGCGGCACTGTCCGTGAATAGCGCCTCGTACCATGCTGCGCAAAGCTTGAACTGAGCGCATTTGGCACGAACGCGGTCGCCCCAGGCCTTCCACTGACTGCACACACAAGCAAGAGAGCACTCGGCCATGCTGATAGGGCCACCATACCGCGCGTTCAGAGCAGCAGAAAGGGGCTCCTGTATGGTGGTGTTGTATCATGATCAGGGTGTTCCATTCCGATCCAACAGGCTTTTTGATACCGGTAGGCAAGGGATGATGAAATCATGAAACCGTGAACCGACCTCTGCTCATACCACAGATACGCGACGGGGAGAGGAGGCATTAGGAGGTACCCTGTGGACCTACGAAATGGCGCAGAGGGGACGAGGATGCCTCGAGGTGAGTTGTTGCGCTTGGTGTGCTTACAACGGGACTTTGCTTGTGGCCTTGTTCGAAGAAAAGCATCCCGCCGGCCTGGTGTTGGTAAATGATCCTCGGCAAGGCCGGTTACTCGAGGACGAACATGCGCATACAGCATACCCCAGGTATACCGGCGGGGCACAGCATGTACCTGGTATCATATAGCATACGGGATTTTAGATCGCACCTCTGAGCACCGAGCAATCTAGTAGTGCATGCAACAGTCAGCAGTGCGGGTTGCACGGTGGCTTTGGTCTGTAATCGTGTGCCCGGTAATTCGAAAACGAGCATGCGCATACAGCATACCCCAGGTACCGGGCACAGCATGTACCTGGTATATTAGCATACGGGCTTTTAGATCGCACCTCTGAGCATCGAGCAATCTAGAAGTGCATGCAACAGGCAGCAGTGCGGGTAGCACGGTAGCTTTGGTCTGCAAACTGCGGTCGCAGTTTAGATGCTATTATTATTTTAGGGTAGTGGGAGACAGGATGATCTTGGAATTCCCAACACGTCCTCGACTGGCGACGGACTCCATTATGCCATTCCCGCGTATCTTCTAAGGGAATTTAAATCGTTTTCTCCGTCACAAATTGTCCTTTTCTGTCGTGCTGGTTTGTTTATGTTCCGCTTTCGCGTTCATTGCATTTGGCATTGGACGGCGAAGTCCATCCCATTCAATATTTTCGCACTACTCTCGCGCCCCTCTCAGTACTATAGCTCAGATCCGGGATCACATATATATATAGCAGGGGACCCTCCTCCCCCCTCCCGACTACGGCGTTCAATTTTATCACAGGAACAATTCAGCATTTTCTTCCCTCATCGACTGGCGTCGAATTACTGCAGGAATAGTCTATTATCTTATCAAAATTGAAAAACGTCAATTGTTAAAATTAAAAATTGAAAATTGAAAATTAAAAATTAAAAATTAAAAAACAATGCAGCTGTGTGAGATCGAAGATTTCGTCGAAACTCATATTTGCCTGCTGTGTTCGACACTCCGATCGCGCCTGATACTGGGTGTGTGCGTCCTCATTAAGGATATAGATTTGGCGACCTCCCTTAGAACTAGCTTGTACCAGAGTCAACAGGGTGATGTTAATCAATCTGTGCTCAGAAACTATGAAACCCGTTTTGGAGGGGGACACAATCTGACGGCTGTGGAATGCACCAGTTTATTATGTACCCAGTATGCAAGCTTCCCCTTCGGCCCTTCGGGATGTGGTTGGATTCAAATCTCGGGGGGTGCCTTAAGTTGAACAGGGGAACAAAACTCTCGTATAAAACTTCAGAAAAAACAATTAGCCACCGCACAAGTAAACCCGGCAAGCAAGGACCAACTAGCTCAGGCGAAATTATAGGTACTGTAGTCGTATGACGGGCGAGGGGAGGGCGTTTTTTTTTGGGGGGGTAGGGGTCGGGGGGGGGGTTTAGGGGGGGGAAGGTGCACATCCCTTTCTCGTATTTTGTGGACACAGAGCTTGTCTCTCTCTACATGAGACATCAGCACGGAAACATTGAGTGTGCTGGATGCTGATGGGTGGACCAAACTTATGGGACGACTCGTGCCTGGGGTGCCGTCAATCACGTGGAGGACTCGATGGTGGGGGATGCCATGAAGCAAAGACAGAAATATGTTGCTAGAGAGACGCTGATTATTAAGAGCGGTAATCGGGGTGAGAGAGAGCGCGTCATCCTCTCCCTCGTTCCAGGATCCAAAAATAGGCATCAAGGAGTCTTATCCGCGAATTTATACCCTTTCGGAATGGCGTAATACCCATCGCAATCTCCGTAGAATATTGACAGTTACGCAAATCACATGGGCGTATATCAGATATTAGACTCTGCTACGAGTACGAGTAATTTCGACAATATAATAGTACAATATGTAAAGAACACGCATATAATACTACTCTTGTGAACCATCCCACGGTACGGGTGCAGCGGAAGTTTCTAAGGAGTTTCTGAGCTCCTAACACGAGGGAGCTCAGTATCTCCCCCGGAATATGACTTGGAAGGCATTCGTTAGCGCAGTCCGACCAACGCTTGTATGCGCTAGGCACGTGCTACAGTAGATGTGCACCATTTTTTTTCTAATACTACCCCTCAATTTTGGAGCTTAAGACACGATCCTCCTACCAACAATTGATTCATTTGGAGAAAAAATAAAACTGCTACCGGATGAAAAAAACCCCACATGGCCTATGTACACAACGAGAATCTTAAAAAAAAAAATCACTTACTTCCGACGATTTGGGGTTTCAAGGAGCCCCGTCACAATTCAGAAAACGTTTCAGACCAAAAAAAGGTATACCTTATGAACACCTCTATTGTAGCATGCGTCGCTAGCCCCAAAGCAACCGATGAAACGCACTCGTAAAAGTATCAGGCTAGCCGGTAGTGCCTCACTCCCGAGGAGTTCAACGGTAGGGGTTGCAGTTGTTGGATTAACTAATAATGTATCTGCTGCACCCCTTCCGTGTGATGGCTCAGGCCAGAAAACGCGCTTGGCTCAAAACGTGCAACCCCCAACGTGGGATGACTCGCTTACGAACGCGTTTTCTTTTTGTTCGCCTGCTGCTGCTGCTGCTGCTGTGCAGATAAGGGACTCTACGAACCCTTTCTTCACGACGTCCAACGCCAGCATCGGTACAAGCGCCTCCGTCGGGCAGCAGCAGCAGCGGGAATTCGACGCCCCGACGGTGAGTAGGGTTGCCGCTCGTATATGGCTTCGATCCGTTTGAGCGAATGGATGGCATGCGTCGCGATACCGCGTTAGAAAAGTAGTCCGTTTGAGCGAATGGATGGCATGCGTCGCGATACCGCGTTAGAAAAATAATCCGTTTGAGCGAATGGATGGCATGCGTCGCGATACCGCGTTAGAAAAAAGTAGCCGGTTGTTGCAGGTTGCAGCCTTTGATGGCGAATAATCGTATACCTTCTCTTACAGTATGGAAGGTGGCCACGGGGTCTTCTTTTCGAATTTAGCTCTGCGATGGCTGCTTTGCCGTCTATCGATGAGTCTGGGTCCCTGTTCGGGTCCCAACACACGAGGTCAACCCACGATATCGAGGGCCATGATTTGAGGTCAACAAGCGGTGTCGGGCGCCTTGTTTTGAGGTAAAACGTTGGATTGGATGCTCACAACTACCTCCGATGTAGAATAGATGTATGGATATACTCTTGTGACGAATCGTGTGCGTACTACTCGATCCGATTAACCTTAATGTATGCACGCACAGCTTGTTGGGGTACTGGGCACTGCAAGGGCGCGGTGCTTTCCCACAGTCGGCGCCCCAGATCGGAGTAGTACCGAGTAATAGGTGGAAAGGTGTTTGGTCGGGTTTTTGCGCGAACGAGTGTCTTCGAAGTCATGTTTTCGGGTGAGTGTATTGTTGAGCCCCCGGGGAAGCGATCAATCTCGACTATACATTAGGCGATATTTAAAAATCACGGCTACGGGCGCGTGTAGGAGCCATCCCCGGGTTCCAGGCCTCGTGTTTCGGCTTTTGAGTTGGGGTTACAGGGGTTGGGAAGGTTGGTTGGGGTTACTGCAAGAATATTAGTGCATAATGTTTCGAGGGCTGCGAGAGCTGCAGCGACCAAAAATTTGCCCGATTTTTTTTCGTGATATACCCCTAGGGCTCGGGTGTAAACAATAACAATCACATGCAGCGCTTTCGCTGTCGCTGCAAGTTGGCCTATGGGAGTTGGCTGGTGCGCTGGAGAGGACGGGTGCGACAGAAACGTGCGAAATGCAAGACTAAAACCCCGGGGATATGGCTCCTAAGCGCCCCCGTAGTCCGTGTTTAAAATCACGACTATAGTATAGTCGTGATGATCAATCCCCGAGATATGATATTGAGCCCATTATGTTAGCCCAGAAACTTTCTGCCGCACTCCTATTGCGAGATGGCTTCGAGTGTACACTCACTCGTGCTCATAGGGAATTTGTTTGTTGTTTAGGACTATCCACTAGTAGACCACTCAGTCAATTTACTCAGTGGTCTAGTGGATGGTCCTACATGACTAACATTGGTCGTGTTTTAAGTCACGACTATGTCAACTTACTCAGTGGTCTAGTGGATGGTCCTACATGACTAACATTGGTCATGTTTCAAGTCACGACTATGTCAACTTACTCAGTGGTCAAGTGGATAGTCCCACATGACTAACATTGGTCGTGTTTTAAGTCACGACTATGTCAACTTACTCAGTGATCTAGTGGATGGTCCTACATGGCTAACATTGGTCGTGTTTCAAATCACGACTATGTCAACTTACTCAGTGGTCTAGTGGATAGTCCTACATGGCTAACATTGGTCGTGTTTCAAATCACGACTATGTCAAATTACTCAGTGGTCTAGTGGATGGTTCTACATGACTAACATTGGTCATGTTTCAAATCACGACTATGTCAACTTACTCAGTGGTCTAGTGGATAGTCCTACATGGCTAACATTGGTCGTGTTTTAAGTCACGACTATGTCAACTTACTCAGTGGTCTAGTGGATAGTCCTACATGACTAACATTGGTCGTGTTTCAAATCACGACTATGTCAACTTACTCAGTGGTCTAGTGGGCACTCAGACTGAGTGGTCTCGAGCCAATTTACTCAGTGGCCTAGTGGATAGTTCTACATAACTAACATGTGACCCAGTGGTCTGGTGGATAGTCCTATGTAACTAGCAGTCTTTTTCTTGCGTAAAAGCTGACGAGCGGAAAGCGCGAGAGCGTGAGGTGGCAAAGTTCGATGAAAACCGACGAGCACGAAAAGCTGAAAAGTGGGAATGCTGACTCCTATGCGCGATAAAAATGGAGGCGTGTACCGGGGGGGGGGGGGAGGGACGACACCTACCTTTGACCACGACTTGTCCATAAGGTCGCTGAGAGTATTACACTCTTACGGGTTGAGCTGGAGAGTACAGGTGATGATTTCCAAAAAAAAAAATGGCAATCAACGACAGATGGGTGTTGCAGGCTGGGGGACCAAGCCAAACAGCTGGGCGAGGGGTGCTTTCCCTCGGTATCCCAGAGACCCGAGGAAAGTTAGCCTTGACTCCGACGAAAACAGTTTGGTCAGGCAACAGGAAGGGGACGGTGGATCAGCTTGTTGTTAGCAATCGCTTGTTGCCAATCGTTTGTTGTCAATCGATCAATTCAACTGTATAAGGAATAGCTTGGGCATCGCGCTGGAGAATTGGAATTAGACCGCCGGGCGATTTTTTATTGGGTGAAAAGCGTTTAACGCTCGTGGGTCATGCTACAGCACTATATAGAGGTCCCCCGGCAAGGCGGTGATGTGCCAGAGCAATACGACCGCCTTATAGAGGGAGGCCGCCCTTATTCATTCCGGGTCATGAGTGCAGTTCCCCAGTCGCGCCAAGCGATTTCGACCGCCTTAAATAGGGATACCGCACTACTCACACCGCCTTATATAGGGGGGACCCCTACCGCAGTGTAGTGCTACTGCTGTATGTACCATATCAGGTGGTACTTAGTTGTGGGAAGATGACGTCTTGTGTTTTTACCGATTGGATCTTCATTTACACCTGTTTTTGTTCCGGGTGCACCCGGCCGCAGGTGTTCAAGAGGAAGCCAACGTTCGACCCCGTCGCCGCGGGCATCGACTGGAGCTTTATGTACACCAAGGTATGAAGGGCGGCTGCGGAGTCATCCCATGATAACAGGGTTTGCAGTTTTTGGGGCGGGCGTTTCTGACCGGTTGAACTCCTCAAGAGTGCAGAACTATCGGATAGATAGTTCGTACGATAATTTTTACGAGTGTATTTGTTTTAGGACGACGGTCGCATGGAAAATGTTGTTGGTCGGGTTGCGCGAAACGAGTGCCTTCTTCGAGAAAGTAATGCTCCGGGGCAAGATGTTGAGTTGCTCCTCATACTTAGGAGCCCTGAAAATTCTTAGAAACTTCTGCTGATACTGCACCCCTACCGTGGGATGACTCGACGACGAACACCATACTGTCAACACGAACCTACCTGCAACATACCACGCGTACTACTACTATTACTACTACTACTACTACTACTACTACTACTACTACTACTACTACTACTACTACTACTGCTACTACTACTACTACTACTACTACTACTACTACTACTACTACTACTATTACTGCCACTACTACTACTACTGCTACTACTATTACTACTGCTACTACTACTACTACTACTACTACTACTACTACTACTACTACTACTATTACTACTGCTACTACTACTACTACTACTACTACTACTGCCACTACTACTACTGCTACTACTAGTAGTAGTACCACTACTACTAGTACGACTACTACTACTACTACTACGTACTACTACTGCCACTACTGCTACTGCTGCTACTACTACTAGTAATACTTCTGTGCTACCCCAAAACACACAATTTTATTTCGTTTTTATTTTTTACAGGAAAGTGACCGTATCGGAACGGGCGTGCCGCCGAGCGACAGCAAGCTGGGGGCGGTGGCGTCTCGGCGCGAGTCGATCGGACAAAGAGCTCGGGAAAAGGGGCTCGGAAAGTTCCCCGTCATGTACGAGAGAGAGGAGGAAACGGGAATTCCTCTTCGCGACGCAAAGTGCTTCGAATCACAGGTACCAGCCTCGTGCCAAACACAGGCCACTTTCCCCCCCAACTATGAATCCAATATAAGACCCGTGCTACGGTGTTGGTGTTGGTGTTGGTGTTGGTGTTGGTGTTGGTGTTGGTGTTGGTGTTGGTGTTGGTGTTGGTGTTGGTGTTGGTGTTGGTGTTGGTGTTGGTGTTGCTGGTGTTGGTGTTGTTGGTGGTGGTGGTGGTCGTGGTTATTCTAGCATTGCCCTGGGGGTGGTGGTGGCAGCAGCGGTGGTTATTACGGCACTGTTCCGGGGGAGGTGGTGCCGACGGCGGTGGTCATTATGGCATTGCCCGGGGGGTGATGGTGGCGGCGGCGGAGGTTATTATGGCGCTGCCGTGGTGGTGGTGGTGGTGGTGGTGGCGGTGGTGGTGGCGGCGGTGGTGGCGGCGGTGGTGGTGATGGTGGTGGTGGTGGTGGTGGTGGTGGTGGTGGTGGTGGTGGTGGTGGTGGTGGTGGTGGCGGCGGCGGCGGCGGCGGCGGCGGTGGTGGTGGTGGTGGTGGTGGTGGTGGTGGTGGTGGTGGTGGCGGCGGTGGTGGCGGCGGCGGTGGTGGTGGTGGTGGTGGTGGTGGCGGCGGCGGTGACGGCGGCGGTGGTGGTGGTGGCGGTGGTGGTTATGGCATTGCCCTGGGAGGCTGGGGAAGGCTTAAGATCCAATATGTAGGAACGGGAGCAAAGGGTTTCACACGCCCTGGTAGACATGTGTGTACGGGGAAAAGGGGACGCTGAAGCTACTTCTAAGAAGTTGCATCCGCCTAGCGCTCAGTTCTCTTCCGTGACACGGGGATAAAATGGTGGTGGTTGTGTCGTGTTGTTGGTGGGTGGTTGCGATGGTGGTGACGGTGGCGGTGATGGTACTGGTGTTGGTGGTGGTGGCGTTGGTGGTGTTGGTGATGGTGGTGTTGGTGATTTTGGTGTTGACGGTAATGGTGGTGTTGGTGGCGGTGGTGGTGTTGGTGTTGGTGGTTTGAAGTTGCATCCGCCTAGCGCTCAGTTCTCTTCCATGACACGGGGATAAAATGGTGGTGGTTGTGTCGGTGTTGGTGGTCGGTGGTTGTGGTAATGGTGACGGTGGCGGTGATGGTACTGGTGTTAGTGGTGGTGGCGGTGGTGGTGTTGGTGTTGGTGGTGTCGGTGGGGATACTACAAAAGCACACGACTGCTGGCACAGCAGCCCCATTCAGGGAATCCCTTTCGCTTAGCCGAACCCAGCTTTTGTGTGTTGTTGCCTAGGGTGTCAGATTGCTTACGCCGCGAGCCGTAGAAATATCCATCCTCTCAGCCCATCACAGATGCCATGAGGATCACGTGGAGTACCGGGTGTATAATGTGCAAACACCTTTAGATACCGTTATATACGTATCTTTATTTCTTCCGAGGAAGCGTACTTCGATAGAGGTACGTAGAACTCTGGGCTAAACTGTTTTTCTCAGTGCCCGAGGCTCGTCAACCCCTTTTAGAGCCCCCAAGCCCCCCCCCTACATTAACTTCAAGTAATTTTTTCCCAAAACGGGTTTCCATCAGTCGTAAAGATGTTAACTCAAAATCGTCGGAATACACCATAATACCTTTTTTTTTACAGGGTGTTAGTTGACGTTTGTTGCACCTAGACATACACATGCGTAATAGCAAACTTTTTCGGTTCATCGAGTTTTGCAAACTTTTTCAGCGTTTCAATTTAGAGACAAAAAAAAAAAAAAACAGTTTCCGGGTGAGGCATGTGTTATAAGGCTTAGTTTGGGGAAGCTATTGGTTAACCTTTTGCAAGGTGCAAGTGGTCAAACGGACTAATACCCCACTAATTCCTCAACACAGGCCCTGGGATAGATGTATACCGGTGCTCGACTAAGGAGGCTCGCACCAGACAGAAAAAAAAAGAGGTGATGCACCTTTATCCGATAGAGGTGTGCTACTTTTTTTTTTCTAATACTCCCCATCAATTTGAGAGCTCAAGAGTATTGATCCTTAGGTGGCGGTGTGTAGCGTGTGTCAGCCCGCAGCTGGTATACGATTACGTCTAGGCTCGCTTGCGGATGACCCGCGATCAAGACACAAGCCTGTATACTGTTTTTGTCTGGGGTATTCCTCAGCTCCAGATTGATTGGAGCCTGTCCTGTGACCACGGACTTGATTATGCGAGTTAATGTGAGAACAACAACCACAATAACCACAATGTTTAGAGGCTAATGCAGACTCACGGTTTAAAAGTGTGCCTGTAGAAGAGCTTCAAAACGGAAAAGAGAAGAGAAGAAGTTCGTCGGCCGACGACCCCAAGCCGTTGTTTACACTCGTGCCATCTCATATACAATAGGGTTTAAAAAAGATACCTCTCCCAAAAAGCTGATTTCGGAGGGGAAAAAAAAAAACTGCTTCGTACCGCCGACGGATGAACGAAAAAAACCCATCTGGCCTATAGGTACACAGCAACAATCATGCAAAAACATTTGCCTATTTCCGACGATTTTGAGGGTTAAGGAGCCCCCCCGTCATTCAGAAACCATTTTCGCCAAAAAAAGGTATACCTTAACACCGCTATTTCCGACGATTTTGAGGGTTAAGTAGCCCCCCCGTCATTCGGAAACCATTTTCGCCAAAAAAAGGTATACCTTAACACCGCTATTTCCGACGATTTTGAGGGTTAAGGAGCCCCCCGTCATTCATAAAACCGTTTCAGCCAAAAAAAGGCATACCTTAATACCTCTAATTCCGACGATTGAGGGTTAAGGAGACCCCCCATCATTCAGAAACCATTTTCGCCAAAAAAAGGTATACCTTAACACCTCTATTTCCGACGATTTTGAGGGTCAAGGAGCCCCCCGTCGTTCATAAAACCGTTTCAGCCAAAAAAAGGCATACCTTTACCTCTAATTCCGACGATTGAGGGTTAAGGAGACCCCCCATCATTCAGAAACCATTTTCGCCAAAAAAAGGTATACCTTAACACCTCTATTTCCGACGATTTTGAGGGTTGAGGAGCCCCCCCGTCATTCAGAAACCATTTTCGCCAAAAATAGGTACACCTCTGGATTCTACCGTAGCACGCGTCGCACGTATGTGTTGAGATAGAATTAGCCACATACATAGGGCAAGAACAAGCGAACAAACAAAATCTCTGTGTGAAATGGCGGGGGCTATCCTTGACTTGAAATCGTCGGAACGCCTCATTCTTGTTTTGCCCAAAAATCTGTTTTCTTCAGTATACCTGGGCCATGGATTTCGATTATTGTTCATCCCGATGTTATGGCATTTCCCTGGGAACCTAACAAGGCCTAAGACATGGGATACGGCTGGATGTAAAATGGTTTCACATGCCTTTGAAGGCATGTGCGCATAGGAAAAAGGGGATGATGCTTTTGCCTCGCGGAATCGCACGCTGTTCAGTTCGTCCGTGGCGTGTGTGGAACTATTATAATACAAGAGTGGACGCTGTTCAGTTCGTCCGTGGCGTGTGTGGAACTATTATAGTCTGATACAACAGCTTATGTCTAGCACAAGTGAGTGACCAAATGTGGAACCTGCCTGTCATAGTAGAGAACTCTGCAAAGGGTGGCCTGTGTCTGTAACAGCCCCTTAAAGTTATCATACCGACGAAATATCAGTTTCTTGAAAAAAATCGTGATTTTTTCAGCGCTCCTCCAGCGAAGAAAATGGCTCCAATAAAGAAAGAAAAAAAAAGGTGCACCTCTTCTAGACTGATTCCACGATAGCGCCCCTCAAAACCAGCGATTTTCTTTAACGGACGGTTTCACGGTTGGTTGCTCTCGGCACACGAGGAAGGATGCAATGAACGCAAAATACTTTCATATTATTTTCTTGTGTGCGAAGGACTGTCGGACGATGACGTCGGGGTGGCAAGGGGCGCCTTACTTCAGTAGTAGTAGCAGTGTAGTAGTAGTAGTGGTAGTAGTAGTAGCAGTAGTAGTAGTAGTAGTAGTAGCAGCAGTAGTAGTAGTAGTAGTAGTAGTAGCAGTAGTAGTAGTAGTAGTAGTAGTAGTAGTAGTAGTAGTAGTAGTAGTAGCAGTGGTAGTAGTAGTAGTGGTAGTTGTAGTAGTAGTTGGGGGGGGGGGGGGGTACCGTAGAACGACTCTCTCTATACCGCAGTAGTAGCTTGTGTCCGAGCTTTCACCGAGATAACCACTTACGAGCCTTGACACACTGCTGTGTGTACTACGACAGAATCAGCTCTGTAGGGCAAAAAAAAACAAATTCTCTGAAACGGGCGCGGGGCTCTTCTCAACCCCTTCAGAGCCCGAAAACCCCTACCCATACTAACTTCAAGTGAAATCGTAAAAGAATACCTGGTTTCCAAGGGTTTCCAGTGGTAAAAGCGTTATAACCCAAAATCGTCGGAATTTCATTCTTGTTTTTTTGCCAAAAATCTGTTTTTTTTTGTGTACATGAGCCATTTTTGTTTTTTTGGTTTTGTTCATCCCGATATATTCTCAGTTTTTTTTTAAATCAGATTCTTTGGATGAGAAAATAGAGCTCCCCCCACGCGAGGAAGGAGCCGTAGAAGAAAAAATTGCGAGAAAATGGAGCTCCACTACCCGAGGAAGGAGCCATAGAAAATAGAATTGGCGAGAAAATAGAGCTCTCTACCCGAGGGAGGAGCCATAGAAGAAAAAACTGCAAAGAAAATAGATCTCTCTACGCGAGGACTCAGCCACGGAAAATAAAAATGGCGAGAAAATAGAGCTCTCTACGCGAGAACGAAGGAGACATGAAAGAAAAAATTGGCAAGAAAATAGAGCTCTCTACGCGAGGAATCAGCCATAATAAAAAAAAATGGTGAAAAAATAGAGCTCCCCTACCCGAGGAAGGAGCCATAGAAAAAAAAAATGGCGAAAAAATAGAGCTCTCTACGCGAGGAAGGAGACAGAAGAAAAAATTGGCAAGAAAATAGAGCTCTCTACGCGAGGAATCAGCCATAGAAAAAAAAATGGTGAGAAAATAGAGCTCCCTACACGAGGAAGGAGCCATAGAAGAAAAAAACGGCGAGAAAATAGAGCTCTCTACGCGAGGAAGGAGACATAAAAGAAAAAAATGGCGAGAAAATAGAGTTCTCTGCGCGAGGAAGGAGACATCGAAAAAAAAAATGCGAGAAAATAAAGCTCTCTACGCGAGGAATCAGCCTTAGAAGAAAAAAATGGTGGGAAAATAGAGCTCCCTACCCGAGGAAGGAGCAGTAGAAAAAAAATGGCGAGAAAAGAGAGCTCTCTACGCGAGGAGGGAGACATGAAAACAAAAATGGCGAGAAAATAGAGCTCCCTCCGCGACGAAGGAGCCATAGAAAAAAAAAGGGCTTTAACAGATGTTTAATCGGTCGACGCCCCAGTCGACGGATATGTAGCACTAACAAACCGGTTCAGGGTGTTGCGGTGCTCTGTGTTTCCATATCATGTGCGATGCGGTGTGCAAAACCAATCAGGCGTGCTACGGTAAAATGGCGCACCCTCTGCCCTAAATAAAATTGGCGCAAACGAAAGGGAAACAAAAACACGTCACCCGTACGTATATCATACGCGAACTCTAAAATCCCAGCGTGGCGCTTCATTTTGGTGTGGTGCCACAGAGGACAAGGGTGCCACAGAGAGACCGCGCTCCCCTCTCGCGACTTGCAACCAACCACAACGCGCCGTCGACGCGAAGAAAACTGTGAATCGCTTGTGTGTGTGTGTGTTTTTTTTTTTCCCTTGGTGTTGTTGTTTCGGCTCTCCAAAAAGTCTAGCGGATTTTTTTTTTTTCCTTCACTTTTTTTAATAACGCCCCGATTTTCTTAACCTCTCCCTCCGATTGTGTCAACTGCGTGCAGCGCCGCGTGCCCGGAGACAAGGGCACCAGAGACGCGCTGCTCGCGGCGTACAACCACACCCCCAAGGAGGAACACGCCCTGTACTCGACAACGAACAACGACATCGGCATCAAGCGGCCAACCGGAGCCACGTTCACGTTCGAGAGGCGCGCGCGACAGCAGGGCTTTAGGCGAGTCTTTCACAACTCCCCCGTTGTTGCGAAGCACGCGTTCGCACGCACATAGGGCTCCGTAGATGTGAGCATACGTTGTCGCGAGTTGTGCGCGTCAAGGTACAAGTAGTGGTTACCAGGGTCGTTAGTGTTAAGCTTGTTGTAGGACAAAAGTAGAACGTTTTTTGTTCTTCTTTTGTTTGGGTTAGACGCGCGCGCTTGCGCGATACGATAGAGGTAGAGATAGCCCCTTCTTTTTTTTTTTTTTTTTTTTTTTTTCTTTGGGGGGGGGGGGGGGGGTATAGGGGCGGGGACGGGATGAAACGCTTTCTGAATGACGACACGGGGTTTCTTAGAACGCAGAATCGTCGGACAAATAATCGTCATTTTTTTTTAATCGGGAGAGATTTTTTTTTTTTTTTTTTACCTACAGCAGTAGTAGGCCATGGCATTTTTCATCGGGAGAGAAAAGCCCTTTTTTGTTGGTGGGTCAGACGCGCTCGTCGGAATAGAGGTAGATAGCAGTAGTAGCACGTTTTTTAGCTTGAAACTATTTCCGAATGACGGGGCTTTTTGACGCAAAATCGTCGGAAACCGCCATTTTTTTTTCGCGGTACGTATATATTTTTTTGTTTCGCCTAAGTAAGCCAGGGCTTTTTTCATCGGGAAGTCTCCGCTTCATACCAGCGCCCTCCACCCCTTCTTACGAGTACCCCCCCCCCCACCTCCTCCCCCTGCCTCCTGTCCCTCCTCGACCCATCGTTCATGCCCTCCCCCCCTCCCCACCTTCTGTCCCTCTCCACCGTATCCCCCCCTCCCCACCCCCCTGCGCGCGCTTTGTGTCACCCTCCTCGACCTTTCGCGCGGTACGTCCCTTGCCTCATTTTGTTTTTCACGGTTCTCCCGCGTCGTCGTCGTCGTCGTCGTCCAGCAACTCGTTCAACAGCCTGAAGTACAGGGACATGGGCCTGAACACTACCGTGACGCGTTCCAACATTCACGACGCGCTCAATCCGCAGTTCACATGAAGAAAAAAATAAACCGACTGTGTATAAAACCAAAGAAGAAAAAAAAAGTGTTCCGATAAAATGTCAAATTATGTTAAAGCAAGTGTGAAGACTGTTCATATATACAAATTAAACGTACTGTACCAGGTATATTCTAAAAGTACCAGGTACAGCATGCAGGGATGATTTATTCCTTTGTTGCACAGGAAGGTTAATGAGAGAAGGAAACGGCTGAAGTATTCTCGCGATGAAAATGAACGCGTGTGCCGAAGTGGGTCGGGGAAGGGGCGAGGGGAAGCCTGTTTGATGACCCCAGATCCGATCTAGTTTTACGACTAGAGAGGGAGGACGATAAATGATGAGTGCGAAGATAACAGATGGGATGAGCAACAACAGCAGCAGCAGCAACAACAACAACAACAACAACAACAAACAACAACAACAACAACAACAACAACAACAACAACAACAACAACAACAACAACAACAACAACAACAAAAAGAAAGCGGAAGGGGGTGCGTGTGTGTAAAATTGAATTAGTTCACATTTTTCCCGGAAGTTATTTTGGTTTTTATATGGTGGAGGGAAACGATTCCTGCAAAGGCCGTGCCGGGCGGTAATGAAGACACACACTACAGTCAGCGGGGGTCCCCCGACAAAATGCGGTCTGAGTAATGCGGTATCCCGATATAAGGCGGTCGAAATCGCACACCGTCGGCCACCACGGCGCGCTCTACCCGCATATTACGTGTATATCTCACGTACGTGAAGTTTTGTAGCGTATTCGGCATTCTAACACCAGGCTGTATACACCCATTCTTGCGGCCGGGTTAGGGACACTCGCCGCGCGAGCCCTCGGGAGACTCAGTACCTCACGTAGTAGGACGAAAATACTACATTTGGGGCCGATTGTTATCGTGCAGCGTCTGGTAGCGTACCATGATGTACCATGTTGCGCGGATGGATATCGCGATTTCAAGACTTCGCGAGCTCTTCTTTCAGGCCGCAAAAGGAACAGGGGGGTTTGGACTCGCGCGAGTGGCCCCAAGCCACAGCAAAAAAAAAAGGTCCTTAGAAGGGGGACCCCCCCCTACCGCAGCCTTGGTCCGGTCCCTAAAAGGGGGACCCCCTATCGTAGCCTTGGTGTACGATGAACAAAGCTACGGTAGGGAGGGGTCCCCTTTTTAGGGACCTTTTTTTTGCAGGTTGGCCGGCGGGGTCACTCGCGCGAGTTCAGCCCCCCCCCGTGTTCCTTGCGGTCATACTTCGTAGGCTTTTTCGTGCTATTTCAATTTTCTCGATATGAACTAATCCTTAGTGCGGGATGGTGGTTAGCTACGTTGCGCCAAACAACTAACCCCACCTTCGAAACGTGTTTTGGTCAGTGAGAGGTGACACGCGCTGACGATAGAGATACAAGAGGTAGCACTTACTTTTCGTCTGAAACGGTTTCTGAATGACGGAGATCCCTAACCCAATATTAACTCGTCTGAAACAGGCTCAAGTTTTGTTCATGACATTCTCGTTTGTATACTCAGAGCCCACGGGATTTTTTATCCGGGATCATAGCAGTTTTGGATTTTTCTCCAATATAAAGTCAGTGTTTGGGTTAAGAAGGACACGTCTTAAGCGCCTCCTAAAGTGAGGGATCTCGTATTAAAAAAGAAAAAGTGGTGTAGCACTTCTATCGTAGCAGGCATTAGGTGCAGAGCCACTCGTGCGACTGGCTCAGACCAAGGTAGTGAAAAACGTGGGGTACCCCCCGAGTCGTTAGTGGTGGCAGTTTTTGATTTTTCTCCGAATCAGTTTTTGGGGTTAAGGAGCCCCCGAACCCCTCCCTATACTAAATCCAAGAAACTCTGTCCCCCAACCACGGGTTTCCAGTTGTTAAGCGCTTAACCTCCTGAAGTGAGGGGGGAGGTAGTACCAGAAAAAAAATGGTGTAGCACCTCTATCGTAGCAGGCATCAGGTACAGAGTCGCTCGTGCGACTGGTGAAGACCAGGGAGTGAAAAAGGGGGGGCGGCGGGGTACCCTACCGTAGGCATTCTAACACAAGGTACATTTTGTACGTATGGGGTACTCTTTGGGCCATATAACACAACTGATGAAGTGGTTTTTACCTGCTGAGCTACGCATGCGCCGCGAGAAAAGCACATTATAAACCAACCAATCACCAAATAGAGCCAGGGTGAAATATCAACCACTCACTAGATATAGAGCACGACGCGCGCGCTCAATCCATACAGTTGTCCACGCGATTTGTTAGTAGCCAAGATAACTAGGAGCGCCAGAGGGTGGAAACCAACCAATCACGATAGTAGAGCACGCGACGCGCGCTTCATCCGCAGTCCACGCGGTTTTGTTCATGGCTCCCCGCGGCCGCCTATTGCACCCCTCGCTATCGTATATCGTGACGGTCATAACCTACTGTGAGCATATATACCGGGGGAGAATTACAACGGCTACGGTACTGTAGTATCATACCCCTCTATTTTCACCTCCGGGTTTTCACCAGTCGCACGAGATCAAGGCTACGGTTACCTAGCGGGGTACCCCCAATTTTCAGTCAAAGTCAAAAAACGCTATACCTTTTTTTGGCTTTGACCCGGGAGTGAAAGTATGGATATACGTACATTTTTTTGGCTTTGACTCGGGAGTGAAAATTGAGGGTACCCCGCCACCGTAGCCTTGATCTAAAGAGGTATACCCTTTTTTGGCTTTGACCCGGGAGTGAAAATTGGGGGTACCCCCCTACCGTAGCCTTGATCACGAGTAACTCTATAGTACCTCACCGACAAAAAAGCTTTTTTTATTGGGCGATTTCTTTTGCGGAGCGTACTGTAGCTATACCCTTTCCCCACTGCGGATCGATATCGCAAAAATAAAACAGCACGCGCGTGTGCGTCCTGAGTTAACCCTTTTAGCACCGCCCTCCCGACATGGGGACAAATGCTTGGAGTTAGACTGGGAAAAAACTAGGAGTCGGAAATGGGTCAAGACCAAAAAGGAAACACTATTCAGACATGTAAGAGGTACGCCCCAGTACGCTCACGCATGCGAGTACGAACCACACATTATGTGTGCAGTCAGTAGACCCCAAGGCTACGTAAGGTTGAGCGGGTACCCCCCGCAATCACACATAAATTCGTCTGGGGAACTTTTTCTCGTGCACAAATTGACTTGCGGAAAGCGCGAGAGCGTTCGAGTTGGCAACACTCGATGAAAAATCAAGGAGCGCAGTGGGGATGTTACTGAACCCTATGCGCGATGAAAATTGAAGGCAGGAACCGGGGGGGGGGGGGAGAAGGGAGGACACCTGTGACCACGGCTTGTCCAGAAGAAGCTGGCTGGAAAGTAAAAAGTGTGTGAGAAAAAATGAATAAAAAAATGAAAAACATTATAATAATCACGATAGAGGTATACCTTTTGTTGGCGAAAATGGTTTCTGAGTGACGGGTCTTATTGGTGCCCAAAATTATCGGAAATAGGCCACATTTTTTCTTGCAATGATTCTTATGTTGTTTTTCTAGGCCGTGGGATTTTTCATCACTGTTTTTAACAGCAGTTTTTTTTTTTCATTTTTCGCCAAAAATGAATCAAAGTTTCATTGGGATAAGAAGGACACATGTCTCAAGCTCCCAAATTGAGGAACTTCAGCAAAAAAAACGGTGCACACACCTCTATCGAAGCACGCGCCCCGAGTATATGACAAACCTAAGGTGGGGTGCGGGGGGGGGGGGGGGGGGTACCTCTATTTCCGCCCAAGAATGAAGCCGCTCAAACACGGACCAAACATACAATCTGGTGGGGCGAAGTGCAAGAAACAATTCGATCAATGGTGGATATTATTATCATGAGACTGAAAAACTTGGGCAAAATAAAGCGGTAGCCACTCGCGTCAGTGGGCTCTCTTAGAGTGTCGCTGAAAAAACGAACCCCTTTGGAGCACGAGCTCCCGCTACCGTAGCCTGCCTCTGGAAGTGACCGACACGCTAGATAACAAATAAATCCATTCGAAGCTGACATCCGGGGTATGCGCAAGAAAGTGCTACGTACAAGGTGTGGTGTGCGAAAATCCGCCTGACAAGCGGCTCTCAAAGCAAGGTGCAGCTCACCCTTCACGCGACTCGCCGAACACCTCACGGCGTTTCTCGCTTGGAGCAAGCAATGCCTGCCTGGGCGGTGAAACCCCGACGTGTTCCGTCCCGGCATCGTAGGTATGCGAAGGTCAATGGTCTTGAGAGACCACGGACGCGTGCCACGATAGAGGTATACCTTTTTTTGGCGAAAATGGTTTCTGAAAATGACGGGGCTCCTTAACCCAAAATCGTCGGAAAAGAAAGCCATTTTTTTTTGCATGATTTCTCGCCGTGTACCTAGGCCATGGGATTTTTCATCCGGGATCATAGCAGAGTGTTATTTTTCTCCAAATCAGTTTTTGGGAGAATCATGTCTTAAGCCCCTAAATTGAGGAACCTTCTGCAGAAAAAAAAGTGGTGCACCTCTTTCGTAGCACGCGTCTACAGAGCTGTACATGAAATGAGTAACCCGCCCCCCCCCTACCGCGTCCTAGGTCAGCACAGCCCAGTCTCTCGGTCGTTCGGTACCCGTGACCTCGAAACCTCGACGCTATAACCGGCTCGAGTGTTCGACGCAAGCCTACCACACCCACCGAACAAAAAAAAATCTCTCAGGGCTTAATGCACGGTTTCTATCCCTTCTCCCGACGGTCTATTCCATGCAGAATGCGGGCGACGCATGGTACAGTCAAGCAAAAGTGAACCAGCCGACTGAGACGTGTAGAAAGGGGTTTTGCCAAGCCCGCAGTATTGACTTCTGTTGATTTGGTCATTTGTTTTCCTATAAGAGAGTGGTACGGTTAGCGGATACTCCTTGGATGGCGTTACGACGTTGTGTGACGTCATTTAAAGGTGACGGTCACCACCGTCTGTCGCAGCACGCAGTCAAGCTCTTCCTATAGAGTCATTCCACGCTGCTAGGGATGCTACATCAGAAGTTTTTCTTAAAGAAGTTTCTTGAGCTCCTAACACGAGGACGAACTCAACACCTTACCCGAAACATGACCTCGAAGACATTTCCTTCGCGCAATCACCCCGACCAACATGTGTATGCGCTCTAGTCCTAAAAACATACCAGGTATACGAGTACTCGTAAAAATTATCACACTCTGTAACCGATAGTTTCATGCTCGAGGAGCCCAATCGGACAACAGGTACATTATTAGTAAATACAACAACTGCAACCCCTACCGTAGAATGACTCTACAATGGTTGACAAGACGGGGCTCTACGGTAGCCCCCTCAACTTTCTCTCAGACGAAATCGCCGGTTTTGAAACCAGCTCCCGGCCGTATCTCCTGAAAATACGACGGCCCTTGCCATCCCGACGTCATCGTTCAATAGTCCTTTGCAAACAAAGAAAACATGTAAAGAGATGTTTTTTTCATCTAGAACCCTTCCTCGTGTCGAGCATCCACATGAAATTTTCGTTAAAGAAAATCGCTGTCTTTTTCGGAGGGGGGCTATCGTAGAATCAGTCATAAGACGGCACTCATCGACTTTTAGGTGGCTCTACTTGGGGTCCAACGAGGGCTAACACCAAGCGCAAGCGAAAGCTCAGCCCTCGACACATCTACGCGCCGATGGTGCCATCCAATAGGTCGATCGCGCTCATGTCTTCCTCCGTCAAAAACACCTTCACGACGGGACCAACACCCCCGCCCCCGGCCGGACACCCTTGCTTTAACCCCCCGCTGCCACTGCCACCACCACTGCCGCCGCCACTGCCACCACCACCACCATCACCACTACCACCACCACCAACACCACCACCAACACCACCACCAACACCACCACCATCACCACCATCACCACCACCCCCCCCCCCACCATCACCACCACCACCCCCCCCCCGCCCCCCACCATCACCACCACCACCACCTGCAGCCACCGCCTCCACCTCGACGTCCACAAACACCCTCAAGTTGTCCCTAACCCTGCCCGGGTTCGAGGACCTCGGGAGCACGAGCGCACCGCTCTGGAGGGCCCACGAGAGGGCCA
The DNA here is from genome assembly GCA_012845835.1 of Undaria pinnatifida. Lineage (NCBI taxonomy): Eukaryota > Phaeophyceae > Laminariales > Alariaceae > Undaria > Undaria pinnatifida. The sequence continues at coordinate 3,920,061 of JABAKD010000012.1, read as the reverse complement.
CATTCTGCCTTGACGTGCCGTGCGCCAAAGCAATTCTTGCTAGCGTAGCGTCGTTAGCCACCGGGTTCAAGCGTGGGTCAGGGTGCAGCGATGATGACGGCCGGTAAGCCCACTGTCCACCAAGGGTGCTGTACGATACGTAGGCGATGTCTGGAGGGGGGGCGGGGGGGGGGGAGGAGGTTCGGCTAATGTTAGGGGAAGGGGATGGGGATGGTAGCGTCATTGGCCACCTGGTTTAAGGATTATTTAGAAATCAAAGATGACGGCCAGTGTGTCTACTGCCTGCAGAGGGCGCTGTACGCCACGTAGGCGATGTCTGCCGAAGGGGGAGGGGGGAGGGGGGAGGGGGAGGGAGGGGGAGGGGGATAGTCAAAAGGGTGAGGGAGGACAATTTTATCCCTATTGAACCTGCAAAAAACACACACTTTTCAAGTAGTTTTCTTCCAAAACGTGGGTGGAAATATTCCAAAGGGATTCGCACGCTGTACACTATATCCTGTCCAAGTGTGCGCCCGCTCACCGTTGACCGCGCACAGCGCGCGTACCGCCTTATCCTGATGGAAGGGGTCCATCCAATTCTGTACCGCGGCGGGCATAACGGTCGCAAACTCCAGCAGCTCCCGGAGCAGGCCTTCTGAAAAGTTAGAAACCCCGATAGCTCTGGTCGCCCCCTCCGCGTACAGCTTCTCGAACTCCCGCCACGCGTCCTGCCACGGCGTCGGACTGCTCGTCCCGCGGTGATGTACACACACGAAAAAAGCAAAAACGCGCACAACAATCCGCGGTAGTACACATGGGCATAAAGTATGCACACAAAGGGAGGCGGTACGTGGGAGGGGGGGGGCAGGGGAGATTGGTTGTTTGGCTCGCAGATTTCTAATCGACAACGGGGGGGGGGGGGTTGGTTAGCATTTGGGTTGAAACCGATAAGGTATTAATCGTGCAGCGGGGATACCGTGAAATAAAACCACAAAATCCGGATGGCATCATCTGTCAGCTGTTGGAAGCGTTGCTTGCCTTGGCCGTGGAGATGATATCGACGATAGCGTTCGTGTGAATGGTCTTAGCGCGTGTGCATTTCGCTCGTCATTCACTACTTTCGATGAAACGGCTCTCAACGCGTGTAGACGCGGAACTTGCATTCGCCGCGTAACAAAACATGTTTCGATGAAACGGCTTAGCACCGCCGGCGTTGCATAGCGTCTGGGGGCGTTTTTCTAACCCTATGAAAACTACAACCTATGCTTTCGGGGACGAATTACTTAGTGTTAGTGTGGGATCGAACTATAAGGGTCCACACGTGAGACAGATCAGACCCCTATTCGTGATCTTTGTAGGGCAAATGTATCCCCGGTCTTCTCTTTAACGAAATCGCCGGTTTTGAAACCAGAGCCCGGCCGTATCTCCTGAAAAACGCTGCCCCTTGCCACCCCGACGTCATCGTTTGATCGTCCTTTGCAAAGCAAGCAATAGGTGATGCTCTCGTTTTTCCATAGCATCCTTTCTCGTGTCGAGTAGCCATGAAAACGTTCGTTAAAGAAAATCGCTATTTTTAATTCTTGTTTTTTTTGGGGGGGGGGCTATTATCGTACAATCAGTCTACAAGTGTGTTATTTTTGCGGCCTACTGTATAGAGAACGTGTTGCAGGGTGACGGCCGGATCACCTAGAATATGATTTTCTGGGTTACATGTGTCGTGGTAAGGAATTACCTAGACCGCCGCGAAATCTGCGCGGTCGCAGCCATGGTGGAACACCAGCAGGCGGTGGAATCCATGCAGAGGCCACTAGCCGATGGATCATGATTCTTGTTTCCGAGCGTTCTATAAGGGGGGGAGAAGGAAGACGTGGCTCTGACGGCAGTGCAGATGACCACCAGCCTCCAGACCCATTTGCGGGCGGCGGGCATGGCAGATAAGCGGTACACCATGCACTCCTTTCGAGTGGGAGGAGCGGCGAGCCATCACATGGACGGTAAGGCCATGGACGTTTTGATGGAATAGGTGGGGTGGAAGTCCGCCTCCGTCGCACGCAGATACGTAGGGGTAACAGCGTCCGCGGCGGCGTCAGGGGCGAAGCGTTTTCGCGAAACGGCGTTCATTGAGGCAGATGTCTCACCGCTGTCCGAGCAGTTCGCACGTTCGCATACAACGTTCAGGAGGGCTAACTGAAGTCGGACCCACTAGAGACCAAGGTAGCAGTTTGGGCAGAATAAGGAAAACAAGGGAACCAGCGGAAAGGCTACTAATAACGATACGACAAAAATATAAGACGGCATTGAGACAAGGGAAAGCGACAACAAGGATGGGTGTGATCTCATGCCGCAGCAGAGAGGCCTCATTAATCCCAAACTATATACGAGGTGAAGCGACGACGAAATGTTACTGCAGTGAGTTCGGAATAAAAACCGGGGACGCACGAAGGGCATCCCCGGATTGGGAGAAAGCCTGCAGGAGGCACTGTGAGCGCAAATGGAAAGGCAGCGGTGGGCAATTGCTCTACCATCGACCGACGGCAGCACGAGGAAGTAGGTAACGGTTATGGAAAACAGACCATCCCGCCCACCCTCCCATCGTTGCGCGCGAGACGCGGACAACGAGATCGGTGTCTGTTTTGTTTCGTAGTGTGCATCTTACCGGAGCAAGCTACTCTCTGCGACGAGGTGCCGCGTTGATTGCGATCGAATCAACGCAGGGGTTGTAACCCTGGGTGAGGGTCTCCGGCTGATCGCAGCATAGAGGCCTCATTAACCCCAAACTATATACGAGTTAAAAGCGACGACGAACTGTTACTGCAGTAATACACAGATAATTGCACAGCATTATTATAACGATACATCTCGATGACCCATAAGATCTATATGGTCTGTATGATCTATATGATCTATATGATCTGTACGATCTGTATGATCTGCATGATATATTTGATATAGATCGTGATCTGTCCGATGTGTGAACAGCTTAGTTCAGCGGCTAAGAGGCGTCTCACTTGTCCGGGCAGGAACCGCTCCAGCAGTTGGGGGAATGCAGCAGCAGTAGGTCAACTCCCTAAGCGCCGAGCGGGGCAAGAAGAGTGTCACGTCGGAGGCAGGGAGGGGGAAGGGAGGAGAGGAAGGGGAAGGGGGAGGGGAGGGGGTTGAGGAAGGGAAAAGGAGGGGAGGGGAGGGAGAGGCGGGGGGTGAGGAAGGACGATCGCGACCACCTCGCCCGCGTTTGCTTGTATTTGCTCGTGCAAACAAAAAAAACAGAAAAAACAAAGCAGGCAAAGAACCAGTCCCAAAACACCAGTCATCACCTCTAGAGATACGTCATCAACAAATCAGCAGCCGCGCCTCCTACCTGCAAATTTCCGTCGGACGTCTCAAGCATTGCCCGAATCCTTTCCAGACCGAAATCTCTCGGGTGGATCTTCGTCGTCACGAAAACATCTTCACGAGGCACCGCCAGCGGCGAGGATACCATCGCCTCGCCCCCCTCTCCTGATGACCTGGCCGTGGCTCGCTTTAACGCCCTGCCGACGGCGTCTTCTCGGTACCACTCTTGGGCCTGCGACAACACAACGCGGGAAGTATTTTAAACCTAAAAAAAAAAGTCTCGGCTGGAGTTCGTAGATGAAGCGGGGGGGGGGGGGGGGGGGG